>CM056054.1:57258017-57598017 GCA_029574335.1 Rana kukunoris
AAGCTTTAACTAGTGCTCTGCTGGACACTGATAGAAGTCACAATACTGCTATGACTGCTGATGAGGAAAGGGTTATTGAGCAGTTTTTTTTTACTAAAACTAATGTATTTTCATGTTCTGTGTAAAGTGGGAGACCCAGATATAGAGAAATCAGGCTCCTAGTTTTAGTAAGTTTTCAGCACCACTTTCCTTAAGCATCTAATATGCATGGGACTGAATGCCAAGACTGCAAATAAAGCCAATGCTTGAAGATGTCATAATAAATCTATATATTTTAAAACACCTACCTTTCACTATGCTTACCAATCAATGTGGCAATTTATTTTAAATTTTCTTGGGGGGGGGCTGCTGTACACAGAAGGTGTTGAGGATCTAATATGCAATAAAGCCAATGTTTGAAGATTTCATAGGAAACGATATCTTTTTAAACACCTAGGGCCTGATTCTCAAAAAATGGCGTATCTGGCGGCGTTGCGTATCCGTATCGCAGTTTACACTACATCTACGCTTATTACTGGAGCAAGTGCGTATTTTCAAGCACTTGCTCCGTAATTTTCAGCGGCGTAGCGTAAATGCGGCGTCGTAAGGCCGCGTATTCAAATACTGAAGGAAGGGGGCGTCTGTATTTAAATTAAAGTTCAAAAGTTTTATTAAAAGTTTAAAAATGAGAACAGCAATGAAATAGTCAAAAGACAAGGTGCTTGAAGATAGAATAAAACAAACATTACAGCCTGGCACCGAAGCCCAGCTCATGTAAACCTTACACAACAGCGATCTTTAACATAGAGCAGTAAGTCCACCAGTGTGTCCCCAATACCCGGATCCAGGTACGGACCCATCACCAAGCCATGCGAAAGTATATCTTACCACAATGGGAGAGGCCCATATACCCCCAATCCCCCGGGAGCCCAACGGGAACAAGCTGCATCCCAGGAGACGGGGCCACCCGAACCCCCCTCCCCCCGTGGCCACCAGCTCCCCACCCAAGCCCACAACAGAAGGGGACCACCTCCCCTTCCTGTAGGACCTTCCTAGCAAACATGTGTAAGGAAATGCAACGAAAATCCTCCGTGACAGAGGTCACCTCAGGTATGCCAAGATAGGCGAGGAATGGGGAGAAAGGAAAGTAAAGGGAAGATATGTGAGATTAGATAGAGAAAAATACTGACACAAGCTATCCATGTGGGGGGAATCGACAGACACATCTCCCAATTGTATCCCAGGTATGAGAGAGATATTACTGTAAGAGGCCATGTTTCCCAAATGGTGTTGAATTTCTCCGTTCTATCATTGAGTTTAGCTACTAATTGTTCCTGTACCATGATCCAGGAGACTTTCCTCCTGAACCCTTGAAAGGATACGGTAGGTTTCTTCCAGGCTTTAGCAATGGTCAATTTAGCACCTAGCAGTAAGAAGAACGCCAGTGCCTGTGAGTGTTTGATAGGTTCGGGATACGATGATTAAGTAGTGCTACATTAGGATGAGGGCCTATCGTTATCCCTAACACCGAACCCGTAGTACGGAACACCTTCCGCCAAAACGGTCTTATGCGAGGACAGGTCCACCAAACGTGCAGCATGGTGCCTTCAAGTTCACAGCCTCTAAAGCAGAATGGCGAGTTCCTGGATACATTTTTGCCAGCCTGGAAGGAACATAGTACCATCTCAACATTACTTTAAGGCTAGCCTCGATGAGGGAGATATTGAGTATACCTTTATATGCTCTAGTAGAAGCACCGAACCACACCTCAGGATCCCACGAGCCGCCCACGTCTTCCTCCAGGCTCGAGCATAGGTCGGCTTGTCCGTCTTTGTCATCAATGCAGTATAGATCAACGAGATTCCTCCCCTCTGATCCACCGCGTGTCCGCACAACACTGTTCATCAGGGGTAACGGAGGGGGGCAGAGGTTTGTTGGTCCAGATGGAGTGCAGAAAGTGTGAGATTTGAGAGAACCTAAAAAGCTCTGTGTCAGGCATGTCTAGTGTCTTCCTGCAGTGTGAGAGGGAGAGAGGACCTACTCGATTGAATAAGTGCCCGATCCGATAAAGACCCTTATCTGTCCACCATTTAAAAGCAACAATGTCCAATCCCGGGGAAACTCCTTATTATGAACAAATGCCTCAAACACCTCCATGGCAATATCAGGGTTTGTCTGTCATATAGCTTGGAACAAAGAGTCACAGAAATGCGAGAGAGTTGGGGCCATTATGGGCTGGTCTGCATTTAGGATCGCAACCCAAAAGGTAATCAACGGTGTGTAACGGGACTGCCTGTCTTTCCATAAGTAACCCAATCCGGTTTAGGGCCCTGGAAAAGGCTATCGATATTTGAGCCAATTGAGCAGCCTGATAGTAGTTCCACAGGCTCGGGAGGCCTAGACCACCCTGCGATCTTAGTCGAACTAGTACACCTAAGGGACACCTGTACCCCTTCTTTTACCCCAAACAAAGAGAACTATCCCCTGACTGTAACCTACAGAGGACTTTTTTCGGGACCGGTATTGGGGGAGAACGAAATAAGTATAAAAGGCGTGGAAGGATGGTCATTTTGAGACCGCGTGTATCTGCCCAACCAGATAGTCCTGCCTGGACCACCTTTCCATGTCACCCTGGCACTTAAGGATCATAGAGGGATAATTCGTTTTGAAGAGGTTGTAGATATCAGGTGTCAGTTTGATACCCAAATAAGGGATGTGTGAGGGAGCCCACGAAAATGCAAAGTTATTGGTAAGTGCGGCAAGAAGGTCCGGAGGAACCGATATATTCAACGCGATCGATTTGTCCATGTTAACCTGTAGACCAGATGTTTCACTGAAGACCCGCAGTGTCTTGAGGGATTACGGGTGTGGAAGTCAAGGGGGAGGTGACAAAAAGGAGGAGGTCATCCGCATACAGGGCACATTTATGTCCTGTGACCCGCAAGTTACCCCTTTAATATCGGGTGTCGACCGTAGCGCCACTGCCAGTGTCTCTATAGCTACCGCAAACAGGAGGGGGGATAGTGGGCATCCCTGTCTGGTCCACCGGCCTAAGAAAAGAGTCTGAATATCTGCCCAGCAGGCGAATCTGCGCAGTGGGGCATGAGTAGGGAATTGATGAGATTAAGAAAGTTAGGGCCGAAGTCCCATCTCCCCAGGACATCAGGACAGGTATGCCCAGTCTATAGAGTCGAAAGCTTTATGTAAGTCTATGGAAAGTAAGAAACTCTTTTGTGGGGACCCCCCGTCCCATCCCGACTTGAGCAGGGAAACAATGTCAATAGCGCGCCGGATCTGGTCGGGGGGCCCTGTCTTCCAGGGATGAAGCCCACTGGTCTTTATGGACATACTCGGCAATGAAACCCGATAATCTGTTCGCCATTATTTTGGTCATAATCTTAACATCATTGTTAATTAGTGATATAGGGCGATAATTGCCCACCTCGCTAGGGTCCTTATCCGGCTTCGGGATCACTGAGATGTAAGCAGAGTTTAAATCTGCATTCAGGGGGGCTCCGTCCCGAGACAGTTAAACAGTCTTGTCAGATGGGGGCCAGGCTGGTGCTAAATTTCTTGTAATAACCAGTAGAGAAACCATCGGGTCCCGGGAGGAACCTAATTTAGGGTCTGGATGGTATTTAAAACTTCCTCCTGCTCGTGAACGGACTCTCCAGGAGATCACGGTGGTCTTTGGTCAGCATGGGCAAATGGAGATCATCTAAAAATGTATTCCGCACGCACCGGAGTGAGGGGTTGTGCGGTTAGAATTATATAAGTCAGAATAAAAATGTAGGAAGGCGTCCATTATCTTGGAAGGGTTCTGAGTCAGCTCCCCCGAGGCTACCCGAAGTTTAGGAAATGCAAGAGTGCGCTGTTTGGGGTTCAGTTTCGTGGCTAGCCTGGCTCCATTCTGTCCGTTTGTGCATAAAATCTAGCCCCGTCCACCTAAGGTGTTGCTCCGCTGCTGTGGGTCAGGGAAAGATTCAGAAGAGCCCGGGCTTTGTCTAAATCCTCTAGCGATTCGGGGGTGGGGTGGGTCCTGTGAGCCCTGGCTAGTTTCCGGAAGTCCTCTGTAAGTTTACGCGTTGTCGCATTGTGTTCAGCTTTAAGCCTAGATGCCATCTGGATTAGTTTACCCCTGATGACCGGCTTGTGCGCCGCCAGACTGAAATAGGGGATACCTCATTTGTAGCATTATGCAGGAAATATTCATTAATGGACTCCTCCAGTAAGGAGCATTGCGCTGGGTCGCTAATAGAGACTCCCATAAGCGCCAACGAGGAGGGCCACCCGACGCCGAGGGCCTATTTGTTGTCAAGGTGACCATGGAATGGTCAGAGAGGGAGGACTCCACAATCTTGGAACTTTTAATGAGAGGGATCAGTGCTGCGCGAACAAAAATGTGGTCAATCCTAGCAAAGGAGTTGTGTGGGTGCCGAAAAGTGCGTATAATCTTTGGTGCGCGGATTGCATTCCCTCCAAATGTCCACTAGTCCTACCGAGTTAAGAGATTTAGCTATGCTGACACTCTGTTTAGTTGGGCGCTTAGGTTTTGAGGAACCGTTTGCTAATTTGTCAAGGGCGAAATCGAAGGGCAATGTTCGAGTCCCCGCCAATGACAACCGTACCTTTAAGGTGGTTTTGTAGCTTATCTAGCAATGATTCAAAAATATCTTTTGTCCCCTGTTGGGCACATAATAGGATACAAAAGTGTAAAGTCCACCATCGATATGCCCAGAGACCAGAATGTAGCGACCCTGAGGATCTACAATAGTCTCAGGTTGCGATAGGTTGATATTTCTAGCAAAACACACCGCAACACCTTTGGTTTGTTTTCCGCAGAAGCCAGAAAAAATTGAGGAAAGAGTTGATGTAGGAACTTGGGAGTAAAGGTGGACGGGAAAGTGGGTCTCCTGTAGTAAGAGAACGTCTGCGTGCATGGTGGTATACAGTTGCAGGAGCTTCCTGCGTTTAACCGGGGAATTGAGACCTTGGGTTTTTGTGTGAGATAATCTTAAGAGTTGGTAAGGGGCAGTGTGTATTAGTCATGAGTCAGGATGTAGTGTACTGCGCAGTGGTTCTGAAACTTACCTGGATCGAGAGGGGAGCATAACCGGAGCATTCTGAAGAGGCGGAGATACCGTGGCCCGTAACCCGGGAGTGGAGACCAGAGACAGCCGAGGAGCCTGTGGATACCTGGAGCTGTACGAGCGCGAGAGAAGAACCAAGAGGGAAGGAGAAAAGAAAGAAAGAAAAGAAGATGACATCATTATATACCTGAGGTGACAATTGGACTAAAATAACAAAACATAACAGTACCCGGGGTCCCCGACCCCCTCCTGGGGAGGAGTGGACTAGCCATCCCCAGCCCCACAACCTAAAGGATCCGAGAGTCCCTGTTGTTAGGGAACCCAGAAACGGAACAAAAGGCACTGAGAGTGCCTCTGATCCAATGGAGGGGCATTGATTCCACTACGACCCCGCCCCCTGTTGAAAGCAAAAACTGAAGGTCTCCAAGAGACCCATGCTCCCGTAGTTACCGAGCGCCTTTTAGTAAAAAAAAAAAGGGGGAAAATGCAGTATATTAAGTGAGGACCCTCTGACCCCCCTACCGGGATGGGGAGCCATAGGGCCAATAGAATCCCTCTTGCATGAGTTACACTATCCTACAATATTATTGAGAGTTATATAGCAAACAGAGCCGAGGGAAAAAAAAATGTAGATTCCAGTCAGAACACTGTTCCACCTAGGGCAAAAATCAACCCTCAACCCCCAGGAAGAGGAGACCGCCTAGCGGCTCCAAACATGTAATAAATAGTCAGTAAACTGGAATCTCGGGCAATTTCCTCCAAGGTTTTAATGCGCTCTATCACTCCCCTCATACCCGTACCAAAATCCCTGGCAGTAATTCAGAATTTTTCCCACTGGGTCGTGGAACAAGACAGGGATGTCCTCTTTCCCCACTACTGTTCGCCTTGGCTATTGAGCCCTTAGCTCAAGCCATAAGATCCAATTCAGACATCAGGGGTTACTCTAAAGGTCAACACGACTTTAAGATCAGCTTATACGCTGATGACGCCCTCGTCTTTCTCACCGACCCCCTCCTGTCCATTCCTGTCCTTCTGACCGTACTCAACACTTTCCAGGATATCTCGGGCCTCAAAGTTAACCCCAATAAAATGTTCTGCCTCCCTTTAAATCTCGACCATAACTTACAACTCCTCCTACAGGCTAACTTTCCATTTGTGTGGTGTCCCCTATCTTTTAAATATCTAGGGGTTAATATTACTTCCTCACATAAACTCCTATTTAAAGCTAACTACCCTCCCCTAATAGCTCACATTAGCTCCCTCCTAGATACTTGGTCATCATACCACATTTCCTTTCTGGGTAGATTATGCGCCATCAAAATGAACATCATACCTAAATTACTTTATTACTTCCGCACCCTACCCATCAATATATCCAAATCTAAACTGGACCACCTGCAGAGAATAATCAACAAATTGATATGGGCAAACAAAAAAACCCAGATACAGCTATGCCCTGATGCATAGACCACAATCCAAAGGTGGCCTGGGCCTCCCTAACCTGTGGTACTATTTTCTAGCTGCGAGACTCTCACAACTATCACAGTGGTTCTCCCCCTCCCAAAACATACCATGGAAGAACTTTGAATCTACATCAGTACAACCATTTCACCTTCAAGGTATTCCATGGTCCAATTATGTTCTCTACCGCCACCTTCTAAAAACACAACATCATAGTGGCCCACTTATTCCAACTATGGCTAAAAATTAAGGACACACACTCTCTTTCCTCCCCAATTTCCCCTCTGACTTCCTTCCTAGGTGACCCTAGGTTTAATTTAGCTTATACTAATAGATCGTTATTCTCACCCTGGATTGACAAAGGCCTTACCACACTACGTTCCCTACAATCTAAATGGGTCTTTAGATCCTTCGATTCAATACAAAAAGAATATAGTCTTCCCAGTGCGGAAATAGAACACTATCATATGATCAAATCTTACTTTGACACATATTTCTCACTATCTACACCCTCTACGAATACACCCTTTGAGAGGATCTGCATGGTGGGCATCCAGAGGTATTGTCTCCAGATTATACCACTGTATTAACAACGTAACTCTCCAAGAAAAATCCAACACAATGTTACAATGGGAAAGAGAATTGGGGTGTGAGGTCTCTTTAGAAACATGGTACAGTATGGCTGAAAATTTACATAAATGTAACAGAGCTATCTCATTTAGAGAGACCCCCTTGAAGATTTTTTCCAGGTGGTATCTCACCCCCTCCAAACTAAGTGTTTTTTACCCCTCGATTTCACCCAACTGTTTCAGGGGCTGCCAAGTTGAGGGCACTCTGTTGCACACATTCTGGAGTTGCCCCATGCTAAGGCTGATTTGGGACACAGCTATCTCCAGATTTGAGAGTTCTTCTGGCCAAAGGATCTCCATCTCCCCCCAAATTTGCGTCCTTTATTCCAAGGTCCCTGATTAGTGTTGCTCACGAATATTCGTATTGCGAATATTCGGCTCGAATATGGCATATTCGAGTATTCGCGATATATTCCGAATTTCGCGGGTGAATATTCCCTATTTCGAATATTCGAATTTTTAAAAAAAAAATTTAAGGACAGATCACATCCTAGACATCCCCGTCGACGTGTAAAAGCATTGCTGGTATGATTAGAGACCTTGGGCCGAGTAGCTGCAGCGATCCTTTTATATTACCGAATATTCGCAATGCGAATGTGCGTCACTAGGCTTATCGCGCGATCATTGTATATTGCCGAAAAATTCGCAATGCGATTACGAGACAGTAGCGATATCGCGCGATTATCTTTTCTTCCGCCTCAGAACGATTATTTCAGTTTCATTATTAAAATAGATCACATCCTAGTGATCTCCTTCGACGTCTAAAAGCATTGCTGTTATTATTAGAGACCTTGGTCCGAGTAGCTGACGCGATTTTTTTATATTGCCGAATATTCGCAATGCGAATATTCGGCAATAGGGATATTGCGCGATTATTTACTCCGCCCTTCTGCATCAGAGCCAATCAGAGTTCTCCTTCCACACTCGTCATAGGTTAGCAACCAATAGGAACCTGCCTGTATGGGCATTATATAAGGTCACTCCCAGCAGCATTTCATTGCAGATCCAGAACTTGGCTAGAGAGTGTGGAGACTGTTTCTGTGTTGCTGGTATTTTGCATCTTGCATCATCATCATCAGCATTGTCCTTTATGGTTGCTATTTGCTACAGTACTTACTGATTCCAGTGGATATTTTCCAGCTCATAATCCTAAACTGATTTTTTCAAAGCAATACACCCAAGAGCTTTTTTAAAAGCTAATTTTTGTTTTGTGCTCTGTTGTTCAACTTCTGTTAGTGTAGTAAGTAGCAGCTTAGCTATTGACTGCTTCCTATTGCTTTAATTGCAGATATTCCAGATTTCCTGATTTCTGAAAGGCCCAAGAGATTTTTTAAAAGCCCCTTATTTTTCTGCTGTGTTGTTCAAATTCTGTTAGTTCAGTAAGTTGCAGCTTAGCTATTGACTGCTTCTTATTCATTTAATTGCATATATTCCAGATTTCCTCATTCCTTAAAGGCGCAGGAGCTTTTTAAAAGCTCTTTTTTTTCTGCTGTGTTGTTCAACTTCTGTTAGTTTAGTAAGTTGCAGCTTAGCTATTGACTGCTTCTTATTGATTTAATTGCAGATATTCCAGATTTCCTCATTCCTTAAAGGCGCAGGAGCTTTTTTAAAAGCTCTTTTTTTTTTTCTGCTGTGTTGTTTCAACTTCTGTTAGTGTAGTAAGTTGCAGCTTAGCTATTGACTGCTTCTTATTGATTTAATTGCAGATTTTCCTGCTTCCTGAAAGGCCCAAGAGCTTTTTTAAAAGCTAGGTTTTGTGTTGTTCATTTTAGTTAGATTTCTGTATAGTAAGTGTACATACTGTTGGTGTACATTTATTGCAGCTAGCTTACTTTAGTGTGTGTTTAGTGTCTGTGTTCTGTGTTAAAAAAAAAAAAAAAAAAAAGTTATTAGTTAGTGTTTCTTTATTTTTTTGTAGTTGTAGTCCTTGTCAGTTAGTGTTTTAAAAAAAAAAAAAAAAAAAAAGTAGCCTTAGTTTATAGTCATATACGTTTGTGTAAGCAGTTAGTGTTTGTTGAGTGCATTTCTTTATTTTTGGTAGTTCTTGTCTTTGGTGTACTAGTTTTATTAAAGTTTAGTAGCTGTCTGTGTACGTCTTTGTCTGCGTGCCTGTCTTTTAAAAAACACCAAAAAACATTTTACACACATTTCCCTCCCCCAATAAAGTTTATCCCCCCACACACACACATCAGCAATTATGAGCGGCATCCGTGGCCGTGGCAGCAGGGGTAGGGGAGTTACTCCCAGTGCTGGGTCGCTGCCAGCACGGGGTACCTCTCGTGCCCCTACTATTGCTAGAGGATCAGGTGGAAGGGGAGTCCGCCTCATGCGTGATTTTTTTGCATCTGGCAGCCGCCCCATATTGCCATCTCAGGCTCAAGGAGTGGTGGACTACATGGGGCACAGCAGTGCCACTGAGTCGTCGGTCCCGACTCACAGTAGTTCCACTATTACACCGTTGCCTGTATTACCCCCCCCAGCCCCCAAGAGTCCAGCATCTTACTGTTCGACAGCGACAGTGAGAGGGATGTCTTGGTGGAGGCCATGCATCGGGCAGAGCTCCCGCTCTGTCCTGATGGTCAGGACCTTTTTGAAGGGATGGACGATGAGTATGGGATACCTGCCGTCAGTATCCCAGAGACATCCCTTCAAAGTGGTGGTGCTGTTTTGGTGCAGGAAACATCAGCACCTAGTCAGACCCAGGCGTGGGTGAGGGAACAGCGGAGCCAGGCTATCGGCTCCATGTCAGCTGGTTCCCTCATACCACAACATCACAGCCCTTGGTCTGACATCTCTGGGGGCGAGGAGGGTGACCCATCATGGTTGCCATCTGTCTCGTCGGCTCACTGCGACAGTGACGACGGGGAAGGTAGGCACCCTGTGGAAACGGTGCGCCAGGTCACCACCAGGGAGACCAGCGTCAGGGTCTCCACTGGAGATGGCAGCAGGAGGTGTCAGCAGCAGCAGCAGCAGCAGCAGCAGCAGCAGCAGCAGCAGGCAGCTCCACCTGTGCGTACCGAGTCCCAGCAGATGCAAGTCAGCGTTACCCCATCTAACGGGAGGGTGACGCTGAAGTCACCTGTCTGGGCCTACTTCACCCTGGTGGCAGACAACCCTCTAGTGGCCATCTGCCGGATCTGTTCAGTCAGGGTGAAGAGAGGGAAGATTTTGGCTCGGGTGGGTACCACAGCCCTGAACCAGCACCTGAGGATAAATCACTGGCGGGTGCATGACGAAATGAAGCGTGGTGGTGGTAGCAGCGCCACCACCACACAAGTGAGCAGGGTACAGCAGCCCCTGCCACAGCTTCATCTCTTCCCAGCAGGTCATGCCCCCCCGCTCCCTCTACTAGTGGTACTGGGTACCGGCAACCAGACCTCTACTTTGACAGCACCCTCCGCGTCCGTGTCCCGCACTGCCGTCCGGCGCCAGGCGACTATTTCAGACGCCTTTGAACGCAACACTCCCTTCTCCACCGGAGACCCGACGTGTGCGTTCCCTCAATGGGCTCCTGGCAAGGTTATTGCCCAACATCTTCTTCCCTTCAATATCGTTGACAGCAACCCCTTCAGACAGATGTTGGAGCAGGCCCAACCCCAATGGCGTGTCCCCAGCCGCCATTTCTTTGCCAGGACTGGTGTCCCTGCCCTACACCAGCACATTGTGAAGAATGTAACCCTGTCGCTGGATCACGCTGTCAGTGACAGGGTGCATCTGACAATGGATGGCTGGACCAGCAGGCATGGGCAGGGGCGCTACATAAGCTTTACTGCCCATTGGGTTTCCCTCCAAGGCGCCGGGGAGGGATCGGCGGCAACAGATTTTGTGGTGCCGCCCGGGGTGTCCAGGGGAGAACTGCTGGTCTCCGTCAAGCCTCTGTCTCCGCAGCTGCTGAGCCTCCCAGCAAGCGCCCCCGTAGCTACTCAGGTGTGGTGCACGTGCGCTGTCAGGCCGTGCTCCAGCTTGTTAGCTTAGGGGACCGGAGACACACTGGACAAGAAGTGCTGACCGCACTTCAGGCTCAGGTCCAGAAGTGGCTGACACCACGAAGGCTCCAGGCAGGTATGGTTGTCTGTGATAACGGCAGCAACCTACTCTCCGCCCTTCAGGCTGGCAGTCTGACTCACGTGCCCTGTCTGGCACATGTCCTCAACCTAGTGGTGCAGAAGTTCATGCGCACCTATCCTGGGTTGAGTGACATTGTGCTAAGGGTGCGTAGGATTGCCAGCCACTTCAGGCGCTCCCCAACCGCTACCGCGTCCCTGTCCAAGTGGCAGCGGGTCAACAGGCTGCCCCCTCACAGGCTGATTGTGGACAGTGTAACGCGGTGGAACTCCACCCTCCAAATGCTGGAGAGGTTGTGGGAGCAGCGAAGGGCGGTGAGGCAGTACCTGCTGGAGCAACCCACTGCCGGCCCAGCATCAACACTCCCGTACATCACCTGTGCGGAGTGGGGGCAGATACACCAGGTCTGCCAGGTGTTGGGCCCTTTTGAGCAGGCGACCAAGATGGTCAGCAGGGAGCATGTCGGCCTTAATGACGTGCTCCCTATAGTGTTCGTGCTGGAGAGGACACTAGATCGCCTGCTCCAAGCTGGGGAGAGTGCCTTGGTGGAGCAGGAGGAGGCAGCACTGCTCCACCGAGACCAGGGCCAGGACGAGGAGGAGGAGGAGGAGGAGGAGGATGATGATGATGAGGACGAGGTTGCTGGTGTCGTCCTGGAGTCAGGGCCTGGCCAGGAGGGACAGCAGGTGTTGGGGGCACCGATAGTCCGGGGGTTGGGCATCTCTGAGCGTGATCAGCAGCGCCTCAGGGAAGAAGAGTCTGACCTCATTGACCTGGGCAGCAGTGAGGAGTCACAGCGGGCTGCGCTCTTCCCCATGGCTGCCCACATGCTGAGATGCCTCAGGAGGGACCCCCGGGTTAAGACCATCAAGGGCAGGGATGATTATTGGATGGCCACCCTTTTGGATCCCAGGTGCAAGGGGAAAGTGGAGCAGTTCATCCCAGCCAGTCGGAGGCAGCGCCGGATGGAGGAACTGCAGGCAGGCATTGTCAGCCGTTTGGAGCAGGCAACTCCCCGTCCTCCAGTTGTCACCCCTCATCTCACCCAGCAGGTGTCTGCACCCAGCAGCAGCCGAGCAGGGGACCTAATGGAAGAGATGAGGATGTACTTCCAATCGGATCAACCCAGTACCAGCAGCAGCAGAAGCAGTCACCACCAGCGTCTGGCCCACATGGTGGCAGATTACATGGCGTCCGCCGGTGCTTCGGAGAGTATGAATACCGACGACCCCATGGAGTACTGGGTTGCCCGATTGGACACCTGCCGCGAGCTCGCTCAGTATGCGCTGGAGCTATTGTCTTGCCCCCCTCCAGCGTACTATCTGAGCGGACATTCAGCGCGGCAGGTGGGGTGGTCACGGACAAGAGGACCCGTCTGTCCACAGACTCCGTGGACAGACTCACATTCATAAAGATGAATGAGTCCTGGATCGGCGGTGACTTTCTGGCACCCGCCGTCGGTTCAGGGCACTGAAGGGTCCCTTGTCATGCATTCCCTGATCTATTTACACTGCTGCAAAAAATTATTTGAACACCTGAGTAAATCAATGTAAATATTTGGTAGAGTAGGCTGTGTTTGCAATTACAGCGGACAAACCTTTCTTGTAGTTTTTCACCAGCTTTGCACACACTGTAGGAGGGATATTTGACCCACTCCTCCACACAGATCTTCTCTACATGAGTCAGTTTTCTGGGCTATCGCTGTGAAAACCCGAGTTTGAGCTCCCTCCAAAAATTCTCTATTGGGTTTAGGTCTGTAGACTGGCTAGGCCACGCCAGAACCTTGATATGCTCCTTACAAAGCCACTCCTTGGTTATCCTGGCTGTGTGCTTTGGGTCATTGTCATGTTGGAAGACCCAGCCTCGACCCATCTTCAAAGCTCTAACTGAGGGAAAGAGGTTGTTGCCCAAAATCTCGCAATACATGGCCCCGAACATCCTGTCCTTATTATAATGCAGTAACCCTGTCCCATGTGCACAAAAACACCCCAAAGCAAAGCATGATGCTACCACACCCATGCTTCACAGTAGGGATGGCGTTCTTGGCATGTTACTCATCATTCTTCTTCCTCCAAACACTGTTAGTGTAATTATGACCAAACAGTTATATTATGGTCTCATCTGACCACATGACTTTCTCCATCAGTCCTCTGCATCAGTGAAGACACCTATGTCACAAGTTATTTGCCACTATATACTACTATTACCACTGCTGCTGCTGCTGCTGTTCATGGTTGCTCTTTCCCGAGTCATTACACACTATATTGTCTACTGCTACTAATACTGCTGCTGCTCACGCTCCGACACCTATGTCACTAGTTATTTGACACTACGGACTACTATGGTCACTACTGACGCTGTAAAGTCCTGCCCACATGTTTAGATGTACTATGTCTGCAGTCTCTGACCATCTCCTGTACTATGTCTGCAGTCTGACCATCTCATGTACTATGTCTGCAGTCTGACCATCTCATGTTACATGAGATGGTCAGACTGCAGACATAGTACAGGAGATGGTCAGAGACTGCAGACATAGTACAGGAGATTGTCATAGACTGCAGACATAGTACAGGAGATGGTCAGACTGCAGACATAGTAAAGGAGATGGTCAGAGACTGCAGACATAGTACAGGAGATTGTCATAGACTGCAGACATAGTACATGAGATGGTCAGACTGCAGACATAGTACAGGAGATTGTCAGAGACTGCAGACATAGTACATGAGATGGTCAGACTGCAGACATAGTACATGAGATGGTCAGACTGAAGACATAGTACATGAGATGGTCAGACTGCAGACATAGTACATGAGATGGTCAGACTGCAGACATAGTACAGGAGATTGTCAGAGACTGCAGACATAGTACAGGAGATGGTCAGACTGCAGACATAGTACATGAGATGGTCAGAGACTGCAGACATAGTACATGAGATGGTCAGACTGCAGACATAGTACAGGAGATTGTCAGAGACTGCAGACATAGTACATGAGATGGTCAGACTGCAGACATAGTACATGAGATGGTCAGACTGAAGACATAGTACATGAGATGGTCAGACTGCAGACATAGTACATGAGATGGTCAGACTGCAGACATAGTACAGGAGATTGTCAGAGACTGCAGACATAGTACAGGAGATGGTCAGACTGCAGACATAGTACATGAGATGGTCAGAGACTGCAGACATAGTACATGAGATGGTCAGACTGCAGACATAGTACAGGAGATTGTCAGAGACTGCAGACATAGTACATGAGATGTTCAGACTGCAGACATAGTACATGAGATGGTCAGACTGAAGACATAGTACATGAGATGGTCAGACTGCAGACATAGTACATGAGATGGTCAGACTGCAGACATAGTACAGGAGATGGTCAGAGACTGCAGACATAGTACAGGAGATGGTCAGACTGCAGACATAGTACATGAGATGGTCAGAGACTGCAGACATAGTACAGGAGATGGTCAGACTGCAGACATAGTACAGGAGATGGTCAGAGACTGCAGACATAGTACAGGAGATGGTCAGACTGCAGACATAGTACATGAGATGGTCAGAGACTGTAGACATAGTACAGGAGATGGTCAGACTGCAGACATAGTACAGGAGATGGTCAGAGACTGCAGACATAGTACAGGAGATTGTCATAGACTGCAGACATAGTACAGGAGATGGTCAGAGACTGCAGACATAGTACAGGAGATGGTCAGAGACTGCAGACATAGTACAGGAGATAGTCAGACACTGCAGACATAGTACATGTCTGCAGTCTGACCATCTCATGTACTATGTCTGCAGTCTCTGACCATCTCCTGTACTATGTCTGCAGTCTCTGACCATCTCCTGTACTATGTCTGCAGTCTCTGACCATCTCCTGTACTATGTCTGCAGTCTCTGACAATCTCCTGTACTATGTCTGCAGTCTATGACAATCTCCTGTACTATGTCTGCAGTCTGACCATCTCATGTACTATGTCTGCAGTCTATGACAATCTCCTGTACTATGTGTGCAGTCTATGACAATCTCCTGTACTATGTCTGCAGTCTCTGAACATCTCCTGTACTATGTCTGCAGTCTATGACAATCTCCTGTACTATGTCTGCAGTCTGACCATCTCATGTACTATGTCTGCAGTCTGACCATCTCATGTACTATGTCTGCAGTCTATGACAATCTCCTGTACTATGTCTACAGTCTCTGACAATCTCCTGTACTTTGTCTGCAGTCTGACCATCTCCTGTACTATGTCTGCAGTCTGACCATTTCCTGTACTATGTCTGCAGTCTGACCATCTCATGTACTATGTCTGCAGTCTATGACATCTCCTGTACTATGTCTGCAGTCTCTGATCATCTCATGTACTATGTCTGCAGTCTCTGACAATCTCCTGTACTATGTCTGCAGTCTATGACAATCTCCTGTACTATGTCTGCAGTCTCTGATCATCTCATGTACTATGTCTGCAGTCTCTGACCATCTCCTGTACTATGTCTGCAGTCTATGACAATCTCCTGTACTATGTCTGCAGTCTCTGATCATCTCATGTACTATGTCTGCAGTCTCTGACAATCTCCTGTACTATGTCTGCAGTCTATGACAATCTCCTGTACTATGTCTGCAGTCTGACCATCTCATGTACTATGTCTGCAGTCTATGACAATCTCCTGTACTATGTCTACAGTCTATGACAATCTCCTGTACTATGTCTGCAGTCTGACTATCTCATGTACTATGTCTGCAGTCTATGACAATCTCCTGTACTATGTCTGCAGTCTCTGACAATCTCCTGTACTTTGTCTGCAGTCTGACCATCTCATGTACTATGTCTGCAGTCTGACCATTTCCTGTACTATGTCTGCAGTCTGACCATCTCATGTACTATGTCTGCAGTCTGACCATCTCATGTACTATGTCTGCAGTCTATGACAATCTCCTGTACTATGTCTACAGTCTCTGACAATCTCCTGTACTTTGTCTGCAGTCTGACCATCTCATGTACTATGTCTGCAGTCTGACCATTTCCTGTACTATGTCTGCAGTCTGACCATTTCCTGTACTATGTCTGCAGTCTGACCATCTCATGTACTATGTCTGCAGTCTATGACAATCTCCTGTACTATGTCTCAGTCTTGACAATCTCCTGTACTTTGTCTGCAGTCTGACCATCTCATGTACTATGTCTGCAGTCTGACCATTTCCTGTACTATGTCTGCAGTCTGACCATCTCATGTACTATGTCTGCAGTCTGACCATCTCATGTACTATGTCTGCAGTCTATGACAATCTCCTGTACTATGTCTGCAGTCTGACCATCTCATGTACTATGTCTACAGTCTCTGACCATCTCCTGTACTATGTCTGCAGTCTATGACACTCTCCTGTACTATGTCTGCAGTCTGACCATCTCATGTACTATGTCTGCAGTCTATGACAATCTCCTGTACTATGTCTGCAGTCTCTGACCATCTCCTGTACTATGTCTGCAGTCTATGACAATCTCCTGTACTATGTCTGCAGTCTATGACAATCTCCTGTACTATGTCTGCAGTCTCTGATCATCTCATGTACTATGTCTGCAGTCTCTGACAATCTCCTGTACTATGTCTGCAGTCTATGACAATCTCATGTACTATGTCTGCAGTCTCTGATCATCTCATGTACTATGTCTGCAGTCTCTGACCATCTCCTGTACTATGTCTGCAGTCTATGACAATCTCCTGTACTATGTCTGCAGTCTCTGATCATCTCATGTACTATGTCTGCAGTCTCTGACAATCTCCTGTACTATGTCTGCAGTCTATGACAATCTCCTGTACTATGTCTGCAGTCTCTGATCATCTCATGTACTATGTCTGCAGTCTCTGACCATCTCCTGTACTATGTCTGCAGTCTATGACAATCTCCTGTACTATGTCTGCAGTCTCTGATCATCTCATGTACTATGTCTGCAGTCTCTGATCTCTCATGTACTATGTCTGCAGTCTCTGACCATCTCCTGTACTATGTCTGCAGTCTATGACAATCTCCTGTACTATGTCTGCAGTTATGTCTGCAGTCTGATCTCCTGTACTATCTGTCTGCATGTCTACAGTCTCCTGTACTACAGTCTGCTCCTGTACTATGACCATCTCATGTACTATGTCTGCAGTCTCTGACCATCTCCTGTACTATGTCTGCAGTCTATGACAATCTCCTGTACTATGTCTGCAGTCTTGATCATCTCATGTACTATGTCTGCAGTCTCTGACCATCTCCTGTACTATGTCTGCAGTCTATGACAATCTCCTGTACTATGTCTGCAGTCTCTGATCATCTCATGTACTATGTCTGCAGTCTCTGATCATCTCTGTACTATGTCTGCAGTCTCTGACCATCTCCTGTACTATGTCTGCAGTCTCTGATCATCTCCTGTACTATGTCTGCAGTCTGATCATCTCATGTACTATGTCTGCAGTCTCTGACCATCTCCTGTACTATGTCTGCAGTCTATGACAATCTCCTGTACTATGTCTGCAGTCTGACATCTCATGTACTATGTCTACAGTCTCTGACCATCTCCTGTACTATGTCTGCAGTCTCTGACCATCTCCTGTACTATGTCTGCAGTCTATGACAATCTCATGTACTATGTCTGCAGTCTATGACAATCTCCTGTACTATGTCTGCAGTCTCTGATCATCTCATGTACTATGTCTGCAGTCTCTGACAATCTCCTGTACTATGTCTGCAGTCTATGACAATCTCCTGTACTATGTCTGCAGTCTCTGATCATCTCATGTACTATGTCTGCAGTCTCTGACCATCTCCTGTACTATGTCTGCAGTCTATGACAATCTCCTGTACTATGTCTGCAGTCTCTGATCATCTCATGTACTATGTCTGCAGTCTCTGACAATCTCCTGTACTATGTCTGCAGTCTGACAATCTCCTGTACTATGTCTGCAGTCTCTGATCTCCTGTACTATGTCTGCAGTCTCTGACAATCTCTGTACTATGTCTCATCTCATTCCTGTACTATGTCTAGTCTCTGATCATCTCTGCAGTCTCTGACCATCTCCTGTACTATGTCTGCAGTCTATGACAATCTCCTGTACTATGTCTGCAGTCTCTGATCATCTCATGTACTATGTCTGCAGTCTCTGATCATCTCTGTACTTATGTCTGCAGTCTCTGACCATCTCCTGTACTATGTCTGCAGTCTATGACAATCTCCTGTACTATGTCTGCAGTCTCTGATCATCTCCTGTACTATGTCTGCAGTCTATGACAATCTCCTGTACTATGTCTGCAGTCTCTGATCATCTCATGTACTATGTCTGCAGTCTCTGACCATCTCCTGTACTATGTCTGCAGTCTATGACAATCTCCTGTACTATGTCTGCAGTCTCTGATCATCTCATGTACTATGTCTGCAGTCTCTGACAATCTCCTGTACTATGTCTGCAGTCTATGACAATCTCTGTACTATGTCTGCAGTCTCTGATCATCTCATGTACTATGTCTGCAGTCTCTGACCATCTCCTGTACTATGTCTGCAGTCTATGACAATCTCCTGTACTATGTCTGCAGTCTCTGATCATCTCATGTACTATGTCTGCAGTCTCTGATCATCTCATGTACTATGTCTGCAGTCTCTGACCATCTCCTGTACTATGTCTGCAGTCTATGACAATCTCCTGTACTATGTCTGCAGTCTCTGATCATCTCCTGTACTATGTCTGCAGTCTATGACAATCTCCTGTACTATGTCTGCAGTCTGACCATCTCATGTACTATGTCTGCAGTCTATGACAATCTCCTGTACTATGTCTACAGTCTCTGACAATCTCCTGTACTTTGTCTGCAGTCTGACCATCTCATGTACTATGTCTGCAGTCTATGACAATCTCCTGTACTATGTCTACAGTCTATGACAATCTCCTGTACTTTGCCTGCAGTCTGACCATCTCATGTACTATGTCTGCAGTCTGACCATTTCCTGTACTATGTCTGCAGTCTGACCATCTCATGTACTATGTCTGCAGTCTGACCATCTCATGTACTATGTCTGCAGTCTGACCATCTTACTATGTGCAGTCTATGACAATCTCTGCAGTCTATCTCTGACAATCTCCTGTATTTGTCTGCATGACCTCCTGTACTATGTCTGCAATCTGACCATCTCAGTACTTCTGACTATGACATCTCATGTCTGCAGTGACCATCTCTATGTCTGCAGTCTATGACAATCTCCTGTACTATGTCTGCAGTCTCTGACAATCTCATGTACTATGTCTGCAGTCTGAACATCTCATGTACTATGTCTGCAGTCTCTGACCATCTCCTGTACTATGTCTGCAGTCTATGACACTCTGCTGTACTGTGTCTGCAGTCTCTGACCATCTCCTTTAGTATTTAGGGGGAGAGCCATGCGCACTTGCGCTGCAATCGTGATGCATCGCGGAATCGAATCGAATCGACGGGTGAAGATGCGCAGCCCTCGTTTTTATGGTGCATTTTTGATGGGCTAGTTTTCGATGGAGCAGTTTTTGATGGGGCAATGGACCGAACTGGATTGAAACACGGTTGGATCACATTTACATCTCCAGGGGCACCGTCTCCAGTCAGTAGTATTGGTGGCGGCATGACCACGCCGCACAATTTACCCTGAAATTTTGTCTTTTCTAGTCACATTACATTTTAATACTACTGCTGCTGCCTCAATGCTGACTATTGCTTCATGTCCTCTATGGCACAGCGGATCCACCAAGAGCCAACGCTACAAGCTACCAGACTGGATCGAAACAGCAAGTGTTAATAGAACAATAAACTTTATGTTAAGCCCTGTTTTGCGGCCTTTTTACTGCAACCATTAGCCTGTATGCAAGAGCAAATCTGCACTCTCTCTCTCTCTTTCTCGCTCTCTCTCTCTATATCTATATCTATTGTTGCTTTTGTTATGTTCATTTTAAAACAGTTTAGTTTGTGTTCGTCGTGACTGTGTGTGTGTACTTTCGTTTATCCTAGGTTTGTGTTAAATAAAATATTAGTATAAAATGATTTTGCTTATTATGAAGTTTGATGTGTTGATGTTGATGTTGATGTTTTAGATGTGAAGTTAGATGTGTTGAAAAACCTAAAAATCTATCTCAAGAACAAAGGAAACATTTCAAAAAAATAAAGCTTTTTATTCAAAAAATTATTCCTGAAGGTGAAGCCTCATGCGCTTCACCGTTTTTTTGCGTTTTTCCATCACTTTGGCGTGCTCCTTCTCCAGCTCTTTATTTTGCTTTAGGAGGTAGTCAATTTGCCGCCGATTAGCAAAAATCCTCTCCATTATTTTGTTTTCATTGGCCTCATAACCCTCCAAATCATTTACATCTGTTAGGATAGAAGAAAAAACAATTTGTTTTCAAAGACCCTTAACAAATAAATAAAATATTTCTTTTGCTTATTAATCAATCATTATCATGTCTATACACAAATGAGTAATTGGACCACATCTTCCTCTTTATGCATGTTGTCTTACTCCAAGCTGTATAGGCTCGAAAGCTTACTACCAATTAGGCATATTAGGTAATGTAGAACTCTGTAATGAGAAGAGGTGTGGTCTAATGACATCAACACTCTATATCAGGTGTGCATAATTATTAGTCAACTTCCTTTCCTTTGGCAAAATGGGTCAAAAGAAGGACTTGACAGTCTCTGAAAAGTCAAAAATAGTGTGATATCTTGCAGAGGGATGCAGCACTCTTAAAATTGAAAAGCTTCTGAAGCGTGATCATCGAACAATCAAGCATTTCATTCAAAATAGTCAACAGGGTCGCAAGACGCGTGTGGAAATACCAAGGCGCAAAATAAGTGCCCATGAACTGAGAAAAGTCAAGCGTGCAGCTGCCAACATGCCACTTGCCACCAGTTTGGCCATATTTCAGAGCTGCAACATCACTGGAGTGCCCAAAAGCACAAGGTGTGCAATACTCAGAGACATGGCCGAGGTAAGAAAGGCTGAAAGACGACCAACACTGAATAAGACCCACAAGCTGAAACGTCAAGACTGGGCCAAGAAATATCTCAAGACTGATTTTTCTACCGTTGTATGGACTGCTGAAATGAGAGTGAGTCTTGATGGACCAAAGGAATGGGCCAGTGGCTGTATTGGTAAAGGGCAGAGAGCTCCAGTCCGACTCAGACGGCAGCAAGGTCGAGGTGGAGTACTGGTTTGGGCTGGTATCATCAAAGATGAGCTTGTGGGGCCTTTTGGGGGTTGAGGATGGAGTGAAGCTCAACTCCCAGTCCTATTGCCAGTTTCTGGAAGACCCCTTCTTCAAGCAGTGGTACAGGAAGAAGTCTGCATCCTTCAAGAAAACCATGATTTTCATGAAGGACAATGCTCCATCACACGTGTCCAAGTACTCCACAGCGTGCCTGGCAAGAAAGTGTATTAAAGAAAAAAAACGAATGACATGGCCTCCTTGTTCACCTGATCCGAACCCCATTGAGAAGAACCTGTGGTCCATCATCAAATGTGAGATTTGCAAAGAGGGAAAAGAGTACACCTCTCTGAACATTGTCTGGGAGGCTGCGGTTGCTGCTGCACGCAATGTTGATGGTGAACAGATCAAAACACTGACAGAATCCATGGATGGCAGGCTGCATGAGTGTCCTTGCAAAGAAAGGTGGCTATATTGGTCACTGATTTTGTTTAGTTTTGTTTTTGAATGTCAGAAATGTATAGTTGGGAATGTTGAGATGTTATATTGGTTTCACTGTTAAAAATAAATAATTGAAATGGGTATATATATTTTTATTTTGTTAGGTTGCCTAATAATTCAGCACAGTACTAGTACTCACCTGCACACACAGATATCCCCCTAAAATAGCTAACACTAAAAAAAAAAAAAAAACTACTTTCAAAAAATATTCAGCTGTGATATTATTGAGTTTTTGAGGTTCATTGAGAACATGGTTGTTGTTCAATAATACAATGAATCCTCAAAAATACAACTTGCCTAATAATATTGCCATACCTGTATACTTCTAGCATAAATACCTTATTATGGTTCTGCAATCTGACGGGTGCGCTTTACATGTTTTCCATTTTTATATCTACATTCTATTGTTGAAATGTTATTAATCTTTGTGCACATCTTTACCTTCCTGAAGGAGGCTAAACGGAGCTCCAGTTAGAGGCACCTCCACCTCTCCAGCCACCAGCATACTGCCATCTGATATGTCGGCACTATTTGGGGGGGGGGACATCCTCCATAACAGGAGCGGTGGCTGTCGATTGGGAGGTCCCTGGCTGATCCTCATCCCTCTCCTCCTCTGCCTCATCCTCCTCTGGCACATCCTCCTCAAGGACATCCTCCTCTTCTTCCTCCTCATCTGTGTCCTGGCACCTTTTGCGCTTGTTTCGCACAGTTGGTAGCGGAGCTCCTAGAATAACACAATGTTCATATATTAGAAAAATATTTTCTAATGACGTATGCAAATTCGGTGTGCTCTGCTGTATTGTATATGAATACAAATTAATTTATATAGACAGTTAACCAATGGGAAAATGTTATATTAAAGGGTCTTGTGGGCACTACAGGGGACTGAGCGTGAGCTGGTCTGCCACCATGGTAAAATGAGCTGTTTTTGTCTCCTTTGTTTTGTTCAGACGATATCATGTTAAAAAAAAAGGGCCTGATGGATCACACGGGATTACTATGACAACCCCACGCCTAACACAGGAATATAGTGGGAATCTATATATATAAAACTCAACGTGTCTGTATGTATGTATGTATGTTCCAGCATCACGTCCAAACGGCAAAAGTTATTTACATGAAACTTGGCACACAGGTTACTTATATGTCAGCCACCAACATTGTATAGGTGATTTAAGCCTTACCCTCCACCATTTTCCATGGTGGTGGTTTTTCTTTAAATTCCCATTCAACTCTATGGGAAATACATGTTACTTCATAACAGCTGTAGATATTTCGATAACACTTGGTCACATGTTACTTACACGTCCACTTAAAGCATAGGATAGTTAATTTATCCATGAACTACCCCCCATTTGTGATGGTCGTGGTTTTTTGTATAAAGTCCCATGCAAAGCAATGGGAAATGTATGTTCCCACATAACTTCTGTGTTGCTGTCTGCTGTCCCATGTCTTTTTCCAACAGTGCTATGAATACCTTGGCTGGTGTTGATATATGTTACCACAACATGGCGTCTGGGTTAATAACATCTGCCCTTACATTAATTACATATGAGCCTTAAATAACTGTCAACAAAGGAGCTGCGGTGGGTCAACGCGATTGCCACTGCGCTGACAAGCCATTCACCTCTGCAGCTAGGGGTTCTGATCCCGCTCTCGGTTACATGTTAATTGAGTTTGGTGGTCTCAGCCCGGCCTCCGGTGGGAGTGCTATGCGAGGTAAGCCTGCGCTTAGTACGCCTACCCCCCTCCCACAAAAACCACCACACTTACACGCGCACTAGAAAATTGGGTTAACATGCGCGCACTCTGACCACGCGGTCTCTAAAAAAGAGAAGCGAAGGACTAACGGGGCTATTTGAGCGGGCAAATCCTCTCACTACCTTATAGGGAGTCCCTCTGCCACGTTGGCCTTCAAAGCGGAGCAGGTAGGACGGGCTGTATGTGAGGACCCCCTCTCACACGCCATTGTCACCAGGGGCATGGAGAAAGGTGGCATATTGGCCTCTGGGGGAGGCCTGTTCTACTCCCAAATCCTGCAGTCCGTCTCCTCTCTAGAGTACACGCAGAAAATACACTATAGATAAAAAAAAACTAACTGTCAACAATAACTTACCTGGGTGAAATTTAGCACGGAGACGCCTGACCCGGTCCATATGCCGCCTTTTAAGGTCGGACCACTTCTTGACAATGGCCATGCGATCCGGTGGCCCGCCAGGATGTCCTGCTAGTAGTTCTTGGACGTAGCTCACCACCTCCTTCTTTTCTGCCTGACTCTGCAGCTTATCATACCCCTTTGCCAGGAACGTCTGCAAGATGAAGAACAAAGTATATTAGAATACTTTTGTTTAAAACCTTATGGATATATGACGGAAATCTATGTTATTCAACATTGAGAGCATTCTCGCCTTATTAATCAATGACAGGGTTAACATGACAGATTTTATATCTTGCCATTTTTTAGACTTTTAGATGAATTAATTTAGAATAAATTATGGAGTTGATGTTATTTTAAAACTACAACTACCAGCATGCTCTGATACACCATGTAGCTCCCCGTCACCAGCTGTACAAGAATTAAACTTTAACTAGGAGCATGGCTGGACAGTTAATGGCTGTCCGGTAATAACGGGGAGTTGTTTTGCAACAGCTGTAGGCTCCGTTTAGGAAACAGCGACGCATAAGCGAGTAGCGCCCGCATATGAAAATGGTGTTTAAACCACACAAGTGAGTTATCGGCGCGATCGTTAGAGCAAGAGCAATAATTTTAGCCCTAGAGCTACTCTTTAGCTGAAAAAATGCAACCTGTTGAATTTTTAAATAATCACCTATCGAGAATTTTTAAGGGTGAAAGTTTGACGCCATGCCACGAGCGGGCAGAATTTTTGAGCGTGACATGTTGGGTATCATTTTACTCGGCGTAACTTTATCTTTCACAAAATCTAAAAAAATTGTGCAAAATTTATTGTTGTGTTATTTTCAAATTCAAAAAAAAAGATTTTTTTCAAAAAAAAGAGCGCTTGTAAGACCGCTGCGCAAATACGGTGTGGCAAGAAATATTGCAATGATTACCATTTCATTCTCTAGGGTAGGGGTCACCAAAGTACGGCCCGCGGGCCACATCCGGCCCGCCAGGCCATTTTCTCCGGCACGCAGCTGGAGTCACTGGTCCACCAGTTAGTTGTGGAACCTGCGCTGAATATTCGTCCCTAACAATATGCAGCGCAGGTCCCGCAATCTCTCCCGGCGTCTCACTGTGTTTGTGTCGGCTGCTGGGTCCACGGGCATCCTAGCAGCCAATGATTTGTTTTAGACCCGTTGCCACAACGCCCTGCTCCCCCTCCCGCCTCGCTGTTAACCAGTAACGAGTGTGTATTAAGGCGTGGCGGGAGTCGGGAAGTGCAGCAGGTCTGAACAGCCAGTGTGTGTAATGTCTGACGCGCTAGTAAAGTAAACATGCATGGAGGAGGGAGGGGGGCTGATGCGAGATGATTACTGTACACTACTGTGGAGGGTGGCTGAATGGCTCTGATATGGCACAAACTTCAGGGTGCTGATAATTCTGATGGGGACACAAGTGGGAGGTGCTCTAATGGGGATACAAGTGACAAGTAGGGGGTGGTGCTCTTATGGGGACACCAGTGGGGGGGTTCTCTAAAGGGGACACCAGTGGGGGGGTTCTCTAATGGGGACACCAGTGGGGGGGTTCTCTAATGGGGACACCAGTGGAGGGGGGTTTAATGGGGACAGCAGTAGGGGGTGCCCTAATGGGGACACAGATGTGTGGTGAGACTATTGGGCAAACAGATGTATGGGGACACCAATGTGGGGACACAGATGTATGAGGAGACTGGTAGGGAAACAGATGTGTGGGGATAGATGTGTGGGGACAACAGTGTGGGGACAGATAATTGTGGGGACACCAGTGTGGGAGAGACAGATGTGTGGGGATACCAGTGTGTGGACACAGATGTGTGGGGACACAAGTGTTGGGACACTGATTTATGGGGAGACTGGTGGAGTCACAGATGTGTGGGGACATAGATGTATGAGGAGACTGGTGGAGTCACAGATGTGTGGGGACACAAGTGTGGGGACACTGATTTGTGGGGAGACAGGTGTCCCCATACATCTGTGTCCCCACCAGCCTCCCCACAAATCAGTGTCCCCACACTTGTGTCTCCACACATCTGTTGCCCCACCAGTCTCCTCATAGATCTGTGTCCCCACATTAGTGTCCCCATACATCTGTATCCCCAACAGTCTCCCCACAAATCAGTGTTCCCACACTTGTGTCCCCACACATCGGTGTCCCCAACAGTGTCCTCATACATCTATGTCCCCAGCAGTCTCCTCATACATCTGTGTCCCACATCAGTGTCCCCACCAGTCTCCCCACACATCTATGTCCCCACACTTGTGTCCGCACACATCTGGGTCCCCACACTGGTGTCCCCACACATGTGTGACCCCCACCAGTCTCCTCATACATCGGTGTCCCCAGCAGTCTCCTCATACATCTGTTTACCCACATTGGTGTCCCCACACTTCATGTGTGCCCCCACCAGTCTCCCAACACATCTATGTACCCACACTTGTGTCCTCACACATCTGGGTACCCACACATCTGTGACCCCCACCAGTCTCCTCATACATCTGTTACCCCACCACTCTCCTCATACATCTGTGTCCCCACATGGGTGTCCCATACATCTGAGTCCCCACCAATGTGGGGGCACAGATGTATGAGGAGACTGGTGGGGCCACAGATGTGTGGGGACACCAGTGTGGGCACACAGATGTGGGGACACAGATGTGTGGGGACATAGATGTGTGGGGAGACTGGTGGGGACACAAATGTGTGGGGACACCGATGTGGGGACACAGATGTATGAGGAGACTGGTGGGCTAACAGATGTGTGGGGACAACAGTGTGGGGACACATAATTGTGGGGACACCAGTGTGGGGGCACAGATGTATGAGGACACTGGTGTGGACACAGATGTGTAGGGACACCAGTGTGGGGTCACAGATGTGTAGGGAGATTGGTGGGGACACAGATGTATGGGGACACCAATGTGAGGACACAGATGTATGGGGACACCAATGTGATGACACAGATTTGTGGGGAGACTGGTGGGGACACATGTATGGGGACACCAATGTGGGGACACAGATGTATAAGGAGACTGGTGGGGTAACAGATGTGTGGGGACAACAGTGTGGGGATACAGATTTGTGGGGAGACTGGTGGGGGTAACAGATGTGTGGGGACAACAGTGTGTGGACACAGATGTGGGGAGACTGTGGGACACATGTATGGGACACCAATGTGGTGGGGACACCATGTGACACAGATGGGGACAATGTGATGACCAATGACACCAATGGAGGAGACATGTGTGGGGACACCATGTGGGGACACAGATGGGGACACCAATGTGATGACACAGATGTATTGGGACACCAATGTGATGACACAGAGGTATGGGGACACCAATGTGAGGAGACAGATGTGTGGGGACACCAGTGTGGGGACACAGATGTATGGGGACACCAATGTGATGACACAGATGTATTGGGACACCAATGTGATGACACAGAGGTATGGGGACACCAATGTGAGGAGACAGATGTGTGGGGACACCAGTGTGGGGACACAGATGTATGGGGACACCAATGTGATGACACAGATGTATGGGGACACCAATGTGATGACACAGATGTATGGGGACACCAATGTGATGACACAGATGTATGGGGACACCAATGTGAGGAGACAGATGTGTGGGGACACCAATGTGAGGAGACAGATGTGTGGGGACAAAAGTGTATTAGGACACTGGTGGGGGGCACAGATGTGAGGGGACACCAGTGTGGGGACACAGATGTGTGGGGACAAAAGTGTATGAGGAGACTGGTGGGGGGCACAGATGTGTGGGGACACCAGTGTGGGGACACAGATGTGTGGGGACAACAGTGTATGAGGAGACTGGTGGGGGGCGCAGATGTGTGGGGACACCAATGTGATGACACAGATGTATGGGGACACCAATGTGGGGACACAGATGTATGGAGACACCAATGTGGGTACACAGATGTATGGGGACACCAATGTGGGGACACAGTTGTATGGGGACACCAATGTGGGGACACAGATGTATGGGGACACCAATGTGGGGACACAGATGTATGGGGACACCATTGTGGGGACACAGATGTATGGGGAAACGAATGTGGGGACACAGATGTGGGGGAGACTGGTGAGGACACGGATGTAAAACCTCAATGCACGCTGGTAGTTAAACCCGCTGAATGATGCTCCATCGTTTTATTAGACGACAGGACCATCATCCAGTTCTGCTGTCAACAGTAAGTAAAATGCTATTCTTCTTCTACTGTGGATTTATTTAGTTAAATTATTTTTCCGGCCCGCGGATATGAGTAAAATATAGAATGTGGCCCTCGAAGTAAAAAGTTTGGAGACCCCTGCTCTAGGGTGTTAGAAAAAAATATATATATAATGTTTGGTGGTTTTAAGTAATTTTCTAGCCAAAAAAAAATTTTAGTCTCGTAAACACCAAATCTGAACGAATTAGCCCGGTGTGCACAACATGTTAAATTCATTATTCAAAATAGCAAGGAAAGTGCCTAAATACACATTTACCAAGCAGGGTGTCTGCAGCTGTACAGGCATGTTGGGACTTGTATTTTTTTAACACCAGGAGACAAATTGTTTGGGAAATACTAATATCTGATCTTATATACTAACTTTTAAACTAGTCTAAAATGCAGGTTAAGATAATTCAAATACTCACAGAGATCAGCAAATTCTCCTCACTTGGTGTGAGATTACTCCCGACCATTTTTTTGAGAAAAGAAATCTGGGCACTAGACCAACATCAACTACCTATGGAAAATGAAACTGGCAAGTGTCCAAGTTCCAGGAAGTAGTCGCGCGTGCGTGTTGTGCGCGCGATTGCGCAAGCGCGCACGAGAATCTCTCAATACTGTTTTTAGGTGAAATAACACATATATTCGTTTTCAGAGTGTTACTGTCGAAATTCAAGAAAGGAATTTATCATTCGCATTTTGTGACATTTCGATAAAATATCTCGATTATTCGATTTCAGAATGAACCAATCACAGCGCTTGTAAAGCATGTTCCAAAATTCTGCCAAAAAACAGATGTATGGGGACACCAATGTGATGACACAGATGTATGGGGACACCAATGTGATGAGACAGATGTATGGGGACACCAATGTGGGGGCACAGATGTATGGGGACACCAATGTGATGAGACAGATGTATGGGGACACCAATGTGGGGGCACAGATGTATGGGGACACCAATGTGGGGACACAGATGTATGGGGACACCAATGTGGGGACACAGATGTATGGGAACACCAATGTGAGGACACAGATGTATGGGGACACCAATGTGGGGACACAGATGTATGGGGACACCAATGTGGGGACACAGATGTATGGGGACACCAATGTGGGGACACAGATGTATGGGGACACCAATGTGAGGACACAGATGTATGGGGACACCAATGTGATGACACAGATGTATGGGGACACCAACGTGAGGACACAGATGTATGGGGACACCAATGTGATGACACAGATGTATGGGGACACCAATGTGGGGACACAGATGTATGGGGACACCAATGTGATGACACAGATGTATGGGGACACCAATGTGATGACACAGATGTATGGGGACACCAATGTGATGACACATGTATGGGGACACCAATGTGACGACACAGATGTATGGGGACACCAGTGTGGGTACACAGATGTATGGGGACACCAGTGTGGGGACACAGATGTGTGGGGACAAAAGTGTATGAGGACACTGGTGGGGGGCACAGATGTGTGGGGACACCAGTGTGGGGACACAGATGTGTGGGGACAAAAGTGTATGAGGAGACTGGTGGGGGGCACAGATGTGTGGGGACACCAATGTGATGACACAGATGTATGGGGACACCAATGTGATGACACATGTATGGGGACACCAATGTGACGACACAGATGTATGGGGACACCAGTGTGGGTACACAGATGTATGGGGACACCAGTGTGGGGACACAGATGTGTGGGGACAAAAGTGTATTAGGAGACTGGTGGGGGGCACAGATGTGTGGGGACACCAGTGTGGGGACACAGATGTGTGGGGGACAAAAGTGTATGAGGAGACTGGTGGGGGGCACAGATGTGTGGGGACACCAATGTGATGACACAGATGTATGGGGACACCAATGTGAGGAGACAGATGTGTGGGGACACCAGTGTGGGGACACAGATGTGTGGGGACAAAAGTGTATGAGGAGACTGGTGGGGGGCACAGATGTATGGGGACACCAATGTGATGACACAGATGTATGGGGACACCAATGTGAGGAGACAGATGTGTGGGGACACCAGTGTGGGGACACAGATGTGTGGGGACAAAAGTGTATGAGGACACTGGTGGGGGGCACAGATGTGAGGGGACACCAGTGTGGGGACACAGATGTGTGGGGACAAAAGTGTATGAGGAGACTGGTGGGGGGCACAGATGTGTGGGGACACCAATGTGATGACAAAGATGTATGGGGACACCAATGTGAGGAGACAGATGTGTGGGGACACCAGTGTGGGGACACAGATATGTGATGACACAGATGTATGGGGACACCAATGTGATGACACAGATGTATGGGGACACCAATGTGATGACACAGATGTATGGGGACACCAATGTGATGACACAGATGTATGGGGACACCAATGTGAGGAGACAGATGTGTGGGGACACCAGTGTGGGGACACAGATGTGTGGGGACAAAAGTGTATGAGGAGACTGGTGGGGGGCACAGATGTGTGGGGACACCAATGTGATGACACATGTATGGGGACACCAATGTGACGACACAGATGTATGGGGACACCAGTGTGGGTACACAGATGTATGGGGACACCAGTGTGGGGACACAGATGTGTGGGGACAAAAGTGTATTAGGAGACTGGTGGGGGGCACAGATGTGTGGGGACACCAGTGTGGGGACACAGATGTGTGGGGACAAAAGTGTATGAGGAGACTGGTGGGGGGCACAGATGTATGGGGACACCAATGTGATGACACAGATGTATGGGGACACCAATGTGAGGAGACAGATGTGTGGGGACACCAGTGTGGGGACACAGATGTGTGGGGACAAAAGTGTATGAGGAGACTGGTGGGGGGCACAGATGTATGGGGACACCAATGTGATGACACAGATGTATGGGGACACCAATGTGAGGAGACAGATGTGTGGGGACACCAGTGTGGGGACACAGATGTGTGGGGACAAAAGTGTATGAGGACACTGGTGGGGGGCACAGATGTGAGGGGACACCAGTGTGGGGACACAGATGTGTGGGGACAAAAGTGTATGAGGAGACTGGTGGGGGGCACAGATGTATGGGGACACCAATGTGATGACACAGATGTATGGGGACACCAATGTGAGGAGACAGATGTGTGGGGACACCAGTGTGGGGACACAGATGTGTGGGGACAAAAGTGTATGAGGAGACTGGTGGGGGGCACAGATGTATGGGGACACCAATGTGATGACACAGATGTATGGGGACACCAATGTGATGACACAGATGTATGGGGACACCAATGTGAGGAGACAGATGTGTGGGGACACCAGTGTGGGGACACAGATGTGTGGGGACAAAAGTGTATGAGGAGACTGGTGGGGGGCACAGATGTGTGGGGACACCAATGTGATGACACATGTATGGGGACACCAATGTGACGACACAGATGTATGGGGACACCAGTGTGGGTACACAGATGTATGGGGACACCAGTGTGGGGACACAGATGTGTGGGGACAAAAGTGTATTAGGAGACTGGTGGGGGGCACAGATGTGTGGGGACACCAGTGTGGGGACACAGATGTGTGGGGACAAAAGTGTATGAGGAGACTGGTGGGGGGCACAGATGTATGGGGACACCAATGTGATGACACAGATGTATGGGGACACCAATGTGAGGAGACAGATGTGTGGGGACACCAGTGTGGGGACACAGATGTGTGGGGACAAAAGTGTATGAGGACACTGGTGGGGGGCACAGATGTGAGGGGACACCAGTGTGGGGACACAGATGTGTGGGGACAAAAGTGTATGAGGAGACTGGTGGGGGGCACAGATGTGTGGGGACACCAATGTGATGACAAAGATGTATGGGGACACCAATGTGAGGAGACAGATGTGTGGGGACACCAGTGTGGGGACACAGATGTGTGGGGACAAAAGTGTATTAGGAGACTGGTGGGGGGCACAGATGTGTGGGGACACCAGTGTGGGGACACAGATGTGTGGGGACAAAAGTGTATGAGGAGACTGGTGGGGGGCACAGATGTGTGGGGACACCAATGTGATGACACAGATGTATGGGGACACCAATGTGAGGAGACAGATGTGTGGGGACACCAGTGTGGGGACACAGATGTGTGGGGACAAAAGTGTATGAGGAGACTGGTGGGGGGCACAGATGTATGGGGACACCAATGTGATGACACAGATGTATGGGGACACCAATGTGAGGAGACAGATGTGTGGGGACACCAGTGTGGGGACACAGATGTGTGGGGACAAAAGTGTATGAGGACACTGGTGGGGGGCACAGATGTGAGGGGACACCAGTGTGGGGACACAGATGTGTGGGGACAAAAGTGTATGAGGAGACTGGTGGGGGGCACAGATGTATGGGGACACCAATGTGATGACACAGATGTATGGGGACACCAATGTGAGGAGACAGATGTGTGGGGACACCAGTGTGGGGACACAGATGTGTGGGGACAAAAGTGTATGAGGACACTGGTGGGGGGCACAGATGTGAGGGGACACCAGTGTGGGGACACAGATGTGTGGGGACAAAAGTGTATGAGGAGACTGGTGGGGGGCACAGATGTGTGGGGACACCAGTGTGGGGACACAGATGTGTGGGGACAAAAGTGTATGAGGAGACTGGTGGGGGGCACAGATGTGTGGGGACACCAATGTGATGACAAAGATGTATGGGGACACCAATGTGAGGAGACAGATGTGTGGGGACACCAGTGTGGGGACACAGATGTGTGGGACAAAAGTGTATGAGGAGACTGGTGGGGGGCACAGATGTATGGGGACACCAATGTGATGACACAGATGTATGGGGACACCAATGTGATGACACAGATGTATGGGGACACCAATGTGAGGAGACAGATGTGTGGGGACACCAATGTGAGGAGACAGATGTGTGGGGACACCAGTGTGGGGACACAGATGTGTGGGGACAAAAGTGTATGAGGAGACTGGTGGGGGGCACAGATGTGTGGGGACACCAATGTGATGACACAGATGTATGGGGACACCAATGTGGGGAGACAGATGTATGGGGACACCAATGTGATGACACAGATGTATTGGGACACCAATGTGATGACACAGATGTATGGGGACACCAATGTGAGGAGACAGATGTGTGGGGACACCAGTGTGGGGACACAGATGTGTGGGGACAAAAGTGTATGAGGAGACTGGTGGGGGGCACAGATGTGTGGGGACACCAATGTGATGACACAGATGTATGGGGACACCAATGTGGGGAGACAGATGTATGGGGACACCAATGTGAGGAGACAGATGTGTGGGGACACCAGTGTGGGGACACAGATGTGTGGGGACAAAAGTGTATGAGGAGACTGGTGGGGGGCACAGATGTGTGGGTACACCAATGTGATGACACAGATGTATGGGGACACCAATGTGGGGAGACAGATGTATGGGGACACCAATGTGATGACACAGATGTATTGGGACACCAATGTGATGACACAGATGTATGGGGACACCAATGTGAGGAGACAGATGTGTGGGGACACCAGTGTGGGGACACAGATGTGTGGGGACAAAAGTGTATGAGGAGACTGGTGGGGGCACAGATGTGTGGGGACACCAATGTGATGACACAGATGTATGGGGACACCAATGTGGGGAGACAGATGTATGGGGACACCAATGTGATGACACAGATGTATTGGGACACCAATGTGATGACACAGATGTATGGGGACACCAATGTGAGGAGACAGATGTGTGGGGACACCAGTGTGGGGACACAGATGTATGGGGACACCAATGTGATGACACAGATGTATGGGGACACCAATGTGATGACACAGATGTATGGGGACACCAATGTGAGGAGACAGATGTGTGGGGACACCAGTGTGGGGACACAGATGTGTGGGGACAAAAGTGTATGAGGAGACTGGTGGGGGGGCACAGATGTGTGGGGACACCAGTGTGGGGACACAGATGTGTGGGGACAACAGTGTATGAGGAGACTGGTGGGGGGCGCAGATGTGTGGGGACACCAATGTGATGACACAGATGTATGGGGACACCAATGTGGGGACACAGATGTATGGAGACACCAATGTGGGTACACAGATGTATGGGGACACCAATGTGGGAACACAGTTGTATGGGGGACACCAATGTGGGGACACAGAGGTATGGGGACACCAATGTGGGGACACAGATGTATGGGGACACCATTGTGGGGACACAGATGTATGGGGACACGAATGTGGGGACACAGATGTGGGGGAGACTGGTGAGGACACGGATGTAAAACCTCAATGCACGCTGGTAGTTAAACCCGCTGAATGATGCTCCATGGTTTTATTAGACGACAGGACCATCATCCAGTTCTGCTGTCAACAGTAAGTAAAATGCTATTCTTCTTCTACTGTGGATTTATTTAGTTAAATTATTTTTCCGGCCCGCGGATATGAGTAAAATATAGAATGTGGCCCTCGAAGTAAAAAGTTTGGAGACCCCTGCTCTAGGGTGTTAGAAAAAAATATATATATAATGTTTGGGGGTTTTAAGTAATTTTCTAGCCAAAAAAAAGTTTTAGTCTCGTAAACACCAAATCTGAACAAATTAGCCCGGTGTCCACAACATGTTAAATTCATTATTCAAAATAGCAAGGAAAGTGCCTAAATACACATTTACCAAGCAGGGTGTCTGCAGCTGTACAGGCATGCTGGGACTTGTAGTTTTGTAACACCAGGAGACAAATTGTTTGGGAAATACTAATATCTGATCTTATATACTAACTTTTAAACTAGTCTAAAATGCAGGTAAAGATAATTCAAATACTCACACTGATCAAAATATTCTCTTCATCTCTTGAAAGGTTGCTTCCAACCATCTTTCCAATTAAAGTAGTGGAAATAGACCAAAAACAGCTACCTATGGAAAATGAAACTGGCAAGTGTCCAAGTTCCAGGAAGTAGTCGCGCGCGTGCGTGTTGTTCGCGCGATTGCGCAAGCGCGCTCGAGAAATTCGCAATACTGTTTTTAAATAAAATTACACATATATTCGATTTCAGAGTGTTACTGTAGAAATTCCGCAATAAATTTCTCATTCGCATTTTTGAGAAATTACGATAAAATATCAAGAATATTCTGAGCCAATCAGAGTGCTCCTTACACATTTGCCGAATATTCTCAATTATTTTGTATTGCAACATATCACGAATATTCTGAGCCAATCAGAGTGCTCCTTACACATTTGCCGAATATTCTCAATTATTTTGTATTGCAACATATCACGAATATTCTGAGCCAATCAGAGTGCTCCTTACACATTTGCCGAATATTCTCAATTATTTTGTATTGCAACATATCACGAATATTCTGAGCCAATCAGAGTGCTCCTTACACATTTGCCGAATATTCTCAATTATTTTGTATTGCAACATATCACGAATATTCTGAGCCAATCAGAGTGCTCCCTCCGCATTTCTCGAATATTCGCAATTCGCAATTCGCAATAGCGAAAATTCGCAATGATTTCTCTTTCAAAAAATATCACGAATATTCGTATTTAGCGAATATATCACGAATATTCGACAATATATTCGAGATATATCGCGAATTCGAATATGGCATATTCTGCTCAACACTACTCATGATTATTATTTTTACTGTAGGAATTGGGTGACAATAGATTGGTTGTAGTTGGTTAATATTGTGTCATATGAAGTAGGTAGGTATGTATAACTGATATATTTATATATATATATATATATATATATATATATATATATATATATATATATATTATATATGTTATTAAATTCATTAGAATTAGCATCCAAAAGGTGGGAGGATGAAAGGGTCAATACTTGTTTCTACTGTAACTCCTACTATCCTATGCAAACTACTAGTTATATGGGTCTCTCCCATGGTGTTTTAGACCCCTTTTTTTCTTCTGTTCTCCATTTTTCTGGCCTATTTTTGGCTCTGCTCGGCTCATGCGCCCCCGTACCTCAGGCCACATGAGGTACTGCAGGCCTATTTAGCTTGAATTCTGCTCGTCTTGCGAGTCAACACTCGAATTTAAAAAAAAAAGTTGCTTTCAAATCAAAACGCTCTCAAACCAAGTTAGTCTTAAACCGAGGTTCCACTGTGTTAGCTGGAATTTATAGTGCATCTCAAGGAGTTATGTATTCAAGATGACACCTTTCATCTCGTGTGGATGAGAGTTCTGGGAATTTTTTGGAAATGCTTGTTTTGATATACTAATACTAGAAAATCACACACAAGTCCATGGTATTTATACAATTAAAAGTGTGGACTTGTCAGGACTCTTATGCCTCGTTTCCACTGAGCGGATCGGTTCGGTACGGTACGCTATTTTGGGCGTGCCATAAAAGCGAACCGTACCGCACCAGCAAGGGTCCTGCTTCTCATGTGGGTCCAGAGAAAGTGGAACGGTTCCATTAGGGCGGACCTACAAATACATTTTGCTGATTGGTGGACGCGCTAGGAATTTTTGCTAAAACCTAAATGGTCCCTGACGGTCCGATTTGCAGTGGAAACGCTCACGCGAATAGACCAGTCCCATTCGAACAGCTCCAAATTTACTGACCCGAACCGTTCCGTGCAGTGGAAACAAGGAATTCGAAACGGCCTGTTCTGTAAAGGATCTATTTGGTGGCCACTGAGGAGCACTACCTTCAAGTAGCTTGATTCCAGCATTGGATCAAAATGTTCCCTCTGTTTTTTTTCAGAGGTTCTAATGTTCAGGAAATTTTAGTAAGTGTTTAAGTTATTGGAACAGAACAATAGGCAGGCATCAAGCATTTTCAGAAAGATAGGTCAATCAAGGCAGCCATTATATTCAGTGCTGTTTTTTTTAACACTTTCATTTATTTATAAACCTGATCTATTGTCTATCATTTGTATCCCCTAATAAATATTGAAGTGTGTTTTAAGTGTGGCTGAAAATAACATGTGAAAGGGTTTTACTACATAACATTACTTTAAGTAGTGATTTCAAAGCGCTGCATATTATAATTTTTTTTGTCACTGCCTAGCAGACAGCCAAATACATTGATATCATAAATTATTTCTCAGTAACCATTTAATAATCAGCCTTGAAGTTCAGTACTGTTATACTGGAATATCTGACGGTATAAATCATTGCATTATTGTTGATAACGGCTTGTAAACAACCCACAAATGCTGCTTTTCATAACAACCTTAGAGACCCACATACATGGAAGACTGCCACCAGGTCTTGTCTTCTGGATAACTGTGTGTTGTAGAAACCCGTTGTTCTTTTTTATTCATTGCTATATAATCTGCTTGAAATGAAAGTCTGTGATATAGCTGTATTAATTTTTAATGTTGACACTCTTCACTTCCATGTACTTGTAATGCGTCAAGATAAAAGAGATAGGAACAGACATGTCCTCTAAATAATGATGAATGTTCAAATTTAATATAAATTGAAGTATGAAATTGTCCACTGTTGTATGTTTTGGCTGCAGAACAATATAAACTTTTTTCAAACTTATCCAAATAATAAATAAATAAATACTTTCAGTCTAAAGCAAAAGTTTTTTGGATTGAGTGCTTGATTGATTTATTTATTGCTGTCAATATCCCGGTCAGGGAGATTTACTCATTTGTTCTGGTGACCACTGTAACCCAGGACTGAAAATCCAAATTTTGAGTTGTCACCAGAACAAGAATAAAGGGATAGTGTGGACATCTTCCATTATGGACACTAATTCTAATGCCAAATGTCTAGGAGCAGGTTTTTCCCTCACTTTGGAAAGTTTTTCTTCTGTTGTGTCTACAAGGCAAGAAGTAAAGAGGAAATACTTCAATGGGACATACTGTAGGTTGCAAAAAACAAAACAAATTAGCTGCCGTTCAAAATCCACTTTTCCAGTGATTTAGCCATCAGCTCCCCCACTCTCGCCTCCAGGGCCACCGATAAGGGGATACAGTCTTACACAAGTCCCACAGGTCTCATAAGGTTTTCCTAAGGGTTAGGCAGCAGGAAGGCTGCCAATATCTCCCTTTAATAAGAGATCGTCCCTGTGACGGTAGTCGAACATATCTCCGTCATCCATTCCCTTCTTCTCCCATAAAAGAAATCACCCAATATTCCACGAGTAGGAATATCCCTGGAATCACCGAATAATCCACACATGAGCCAAGGCTTAATGTTGGATGTAACAGGACACACTTTATTGAAAACCACAGCACACTTTTATACAGGATTTGGAACATCCCGCCCCCAACAACCGCTTTCCTATTGGTCCATTGTAAAGTATGCAGTCTACACTCAGGTCCTCCTAAACCATGCAAATGAGGACTTGAAAATGACCCAGCAGAGATTGGTCAGAAATCTTTGAATAGAAAGACTGCTATGTGTATTCAGACAAAAGCCCCAGGGGGGCAATCAATGTACACAATAGCCACCCACAGAACAATGGGACCGTCTGGACAGTTGAGTCAGCTTCAAGACAGAGAGCTGGCCGGTGGTGGACATTAGCATTCACATTAGACAATGACATTCTAATTGAATTCACACAATAAGGTCTTTCAAAAGCCTGTCTCACTTAGCACATCAACAGCCCTTTACACAGAGGAATGAGCCCTCTTATTGACCGGTTGTGGTTTAGAATAAACCAACAACTTTTAATATTTCAAGATATCGTGCCATGCATGATTTATCAGTAATGTCCCATCTCATAGAATTTATGATATAATTTCTTTGTCACCCTATGGCTCTATTGGACATAAGGTGACCCTAGACATAGGAGGATCTAAGTCTGTCACATTTCTCCCCCATCAGAAGATGACTAACAGGGTCCCAGACCTCCACCTGGTCTGGACATGCGTTAGTCGGACAAAGTGAATTCACATAGTCTGTCCGCATGACCTCCAATCTTGGCTGCAAGGTGTAGTTGATACCAGTAGAGGGAACCCCAAACGGGTTGACTCCGAAGTCAGTCAGTAGTTCCAGTCCTCCGATGCTGGTATCCATACAGTACCCCAAATCACTTTCTCCAAACCGAGCATTACTCACCCCACCATCCTCTGCCTCTCTCAGGGAACACGTCTGCTGCTGAGGAGAGGCATGGACTAGCCCTTCTCCCTGGAGTCCTTTCAGCCGCTGGAGAGATGACAGGGTGGCTGGGCTCAGTCCATCATGCTGTTGGGGATCTGGGCCAACTTGCCACCATTTATGGGGTATACCAGTGGAGACTGAAGTCCCACCCACTGGTGTGAGGTGAAAATCCCCCAGTGCTTGCAAAGCAAAGCCGACATCCTCCTGTTTCAGTCCTGTACCATTTTCTGGGGTTGTGCCAGTGGAGACTGAAGTCCCATCCACTACCCCAGGAACCCCTTCTTCTGTTAGGTGAAAGCAGAGGCCCGGGGCACTCTGCTCTGTTGCCAGCTCTTCCGCTGGGTTGCTGTGAGTGGAGACCACAGTCCCATCCACCGATATCCGCTCAAGCTGTAGTGGGGTGCAGCCGCCAGTAGCATCCTGTCCTGCTGCCAGTGATTCCGCTGGGAGTAAGAGCTTTACCACCTCAGCTGGTTGCTGGGGAGGGGGGCCAACCGCCCCGGCTCCCTGGAACTCCACAGTTGGTCCCGGTGCTGGGCAGAGATGGCTGGCACTCTGCCCTGTTGCCAGCACTTCTGCTGGGGGTGCATAATCCATAACATCCTCTGAACAGTCCATACATTCTGTAATATGTGGCTGGGGAGTGATCGCCATCTTCTCACCCTGAGCCTCCGAAACTGCCACAGGGGTGGGGCAGAGGTCTTGAACACTCTGTCCGGTAACCATCGCTTCAGCTGGGGAAGTTCCTTGTAACTCCACAAATACTGCTCTTGGTGCTGGGCAGAGCACAGTGAAGTTTGGCCCTGATACCAGCTCTTCTGCTGGAGGCCCATCAGGTTGTTTTTCCTCAGCAGAAAAATCTATTAAATCCCCTGTCTCTGGTGTCTGAGGATAGGGGTTCACCATCTCCTGTCCATGGAACCCAGAAGATGCTATAGGTACTGAGCAGAGGTTAGCAGAGCTCGGCCCTGCGGTCAGAACTTCAGCTTTGGGAATGGCAATCTCCAGGTTTTCCACTGCCGATTCACTGGCATACTGCTGGACAGGCACATTCCTCCATTCAAGATCGTCCAATGCAGAAACGGGATCATCAAGGTCAGTCGGCACTTGCTGCATCCGCCATATAACCTCCTGGTCCATAGCTGCAGGGGCAGGTTGGAAAAGCACACTGTTACCCTGCCAGATGGACGATTCTTCAGCCAGGATTTCCGCATTGTCCACTAGTAGTTCCCGATAGTCCGAGGCAAAGGGAGCCCAGCCCTGGCGCTGAGCAGAGTCTAGCAGCTGTTTGTAGGCGATTTCCAGGTCCCATTACAGAGCGGCCAGAAATTCCAAATCTTCCTGTAGCCAGTGCGCTTCCGAGATATTCAATTTTTTCTCTCTGTGCTCCATTATGTCCTCCAAGCGCCACTCCCGATCATCCCCAAAGTCGGGATCACTGGACATCCTCCAATACAACAATCCCAGGCCATCATAGTCATAGCCTTCTGTGGGGCTGTCATCCGCTGACCACGGGCACTCTTGGGCTACATACCACCGGAGGGCTCTGTAGCTCTCATCCAGCTGCATCTCTGCCCGGATCAGCCTGTTTAATTCCGCTATCCACTCCTGCTTCGGTTGTTTCCCCAACAACGGCATTCGTACGTCATACTGCGGCCAGTACCTTGCATAGATGTAGGGCAGGACCTCTCCTTGGTGTTGCTGCTCGAGAGCTAGCGCTTCCTTCCAGAGTTGGCACCGAATCACATCCGCCCATCCCAGCAGGACCTCCTCTGATTCTGGTCCTGTGTGCTGTATCCGCATCTCTTGTAACCTTCTTCTGAATTCCTCTTCCATGGTTACTGGTATCTGTACCTCTCCTCGTCTTTCATTTGGTGCTGCTTCTTTAGGCGTTGTCACCGATCGTCGTATTTCTGCAATTCTCAGCTCATGTTGCCGCTCTCGTTCTTTCTCATCAAAAGCTTTAAAAGCGCTAAACGGAATCTTCCTTGTGTCTGCTGTGCTGTACTCACTGTTTGGAGAATGTGCGGCTGCTTGTTGGACTGCTGCCAGTTTTAACTGTAGCTCTGCGTCTCTTATTTGTTTAGCCTCCTCCGCTAACAGGGTCATCACTTCCAGCACCACATCCGCCGTTGGGTTCGGACCAAACCATGCTAATTTCTCTCTTATTAGCTTGTTGGCTGGTGATTCCTCATCCTGAATCACTGGTGTCTCCATCTCTTGTACTGCTGGCCTTGCTGCAACCGAGTTATCCTGGTCTAGCTCCATTAATTCTGCTATGATGACACGCTCGGTTTTGTTGCAGGCAATCCTTCCACGAACTTCCAGTAGTTCTTTCAGTGTATTTCTTTTAAGCCGGGTGTACCAGTCTTCCATTCACTGTTCCCAGTGTCTGCTTGGAATCCTGGTGTAAAGGAAAGTAGAAGGGAAAAATCCCGCTGCTGCCAACCAGTTTTGACGGTAGTCGAACATATCTCCGTCATCCATTCCCTTCTTCTCCCATAAAAGAAATCACCCAATATTCCACGAGTAGGAATATCCCTGGAATCACCGAATAATCCACACATGAGCCAAGGCTTAATGTTGGATGTAACAGGACACACTTTATTGAAAACCACAGCACACTTTTATACAGGATTTGGAACATCCCGCCCCCAACAACCGCTTTCCTATTGGTCCATTGTAAAGTATGCAGTCTACACTCAGGTCCTCCTAAACCATGCAAATGAGGACTTGAAAATGACCCAGCAGAGATTGGTCAGAAATCTTTGAATAGAAAGACTGCTATGTGTATTCAGACAAAAGCCCCAGGGGGGCAATCAATGTACACAATAGCCACCCACAGAACAATGGGACCGTCTGGACAGTTGAGTCAGCTTCAAGACAGAGAGCTGGCCGGTGGTGGACATTAGCATTCACATTAGACAATGACATTCTAATTGAATTCACACAATAAGGTCTTTCAAAAGCCTGTGTCACTTAGCACATCAACAGCCCGTTACACAGAGGAATGAGCCCTCTTATTGACCGGTTGTGGTTTAGAATAAACCAACAACTTTTAATATTTCAAGATATCCTGCCATGCATGATTTATCAGTAATGTCCCATCTCATAGAATTTATGATATAATTTCTTTGTCACCCTATGGCCCTATTGGACATAAGGTGACCCTAGACATAGGAGGATCTAAGTCTGTCACAGTCCCATATTATAATGTATGTCCTCTTGGCCATCCACACAGTAAAAAGAGAGGAATTCAGCTACCCAAAGCCTAAGGAGACAGCAAGAGGTGTGCTTCACCACTTTCCACTGCCTTTTCAGCCAATGGGTACATAGGGTGCGCTTTCAATTCAATCAATCAATTCTGCATCCCACAGGCTTTGTGTGTTGGTGTGGGATGGATCAGCTCTGCAAAGAAGATCCTGCCAGTGATTGAGGTGAGGGAAGAGCGGAGTGTTTTACCCCAGCAGTAATTAATGAGGAGCGGCTAAACCTGTCTCTGCACCAGTCATTGTAATGCCACCCATATTGCTGTCCTTTTAATAGGGTGAAAGTAACTTTACATCTTGTGCAGCATAGGTGTCAGCTTAATTGTCACCATGTTAAAATGACAGCAATATAAGGGGCATAACAATGATTGTTATTATAGGTTTACACTAGTTAGTGCTCTGAAAAGCAATACACAGTGGACTGCGGTTGATTTTTAGGGTGGTGTGGCTAAGCAGTCAAGGTCGGGCATTCAGGAGGCAATCCTGCCACATTCTGAATGCCTGCGTGTTTTTTTTTTCTTTTTGCCAAATGGCAGTTTATAATGAGGATACTGAAAGCCAAGAGTTTTTACTTGTGGTTGTAGCGTGGCCCTATTGACTTAAATGGTTGAGTTTGAGAGGTTTGTGATGCTGCCTCATTAAATGTGCCTCCAGATTTATTTTAGACTTTTGATGAGAAGCCAGGGGGAGGTAAAACTGCTGCACAACCACCTGTTTTTACCACCTCCTGGCTGCTTGTGTGAATGATGTAAGGGGGGCTTTTGGGATCCTGAGGTAAGGGGGAGGAACCGCAAGGACCTTAATGTAGCAGGGGACATTAAGGACCCTGATGTTTGAGGGGCTCTGGGACCATAATGTAAGGAATAGGGAAACCCTGATGTAAAGGTGGGACTCTGGGGACTATGTATCAGCAAAGGCCTTCAACCTCAGTTCATACCATATTGTCAGTAGATTTAGCGGAATAAGCTTAACCCTGATGGGAAAGAAAGGCGGTGTTTGGAGCAAATTTGCTCTATTTAATGTGTTACCAGTAACAAAGGCCTGCGGACGCTCATTTGGAGATTGCTATTCGTAGATTCTCATAGTTTTTACCTAGAGAGACACACACTACTATTTTCTGAGCTGTTCGAACCACTCTTTTTAGAGCATTTTGTATCAAACTAGAATACAATATGCTAATATACTTTCAATGGCAGAGCGATAAAAGGTCTCTAGTACCTTTCTTCCCAAGCCATCCTTCCTAAGGAGTCGCAAAAAATATAAACACTGTTGCGGTTTCTTAATAATGGCTTTAGCTTTGATTGTCCATGATAAGTTTTCAGAAATGCATGTTCCCAAAACTTAAAGGTAGAGACCCGCCCCACGCACACGCCTTTAATTAAAAGTGGTGCTGGTTCAGGCCTGTTCCTTCTGAAATCTACAATCAGTTCCTTTGTTTTCCCTGTGTTTAGGATCAGGTTATTCGCTGTGCGCCATTCCCCTATCCTATCAAGTGCTGAACTATCTAAGGACGACAAACTGTCCTATTGTTTCCCGGGTTCCTTCATAGGATAGTGACACTTTGTTCATGTGCTACAGATTGGAAATAAAAGTTTCGGAGTAAGAAATTTTACATGAACACCCTAGAAATGTCTTGAATCAGAGAATTCAGAAAAAAAATGTTACATGAATTCTTTGACTTGTAGCTCCAAGTTTTGAAAATCATATTTACCTTTTGCAATACTGCACATGAATTACGCATTAGCTCATATAGTATATACTGTATATATATATATATATATATATATATATATATATATATATATTACAGTATTTAACCTGTACATTGGAGCTGCTGATATGCACAGAATATAATTTTTTTACTTACATTTTTTGATGATGGGTGGTTTCACTAATACTTTTAACTCTGCTAAATACCTTAAAGTGAAAAAGTGGAACCATGTGATTGAGGACAAGAGGCTGCTTGAGGCCAATTGACCTAAAAAATTACAGGTCAAAAGATATTGATTGGGACTTTCGAGGCACTGATAGAATAACATAAATATAGTTTAAAATTATTTATTCACATAAAACAATATACATGTAAAAATATTAGGGATAAGCCCCACAGATCAGAACAATTCAAGTATTGTAAAAAACAAGACCATATAAGTCTAATGGGTGGAGCCAGCCAGCAACCTCGACCGGTTTCGCGGTGATACCGCTTCTTCAGGAGGGTCTATGAAATACATACAAAGTATAAAATGAAGAACAAGCATATTAAGAAAATACATAAAACATGAAAATAACACAAGCATTGCAATGTCTAGGGGAGTCCAAAATGCTCACCTAAGCTGGTCCAATGATTGAATCATGGGTTTGCTTGTCCCCTCGTGGCACACGAAGGGGATATTAAAAACAGGCTCCACCCATTAGACTTATATGGTCTTGTTTTTTTACAATACTTGAATTGTTCTGATCTGTGGGGCTTGTCCCTAATATTTTTACATGTATATTGTTTTATGTGAATAAATAATTTTTAACTACATTTATGTTCTCCTATCAGTGCCTCGAAAGTCCCAATCAATATCTTTTGACCTGTGATTTTTTAGGTCAATTGGCCTCAAGCAGCCTATTGTCCTCAATCACATGGTTCCACTTTTTCAATCTAATAAACGGGATGATGGTACATTTATTTAGTATATACCAATTCTAATTGAGGCTATACTCTCCCTTTTTGAAAGCACCTTAAAGTGTTGAAAAAGTACTGTTTTCTGCTGCTGTTTTCTGCATATGAATAAATAGAATTTTCACACGCAATCACACTGCATGAAGTCAAATATTATAAATTAACTGTTAAGCTGAAATCTAGGCATATAGGGCCAGATTCAGGTAGATCAGAGCATCTTTGCTCTGGAGTAACGCATCTCATTTGCGTTACTCTGCCGAAATTTTAGGAGCAAGTGCTGTTATTCAGGAAGCACTTGCTCCTAAAGTTTGCGGCAGCGCATCGCAAATGAGCCAGCGGAATTCAAATTGGGCGGGTACGGGGCGTGTAGTATTCTAACAATGCGCGATCCCGCGGCGAACGTACTGCGCATGCGTCGAGTGTCAATGCATCCCAGTGCGCATGCTCCAAGTTCTGTCAGTGAACGTCAATGACGTCACGTCCCCATTCATGAATGTTTTACGCAAACGACGCAATTTGTTTTTTTTTCCGACGCGATGACGACGGCTATACCTAACATAGGATACTCCACTAGGGGGCTGCTTTATCTATACGCCGCGTATCGCTTCCGGAAACGTCGTAAAGTCACTGCGTCGCGCCCGAAAAAGATCGTGAATTGCCGATTTCCGCTCATTAACATATTTTTTGAGCGTAAATCGGCGGGAACGCCCCCGGTGCCATTTTTAAGTTGAAGTAACGATGCGATGGCGAAATTCAATTACGCCGATCGCATCGGAACTCCAACCCGGCGTTTCTTGTTTTCTGGTTATAGAAAACAGAAACGCCGGCTTAAAGTGACAGTTAGGCTGGCGGATCACTGGATCCGCCAGCCTAACTCTTCATGAATCTGGCCCATAAAGCTTAAAGCCAGGTAGGCATGAATTATACAAATTAATCCAGTTCTGTTTTCATTAAGATGTCATGTTATTTTTTTAAGTGTATGTAGGGTAAGTAACTTACCGTATTTATAGGCGTATAACACACGCTGGCACATAACACGCACCCCAATTTAAAAGGGAAGTTTCAGGAAAAAATTTTTTTTTTTTTTTTTAATAAACCACTTTGAAGCAAAATAATGGTCAGTGAGCATTAATGCAGTGTGATTAGTGCCCATCTGCAGCCTCAATGCAGCCTGATCTGAGCCCATCTGCAGCTTCAGTGCAGCCTGATCTGTGCCCATCTGCTGCTTCAGTGCAGCCTGATATGTGCCCATCTGTAGCCTAATCTGTGCCCATCCGCAGCCCGATCTGTGCCCCTCTGCAGCCTTGCTCCTTACTGCAGCCTGATTAGTAGCCATCTGTAGCCTATAAATTTACCAAAATGCAGCCTGTTCAATGCCCATGTGCAGTCACACCTTTGCCATCAGTGTCAGATTATCCCTGCTGTCTCAGAGGGAAGAGGAAGAGTGAGCGCCACTGAATTACATAGGGCCGCGATCTCCTTCCTGTGTACCCGGCGCTCTGTCACTCACAGTCACATCTCCTGCCCATGCACATATGATAGACAGTACAGTGTTCCAATGCAGGCGTGGCTGTGCATGATGGAGCGCCGGGTACACAGGAAGGAGATCACGGCTCTATGTAATTCAGCCGCGCTCGCTCCTCTTCCCTCAGAGACAGCAGGAATCGGCGTATAAAACTAACACACAATTTTCTCCTGATTTTAGGGGGAAAAAGTGTGTGTTATATGCCGATAAATACAGTAATTTGACTTGGTATCAGATGTTTGTGGTCTCTGTACAGCAAAGTTCAGAGTGTAAAGGGAAGAAGCAGCTAAAGAAGCCAAGCAACGCATGTGCTGACAAGGAGAGTACTGATAGGTGGTGAAAGGAGAGTAACAGAGAGAGGAGCTCATCATTGTGCTACTTCCTCTTCATTGTCCAGTCATAAATTAATGGCAAGTAAATGACAGCCATGGCTGTTCATCATTAAACAAGTAAGACTGATCTTGTTTAGGAAAAGATGTATTGCGAAGGGCACCTTCAAATTTTAGGAGAGTACTGCAGGCAATATAATTTTTTATTGTTTCTTTTTATGGGCTCTTTATTTGTTATTCTTTTTTCCTGCATTCAGCTTTAAATGATATTTTAAAGGCAAAGACATAAAGTTGGAGTTCCTAATGAAGGTCTAGCTGCTAGGACCTGAAAAAGGTGATTGTAAACGATCACCTTGTAAAACAAAAGACAAAACATTTTTGTATAGTGTGACATTATGAAATTAAGATGATGGCAATGCGATGACGAGACAAGAAGGATGCGTGTCTCATATGTACTGTGCACAATACCTCCACAAAAATATTATAAGAAGATCTGCAGGCATTTTCTGGAACAATGCCTTTGGAATGCATATATCCTGCACAGAGCAAAGAGTGGCAAGCCTCTTGTTCATTCTGAGTTTATATGGAAGGTGGCTGAGCGGATCTTTGTCAACTACCAGATACAATCAATAGCTGCGAACAGACCTGGACGTCGTGCTGTTGACGTTGTCAACCCAGAACGCCTGACTGGTCGTCACTTTATGGACTACATCCCGCCAACTGCAAAAAGGCAGCACCTACCAGGATGTGTGTGGTTTGCTGCTCAAGGAGAGATGGCAATGGAAAGAAAGTCCAAAAATAAACCAGGTTCCATTGTCCTGATTGTGACATCGGACTTTATGCAGTCCCATGTTTCAAAATTTATCACACTCAGGATGTTTATTGAATTTTCTTTGTTTGACAAATTTCATAATTTTTTTATTACATTATTAAATAAAATTATATTATTTATTAGGTTATAATTCATGATTTTGTGTTTTAAACTTTATCACATCTGGGATGTCTACTAGAGTCTTGTTTGGTCAGGTTTAAGTAAATAATTACTAAGAATTGCAAGCCTATAATACATAACACCAAAATTCCATGCAAAACATTGTACCGCTTTTGGTACAAATAGTGTTGCTCACGAATATTCGCATTGCGAATATTCGTTACGAATATTGCATATTCGAGTATTCGCGAATAACTCGAATATCGCGGTGAATATTCGCTATTGCGAATATTCGTATTTTTTCTAATTTATTTTTAAAACAGATCACATCCTAGTGATCTCCATCGACGTCTAAAAGCATTGCTGGTATGATTAGAGACCCTGGGCCGAGTAGCTGAGGCGATCCTTTTATGTTGCCGAATTTTCGCAATGCGAATATTCGTATTACGAATATTCGTGAATACTTTCTCTGCCCTTCTTTTGCATCAGAGCCAATCAGAGTTCTCCTACCACAGTTGTCAGAGGTTAGCAACCTCCATAGCAACCAATAGGAACCTGCCTGCACGACCATTATATAAGATCACTCCCAGCAATATTTCAGTGCAGATTCACAAGGTGGCTAGAGAGAGTGGAGTGTTTCTGTGCGTTTTTCCTGTGAATTGCGATCTTAGAGCTTAGTATTGTGCTACCTATAGTGCTTTCAGTTCTGAGTTTCCTGCTTCTAGAACCAAATGCTTTTTTCAAAGCAAAAGACCCAACAGCTTTTCTAAAAGCTCAGATTTGTGTTGTTTTGTCCAGGTTAGTGTAGCTTAGTGTTAGATAGATTTCTGTGTAGTTAGTGTAAGTGTACATTTCTTTAAGGTAGCTTAGTTTAGTGTGTGTTTAGTCTCTGTGTTTTGTGTATAAAAAAAAAATAGCTTTAGTTTAGTCATATAAGTTTGTGTAAGTAGAGTTAGTGTTTAGTGCACATTAGTTTAGTATTTGTAGTCCTCGTCTTTGTCCTTGTCAGTCAGTGTAAAAAAAACAAAAAAAAAAAAAAATTTTTTTTTTAGCTTTAGTTTAGTCATATAAGTTTGTGTAAGTAGAGTTAGGGCCAGATTCAGGAACACTTGCGCTGGAGTATTCCGATATGCGCCGCGTAACTGTGATGATGCGCCGTCGTTTCTATGTGCCCGTACCCACCAAACTAGATGCACCCAATAACGGGTCATTTGCGACCGGCGGAACGTTCCCACGCCAGAGTATCGTCAGCGCTTAATTTCGCTGTGCGCATCAGTCGCGCCCATTGATTTCCCCTGCAAATATGCAAATGAGGGATTTTTCACAATTCACGAACGGATTAGCACCATACGCCGGCTACATGCGCCGCGCGTATCTCGTCCGTCCGGCGCAAAGTTATTTCTACAAAAGGCTGCTTTATCTTTACTCCAGATGGCCACAGGTCAGCAGGAGAGCAGCTACAGCAGCGTTACCGACGATAGGAGCTAGCTGAACAACCACACTTGCAAGGACAACACCTCTGTGTGCCAACATGCCAGGGGCAGTCGTGGTCCTAGCACTAGTACTGGGTCCCCCGGAACGAAGGAGGCGGGCACGTGAGAGGATATACCGCACACGTATGAGCCTCTTTGGCATGGGGGATGAGGAGGTGTATCGCCTCTTCAGATTCAGCCCTGATGCAATACTTGAACTAACCACAACCCTGCAGGGTGACATCACCAGCAAGACACACCGCTCACAAGCAGTGCAGCCACTGGTGAAGGTCCTGGCAACACTTCATTTCCTTGCAAGTGGATCATTCCAGCGTACAAGTGGAGTGGTGGCTGTGATGTCACAATCCTCCATAAGCAGATGTGTGCACCAGGTTGTCCCTGCAATCCTCAGACGCATGTCCAACCAGTTCATCAGACCCACCACTGAGGAGCTGCGGCTGAAGGCAATGACAGATTTCTACAGCATTGCCAGATTCCCACGCACCATCGGGGCCATTGATTGCACACATGTGGCCCTACAGCCCCCCAGTGCCACAGAGCACATATACCGCAATCGGAAGCATTGGCATTCCATCAACGTACAGGTGATAGCCGATGCCCAGCGCCTCATATGGCACGTCCGTGCCAAACACCCCGGGTCCAGCCATGACAGCTTCATATACCGTCAGAGTCCCATCCCAGCAGAATTTGAGCAGAACATGTATGGGGGCAGCTGGCTGGTTGGTGAGTGACATGGATGGCAGGCATGACTATCCCCTCCCGTGATGCACAACAGAAGTCGCACATGCATGACTAACATCCTCCTGTATTTTCCCTTACAGGTGACTCTGCATATGCACTGGGACCCCATGTAATGACTCCTTTCCGGAACCCCCAAACCAGAGGAGAGAGAAAATACAATGAAGCACACATCAAAACCCGTGCAGTGGTGGAGCAAACATTTGGGCTCCTGAAGTCCCGTTTCCGCTGCCTGGATAAGTCCGGGGGGACCCTATTGTATTCCCCTACCTTTGTGTGTCAGATCATCGGTGCATGTTGTATTCTGCACAACTTTGCTATGAGAAAAGGCCTGCAGATTGACATACGTGATGACCTGACCCCCGACCCACACAGTCCCCACCTGCCAGAGGACACCCAGTCTGCTGATGGAAGAGCAGTCAGGAGGGTCCTCGCCGTAGGCATCTTTGGACACTAAACCAAAACATTAATCACACAGACAATGCACGCGTGTACACCACTGATGTCCCTAGATCACACACACCACATGCACATCGCATTGGATTAGCCCAAGTCCAGCATGTAGGAGTTGGGAGCAGTAACGCCAGCGTCAAGGCCCCAATGATGTCACTGTCCATTCATACACCTTTCACACGTCATTCATACAGCCGTGGGGTTAACTTCACCACCACGGCCGAGGGTGACACCCCTTACTGTCAGGAGTGCCACCCCCTCACATTCACACACCATTCACACTGTCCCCTGCACTCCTGACCGTGTGCAGTACAAAATAAACAAAAATATCTCATAACCTGAGAACAAAAAAAAAAAAAAAAACATATCCTGAGTATAAACAAAAATATATAACAACCTAAAAATCAAAAAACCCTCATCTGGGATGACGGGGGCTCCTCCTTGGGGGCACTCTCGGGCTCCTCAGCTGCCTGGAGGGAGTGGGTGGTGGTGGGGGTGGGGGGGCATCAGGAGGAGGCTGATCCCCGGGTGGGCCACTCCTGGGAGCTGTTGGCTGCATGCCCTCCAATGCCACAGCAATACGGCTCAGATACAGGTTTGTCTGGGCCTGCATCCTTAGCTGGCGGGTGATCTGATGCCGTTGGTCACGTTGCCGCTGCCTCCCCTCTTCCCGGATGGCAGCTGTGTTGTCTCGAACAGCTGCTGTCAGGTGCCGGATATCAGCCTGCACCTCCCCCAGGCTGGTCACAACGCCCTGCACACGACTGGGCAGCTGTGACAGAGAGCCCAGGCTGTCTGCGACCCTGTCTAAGTGGCCAGCCATCTCCCCCATTTGCTGGGTCTGTTTGGCGTGGTCCAACACTACCTGGTCCTGGACCAGATCAGACACCCCCTGGTCTTCCGGGTCGCCTTCCTGGGGGCAGAAGAAGGTTGTCCCCGTGGGGATGGAGTCGCCCTTGAGGGGCTACCTAGGATGGGGGAGGGGATCACAGAGGGCCCTGCAGAGGAGGAGGACTCCTCCAACATTAAAATAAACTCCTGTTCAGGGACAGGCTCCTCCACAACCACCTCTGCTGAAGTGGTGTGGGTACTCTCCTCCTCCACCTCGGTGTCTCCAGCACCCAGGGCCTCGTCATCAGCATCCCGTTGGGAGGTTGGGGTGGACTGGCCGGTAAGCGATGATGGCCCAGCTCCGTCATCTGTGGATGACACAAAGCAGACACATGTTGGTGGTCCCACACACTTGGCACATGTACCCCCCCCCACATGCAACACACCAAAAAGGGGGTAAAAATCACTTACCTGTCCTGGAGCCTTCCTCTACGGAGTCATAGCCAGGGACCCCCTCCAACTGCTCCCTGTCCAGGCAGCGGGCGACCACCTCCTCCTCCGCGGTCAGGGTGACAGGACATGGGGGACCACCACCTGTGCCCCTCTCATGGCTCCTAATGGTGGCCACCTTGCCCCTCACCTTGCGCCGCAGGTCGTTTATTTTTTTTTGAATATCGCCTGCATTCCGGGTGGAGTACCCCAGCACATTGACCCTGGCAGCTATGGTGTCCAGGATGCCCTGCTTCCTCTCCCGGCTGGTCTTCCTGCTTTTTTTCCCGTGGAGGAAATCATTAAACGTCTCCATAGCCGAGATTATCACAGAGACCTCCTGGGCATTAAAGTTGAGGTTCCTCCTCTCTTTGGGGGTAGCGGGAGCAGCCATTACAGTGCAAAAGTATCTTCCCTGGGGTGGGGGGAAACGGATATACTTTTGCGCCGGAATGGCGTTTCCGCCAGCGCTTTTAAGCGCCCAGCGGAACGCATTGCGCTGACGTTTCCCAGGAAGTGGTGCCGACGGAAGTTGTGAGCATGCGCACAAGGGGGGCGAGTGGAGCCGCACTCACTGCGCATGCTCCGTGGATGATGCGCTGAACGTAAGCCTCTGCGCTGGGCTCCGCCCATCATTTACATATGATCACACCCACTTCCACTTGCGTCGGGTTACGCCAGCGCATTATCGTTACTCTGGCGCAAGTTTACGCGCAACTGCTATGTGAATTACAGGACTTGCGCTGAAAGGGTCTTCAGAGTAACGTAAATGAGAAGTGTTACTCCAGAGGAAAGATACTCTCATCTACCTGAATCTGGCCCTTAGTGTTTAGTGCATATTAGTTTAGTATTTGTAGTCCTCGTCCTTGTCTGCGTCCTTCAGTATAAAAATAAAAATAAAAGTTTTAGCTGTAGTATTTTAGTTCCTGTTTAGTAGCTGTCCGTGTCGTAGTCTACGTCTTTGTCCGTGTAAAAAAAAAAAAATTAGGTGTAGTAGTTTTATTCTAGTTTAGTAGCTGTCTACGTCTTTGTCTGCGTCTTTGTCTGCGTCTTTGTCAGCGTCTTTGTCTGCATGCCTGTCTTGCTAAAAAAAACAAAAAACACTCCTTTCTCACATTCCCCCCCCCCAATAAAGTTCCCCCCCACATCAGCAAGTATGAGCAGCATACGTGGCCGTGGCCATGGCAGCAGGGGTAGGGGAGTTACTCCCAGTGCTGGGTCGCTGCCAGCACGGGGTACCTCTCGCGCCCCTACTAGTGGTAGTGGATCAGGTGGAAGGGGAGTCTGCCTCATCCGCAAGTTTTTTCCCTCGGGCAGCCGCCCGATATTGCCTTCTCAGGCTCCAGTAGTGTTGGAGCATATGGGGCACAGCAGTGCCACAGAGTCATCAGTCCCAACTCCCAGTAGCACCACCAGTACACCGGTGCCTTTAGGACCCGCCCCCAGCCCCCAAGGGTCCAGCCTCTTACTGTTTGACAACGACAGTGAGAGGGATATCTTGGGGGAGGTCCTGCATCAGGCAGACATCCAGTTTTGTACTGATGGTCAGGACCTTTTGGAAGGGATGATGGAGGAGGAGGATGGGGTACCTGCTGTCAGTATCCCAGAGACATCCCTTCCAAGTGGTGCTGGTGTTTTTGGGCAGGAAACACCCGCACCTAGTCAGACCCAGGCGTCGGTGAGGGGACAGCGGAGCCAGGCTAGCGGCTCCATGTCAGCTGTTTCCCTCAGACCACCACATTTTAGCCCTGGGTCTGACATATCTGGGGGCGAAGAGGAGGGTGACCCAACATGGGTGCCACCTGACTTGTCGGTTCACAGCAGCAGTGACGACGAGGAAGGTAGGCACCCTGGGGAAACGGTGCGCCAGGTCACCAGGGAGACCAGCGTCAGGGTCTCCACTGGTGATGGCAGCAGGAGGTGTCAGCAGCAGCAGCAGCAGCAGCAGCAGCAGGCAGCTCCACCTGTGCGCACCGAGTCCCAGCAGGTGCAAGTCAGCGGCACCCCATTTGACAGGAGGGTGGAGCTGAAGTCACCTGTCTGGGCCTACTTCACCCTGGTAGCAGATAACCAGACCATAGCCATCTGCCATATCTTTCGTGCCAGGGTGAAGAGAGGGAAGTGCTTGGCTCGGGTGGGTACCACAGCTCTGAACCAGCATCTGCGAATCAACCACTGGCGGGAGTATGACCAGATGAAGCATGGTGGTGGTAGCAGCGCCACCACCACAATTGTGCAGGGTACAGCAGCCCCTGCCACAGCTTCATCTGTTCCCAGCAGGTCATGCCCCCCACTCCCTCTAGTAGAGGTACTGGTACCGGCAGCCAGACCTCTACTTCCACAGCACCCTACTCTTCTGTGTTCTGCACTGCCGTCCAGCGCCAGGCGTCGCTTTCCGACGCCTTCGAACGCACCACTCCCTTCCCCCCTGGAGACCGACGTGTGCGTTCCCTCAATGGGCTCCTGGCAAGGGTTATTGCCCAACATCTGCTTCCCTTCAACATTGTTGACTGCAACCCCTTCAGGCAGATGTTGGAGCAGGCCCAACCCCAATGGCGTGTCCCCAGCCGCCATTTCTTTGCCAGGACTGGTGTCCCTGCCCTACACCAGCACATTGTGCAGAATGTAACCCTGTCGCTGGATCACGCTGTCAGCGACAGGGTGCATCTCACAATGGATGGCTGGACCAGCAGGCATCGGCAGGGCCGGTACATCAGCTTCACGGCCCATTGGGTTTCCCTCCGAGGCGCCGGGGAGGGATCGGCGGCATCAGATTTTGTGGTGCCGCCCGGGGGGGCCAGGGGAGAACTGCTGGTCTCCCTCAAGCCACTGTCTCCGCAGCTGCTGAGCCTCACAGCAAGCGCCCCCGTAGCTACTCAAGTGTGGGGCACGTGCGCTTTCAGGCCGTGCTCCAGCTTGTTAGTTTAGGGGACCGGAGACACACTGGACAAGAAGTGCTGACCGCACTTCAGACTCAGGTCCAGAAGTGACTGACACCCCGAAGGCTCCAGGCAGGTATGGTTGTCTGTGACAACGGCAGCAACCTACTCTCCGCCCTCCAGGCTGGCAGTCTGACCCACGTGCCCTGTCTGGCACATGTCCTCAACCTTGTGGTGCAGAAGTTCCTGCGCACCTATCCTGGGTTGAGTGACATTGTGCTAAGTGTACGTAGGATTGCCAGCCACTTCAGGCGCTCCCCAACCGCTACCGCCTCCCTGTCCAAGTTGCAGCGGGACAACAGCCTGCCCCTTCACAGGCTGATTGTGGACAGTGTGACGCGGTGGAACTCCACCCTCCACATGCTGGAGAGGTTGTGGGAGCAGTGAAGGGCGGTGAAGGAATACCTGCTGGAGCAAGGCACTGCCGGGCCATCACAAACACTCCCGTACATCACCAGTGCAGAGTGGGGGCAGATAAACCAGGTCTGCCATGTGTTGGCCCCTTTCAAGCAGGCGACCAAGATGGTCAGCAGGGAGCATGTCGGCCTCAATGACATGTATTTTTGCATGAGCTTGTGAAGCTCAGCCTTCGCGTCCAAATTCTTCCTCTGCTGTTGCTCCAGCTGTTGGTTTTGGAGGTCTAATAATCGCATTTTCCGGTGATTTGAGAGGATTTTCTCATTGGTCCTCTGGATGAGACTGTAATTTTCCTCCAACATTTTGAAAACTGTTAGGATATAAGAAAAAAAAAATTAGGATTAAATGCTGTCCATTTTTATATTTACATCTTATTGTTGAAATGTTATTAATCTTTGTGCACATATTTACCCTCCTGCCTGGGGCTCACAGGAACCGTCTCATCCTCCTGCTTCTCTTCTCCATCACCCGATTCACCAGGAGTTTGGGGGGGGGGGCTTGCAGCTCCTCCTCTTGCTCCTCAACAGGAGCTGGGGGTGGTAAACACTGGGAGGGCCCTGGCTGCTCCTCATCCCTCTCCTCCTGTGCATCCTCCTCCTGCTCCTCCTGTGCATCCTCCTTCTGCTCCTCCTCTTCATCCTCCTCCTCCTCCTCCTCCTCCGCGGCCTGTCGCCTTGTGCGCTTGGGGCGCACAGATGGTAGAGGAGCTTCGATAATAACACAATGTTCATATATGTAAAAATGATTTCTAATAACGTATGCAAATTCTGTGTACTCTGCTGTATTGTATATGAATACAAATTTATTTATATAGACAGTTAACCAATGGGATAATGTTATACTAAAGGGTCTTGCTGGCACTACAGGGGACTGAGTGTGAGCTGGGCTGCCAACATGGTAAAATGAGCTGTTTGTGTTTCCTTTGTATTATTCTGACGAATACATGGAGTACACGGGATTACTATGATAACCCCACGCCTAGCACAGGAATTTTGTGGTAATTGAGTTATAAAATACCACCCCTTCCCCTTTAACCCACCACACCACCACTTTAATTCCATGGTTTAACTTGATGGAATAATGTCTTTTTTCAACAGTACTATGAATACCTTGGGTGGTGATATATGTTACCACAACATGGCGTCTGGGTTAACAACATCTGCCCTAAGGTTAATTACATATGACCTTACATAACTGTCACCAATAACTTACCTGGATGAAATTCATCTCGGATCTGTCTGACCCGGGCCATGTGGCGCCTCTTTAGGTCTGACCACTTTTTTAGGGTGGCCTTGTGGTCATGTGTGCGGCCATGAACTTGACGTAACTCCCGCAATAGGGAGCGGACTATTTTGTTTTTGTCCTGCTGGCTCCGGGTTTCATCATATCCCTGTTGCAGGAACCTCTGCAAGATGAAGAACAAAGTATATTATAATACTTTTGTTTAAACCCTTATGGATATATGACGTAAATGTATGGTATTCAACAATTGGAAGCATTCTCGCCTTATTAATCACTGACAGGGGTAACATGACAGATTTTATATCTTGCCATTTTGGTCGCCACTTTTTTTGCATAAATATAGCAGCCATTATCATTTGCATAATTATGTATATATGAGTAACATCACAGGATACACGTATAGGGGAGAAATGAGTTGCTATTCATCTGACCGCTATAATTATTTTTTGACCCTTATACTGGGCCTGTACAATAGATTATTTTTTTTCATCCCTATCTTTATATATGAACAATAATATGTTTGTTTCTTTTGACTTTTTGATGAATTAATTTTGAATAAATAATGGAGTTGATGTTATTTAAAAACTACAACTACCAGCATGCTCTGATACACCATGTAGCTCACAGTCACCAGCTGTACCACAATTATACTTTAACTCCCAGCATGCCTGGACAGTCAATGGCTGTCCGGTAATACTGGGGAGTTGTTTTGCAACAGCTGTAGGCTCCGTTTAGTAAACAGTGCCGTACCAGACGGTTTTCTTTTTTAGTGTGGAGGGGACGGGGGCTATGTAGGGGTATGTGTATATGTTGTGTTTTTTAATTTTTATGTAGTGTGGTGTAGTGTTTTTAGGGTACAGTCAGAGGGGCGTGGGGTTCACAGTAGTTTCCCGCTGAGGGTTTGAGCTGCAGCGCCAAATTTGCTTTAGCTAGAAGCACACTGTAAGCCCCAGCCCATGTGAATATACCCTGTACATTCACATTGGGGGAGAGGGGGGGGTTATTGCAGCCAGTTGCATGCAGGGAGTTGTAGTTTTGCAACAGCTGGAGGCACAATGGTTGCAAAACACTGCGAGTTTGTTACCTAACTCAGGGTTTCAAGACCAGTGCGCCTCCAGCTGTTGCAAAACTACTACTCCCATCAGGCATGGTCTGTCAGTGCATGCTAAGAATTTTACTTTTGCTGAATCTAGAGTGCCACAGTTTAGAGACCCCTGTATAGTGGTCTGAAAAATGTGGGCCTGCAGAACTTGCAAAACTAGAAGTCCCAGCATGCCCAGGCATGCTGGAAGTTGTAGTTCTGCAACATCTAGAGGGCAATATGTATTCGAACGTCTTGGGCCTTAAGGACCCTGAAGTCAGGACGTTCGCATACGTCCTATGTCCACAACATGTTAATTATGCTAAATAGCAAGAAAGGTGCCTAAATACACATTTACCAACCAGGGTGTCTGCAGCTGTCCAGGCATGCTGGGAGTTGTAGTTTTGCAACAGCTGGAGACACACTGTTTGGGAAATACTAATATCTGATCTTATATCCTAACTTTTAAACTAGTCTAAAATGCAGTTAAAGATAATGAAATAACAGTGGTGAAATTACTTACACTAATCAGCAGTTTTTCCTCACTGGATGAAAAGTTACTCCCCACCATCTTCGCTTCGCATGGCAGCACAAAATAGCGATCCGAAAATAGACTGGCAAAGATCCAGGAAATGATCTCCGTTTTCGCGTGTTGTTCGTGCACATGCGCATGCGCAGACGAGAATTTCGCAATCAATTTCGCATTCGCATTAGCGAAATTTCGCAAATTTTTTTTTTTTATAAAATATCACGAATATTCGATATTAACGAATATTTCACGAATATTCTTCTATATATTCTTGAAATATCGCGAAATCGAATATGGCGTATTCCGGTCAACATAATCAGTGAAGAGTGCAGCGCAAAAAATAATAAAACAAACTAAAAAGAATAAATAAATGATACGGTGAAAATAAATGTCCAAGTGTCCAAATTATTCCATGTGTGAGGAACAAAACTCAAATATATCCGGAAAAGGTGAAGGTGAAAAAGAAGACACCACTGGAAAAATCCACCACCGAAAGCTAGATGGACTCTCACCTTAATAACTCGACCTGAAACAGGTCATATAACATATCAGCAGTATTCCTATTATCATCAGATCTCCAATAGGACCAGCATGAACCGTGGGTAATGGATGATACCAGCAAACCAGGGCACGTTGAAACCATATAAGAAATAAACAGAAGGGATCTAGTGCTCTCTGCATACAACACGTTTATTCCATAAAAATATATAAGAAACAGGGCACTCACATTTAAAACCACTCATAAGCCGAGTGTATGCTGCAAACGATATGTCTGTGACCACAGCGGCGACGATCGGGGTGACGTCATGCGTAGCTCCTCCCCTTAGGTACGCGTTACATCCCGTGGGCGGGACTTCTTCAGCGTCAGGCGGAGGGAGTACGTCAGACGCCCCCAATGATACGATTTAAAGAGCACAGGTGACCTAACGGACCAATCATATCCCGCTTGGATGTGGCCAATAAAGACGCTTATACATGGCAACAACATCCGGGGCATGGACCGGAAGTACAACCAGGCAAAAAAATATACAAAATAAATAAATAACAAGACGGGACACATTGAAGTAAATAGGAAAAAATCCAAAATTACCTCAAAGTAACAGACATAAAGCCTGTTTATTAGTCTACCGCCAATATTCCAAACAGCAACAATATATGTGTCTATAAGAGGACGTCATCCACGATCGCCACCGCATGTCAACACATACCCATATCTGCAATTCATAACTATACAATTTTAAAATACAATAAAAACATAATCAATAATGGAATACAATAATACATTCATAAAAAATATATCATAAAAATTTATAAAAAATATATATAATATGCATAATGATCAAAAAATAATTAAAAGATTTTTATAAACAATTAAGTCATTAGCGATTGGAAATAAAACAATTTAAATCGAACTCAACGTTGAGGCCCCCCGGCGAAAGAAACTTTGAGCTCAAATATCCAATAAGATTCGCGGCGGCTTAACTGTCGTATATAATGTCCACCCCTCCAGTGTTTAGTCACCTTTTCAATTCCCCAGAATTTCAGACCTTTGGGGTTACGGTCATGATGCTGTCTAAAGTGTCTAGACACACTGTGTGTTTTGACACCTCTTCTTATACAGCTAATGTGTTCGCCTATGCGAACATGTAAAGCACGAGAAGTACGTCCCACATACTGTAACCCACAGTCGCACTCCAACATATATACGACCCCCTCCGTATCACACGTAACAAGCTGTTTAATAGGATATTCTGTGTGGGTAACAGATGAACAGAAGGTTTTTCGTTTTTTAATGTTGTTCTTTACATGCTTACATGTGGCACATCTCCCACAGGCATGGAAACCTGATAGAAAATTAAAAAGTCTAGGTTGAGCTACTATTGGTGGATCAACCACACCTGGCGCAATGACATCTCTTAATGCTGGGGCTTTGCGATATACAAACTGGGGTCGGTCTGGCAGGACAGAACCCAAAATGGCATCACCCTTCAAAATGGGCCAGTGCTTGACTATAATCCGTTCAAACTTCCTGAATTGGATGTTAAAATCCAGGACCATTTTAGGATTAATGTTTGTATCAATAGCTACTGTGCTGGGGGGTTTATCAGCTATAATCACATCCCTATTGATGTTACGTACTTTCTCTATCTCTTGATCTATAACAGAGGCTGAATAGCCCTTCTGTATAAATCTTTTAGCAAGCACCTGTGATTGTGACAGATACTCTGCCTCCATAGTACAGTTTCTGCGTAGTCTGACAAACTGGCCCCTTGGGATGTTGCATAACCAAAGCTGGTGGTGACAACTCGTGAGGGGTATATACCCATTACGATCAGTACCTTTAAAGTGATTTCTAGTCTGCAGCTTGTTGTCTCTTTTAAAGATTTCTAAATCGAGGAAGGTGATTTGATCATGCGCCAATGTCCAAGTTAACACAATATTTTTATCATTGGCATTAAGCTTGTCCATAAACTGTTGGAGGCTCAACATGTCACCCCCCCAAACCATAATAAGGTCATCAATGTACCTTTTGTAACATCGTAGTTGCGGGGGACCGTTCTTGAACACTATGTCTTCCTCCCAGTGGGCCATAAACAAATTGGCCACACTGGGAGCGAACCGAGCCCCCATAGCAACTCCCCGCTGCTGTAAATAAAAGTTTCTATTATACCAGAAATAATTTTTTAAGAGACAGAAATTAAGACCGTCCAAAATAAATTGGATCTGTTGTTCACTCAAATCAGTGTACCTCAAGGCCCATATGACTGAGGCCAAAGCAGCATCATGATCGATAATGGTGTATAGAGATCCCACATCAGCGGTTACTAGGATAGTGTCTTGAGTACATATTATGGTGTCCAAGATCTGTATGATCTGCTTTGTATCACGTAAATAAGCCTCCATTTTGCACACTAAGGGTTGGAGAAAATGATCAAGATATTGGCCGAGCCTAGCAGTCACAGAATCAATCCCATTGACTATGGGGCGACCAGGGGGCCTTACAGAATCTTTATGGAGCTTAGGTAGAAAATAGATAATTGGTGTGCGGCAATAGAAGGGGTCTAAATAAGATGCCTCCTTTTTGTTCAATACACCTTCCCGTTTCCCACCTTCCACCAGAGAATGCAATTCGTTCTTGAACTGGACCATAGGATCACCTCTCAGCGGCAGATATGTTTCGCAATCACTGAGAAGTCTGGACATTTCTTCTTGATAATATGCTTTACTAAGCACTACCAACCCTCCCCCTTTATCCGCAGGGCGAATAACGATGTCATTTCTTGATTCCAAAGATTTTATGCCTCGTTTGATATGATGAGAGTCTCGAACTTTTTTAATCTGCAATTCATCAAGATCCTTACATACCAAATTCTTAAAAACATCAAGATGCCTGGTATCCTGGCATTGGGGATTAAACACAGACTTATTCTTAAGATTGGTATGTTTGATAATAGATGAAGAGACACTCAACTGCATCGGGTTAGAAAGAAAGTACTTCTTCATATTCAACCCACGAACATATTTTTGGACACTAACATAGGTTTGGAATTTATTAAGATTTTTGATAGGGGCGAATTTTAATCCCCTATCAAGAACACGTACTTCATCATCCGAAAGAGCAGTGCCACTGAGATTAAAAATCCCAGTCCCTAGTATGGTCTTTGCCTTTTGGACTCGTCGGCCACCCCTATTTCCTCTCGGTTTTTCCTTTTTAGACTTAATTGTCCATTTCCGGCAGATCCTGAGGGGGCCGGGGGGTCCCTCCATCTGTCTAGCGGGGGGGCCTGAGGTTCCCTCCAGCCCCCCCAAGTGGGGGTATAGGGTGGAGGACCCCTCCAGGGGATCCTCTCTTGCCCTAAAAAATGATTTGAAGAAGCGGAGGATTCTTCCCAATGGTCCTGTAAAGGAGCATAATAATTATAAGTAGACAACGGAGGGGGACCAGTATGGCTCCCTCTCCCTCGTTGCTGACCCCCACCCCTAGCGGGTACTGGTCTCCAAGGAGGGTTGTCATACTGATAACATGGATTCTGTTGTGGATGATTGGAATAAGATTGAGAATGTACTCCCCTATTTTTGCCCTTTCCCTTAGGTTTGGGGGGACCTTGTCCTCTTGGTTTAGGGGTGTTTCCTCTGGAAGGTGTGACATGTGTCTCAACTATATTGGCCCACGTCCTAGGGGGGCCCTGGGTAGTTTGGATAGACTCATCAGGTGGTAAATCGGCAGTGTCCATAGATACTGATTGGGGGGCATCAGCCTGCATAGCTACAAGAGACTGCCACTTAAACACCTGGAAAGAACCAAAGTCATTCAAATCCCGCAAGAATTTCTTGCGTTTTTTGTCCTGACTCTCTTTGTCCCACCTAATTAGTTTAGTTTTTAACTCACCAGAAAGTCGAATGAATTCTGGAGACTCCTTACTAGGTTCAATGAGATCAGTAATGGCCTTAATCTGACCTTCAAGCCACAGTTTCTTCCGTTGCTTACGAGATGCCAATAGGCGAATAAGATCAAAACTCTTATTGGTAAAAAATTCAAACCATTCTTTGTTTGACTCCACATCCGTTAAGCCATCATTCGGTGGCAAATCCCACCTTAAGCGTCTTGGAATGATTTTAGCAGTAAGATATTGGTCGAATGATATGATATCCCACCAAGTTTTAATTTTTTTGTCAAACAAATGTCCTAATTTTCTAAAGGAAATATTCAAGTCCCCCTGATCAGAGGGGATGGCTGATCTAGAAAAGACATCTGTGAGAGTGACCTCTCGATTTTCTAAATACGAGAAGACTTCCATTCCTGCTGCTAAATAATAATGAATTAAATGCAAAATATACAGTGAAAGATATTCAGCGCTGGAAAATCAAACAAAATAATAACAACTAACATATGCAAGCCAGCACTGAGGATAAATTCATAAAAATTTCCCAGAAAAACATAATCAGTGAAGAGTGCAGCGCAAAAAATAATAAAACAAACTAAAAAGAATAAATAAATGATACGGTGAAAATAAATGTCCAAGTGTCCAAATTATTCCATGTGTGAGGAACAAAACTCAAATATATCCGGAAAAGGTGAAGGTGAAAAAGAAGACACCACTGGAAAAATCCACCACCGAAAGCAAGATGGACTCTCACCTTAATAACTCGACCTGAAACAGGTCATATAACATATCAGCAGTATTCCTATTATCATCAGATCTCCAATAGGACCAGCATGAACCGTGGGTAATGGATGATACCAGCAAACCAGGGCACGTTGAAACCATGTAAGAAATAAACAGAAGGGATCTAGTGCTCTCTGCATACAACACGTTTATTCCATAAAAATATATAAGAGACAGGGCACTCACATTTAAAACCACTCATAAGCCGAGTGTATGCTGCAAACGATATGTCTGTGACCACAGCGGCGACGATCGGGGTGACGTCATGCGTAGCTCCTCCCCTTACGTACGCGTTACGTCCCGTGGGCGGGACTTCTTCAGCATCAGGCGGAGGGAGTACGTCAGACGCCCCCAATGATACGATTTAAAGAGCACAGGTGACCTAACGGACCAATCATATCCCGCTTGGATGCGGCCAATAAAGACGCTTATACATGGCAAACAACATCCGGGGCATGGACCGGAAGTACAACCAGGCAAAAAAATATACAAAATAAATAAATAACAAGACGGGACACATTGAAGTAAATAGGAAAAAATCCAAAATTACCTCAAAGTAACAGACATAAAGCCTGTTTATTAGTCTACCGCCAATATTCCAAACAGCAACAATATATGTGTCTATAAGAGGACGTCATCCACGATCGCCACCGCATGTCAACACGTACCCATATCTGCAATTCATAACTATACAATTTTAAAATACAATAAAAACATAATCAATAATGGAATACAATAATACATTCATAAAAAATATATCATAAAAATTTATAAAAAATATATATAATATGCATAATGATCAAAAAATAATTAAAAGATTTTTATAAACAATTAAGTCATTAGCGATTGGAAATAAAACAATTTAAATCGAACTCAACGTTGAGGCCCCCCGGCGAAGAAACTTTGAGCTCAAATATCCAATAAGATTTGCGGCGGCTTAACTGTCGTATATAATGTCCACCCCTCCAGTGTTTAGTCACCTTTTCAATTCCCCAGAATTTCAGACCTTTGGGGTTTCTCCAACCCTTAGTGTGCAAAATGGAGGCTTATTTACGTGATACAAAGCAGATCATACAGATCTTGGACACCATAATATGTACTCAAGACACTATCCTAGTAACCGCTGATGTGGGATCTCTATACACCATTATCGATCATGATGCTGCTTTGGCCTCAGTCATATGGGCCTTGAGGCACACTGATTTGAGTGAGCAACAGATCCAATTTATTTTGGACGGTCTTAATTTCTGTCTCTTAAAAAATTATTTCTGGTATAATAGAAACTTTTATTTACAGCAGCGGGGAGTTGCTATGGGGGCTCGGTTCGCTCCCAGTGTGGCCAATTTGTTTATGGCCCACTGGGAGGAAGACATAGTGTTCAAGAACCGTCCCCCGCAACTACGATGTTACAAAAGGTACATTGATGACCTTATTATGGTTTGGGAGGGTGACATGTTGAGCCTCCAACAGTTTATGGACAAGCTTAATGCCAATGATAAAAATATTGTGTTAACTTGGACATTGGCGCATGATCAAATCATCTTCCTCGATTTAGAAATCTTTAAAAGAGACAACAAGCTGCAGACTAGAAATCACTTTAAAGGTACTGATCGTAATGGGTATATACCCCTCACGAGTTGTCACCACCAGCTTTGGTTATGCAACATCCCAAGGGGCCAGTTTGTCAGACTACGCAGAAACTGTACTATGGAGGCAGAGTATCTGTCACAATCACAGGTGCTTGCTAAAAGATTTATACAGAAGGGCTATTCAGCCTCTGTTATAGATCAAGAGATAGAGAAAGTACGTAACATCAATAGGGATGTGATTATAGCTGATAAACCCCCCAGCACAGTAGCTATTGATACAAACATTAATCCTAAAATGGTCCTGGATTTTAACATCCAATTCAGGAAGTTTGAACGGATTATAGTCAAGCACTGGCCCATTTTGAAGGGTGATTCCATTTTGGGTTCTGTCCTGCCAGACCGACCCCAGTTTGTATATCGCAAAGCCCCAGCATTAAGAGATGTCATTGCGCCAGGTGTGGTTGATCCACCAATAGTAGCTCAACCTAGACTTTTTAATTTTCTATCAGGTTTCTATGCCTGTGGGAGATGTGCCACATGTAAGCATGTAAAGAACAACATTAAAAAACGAAAAACCTTCTGTTCATCTGTTACCCACACAGAATATCCTATTAAACAGCTTGTTACGTGTGATACGGAGGGGGTCGTATATATGTTGGAGTGCGACTGTGGGTTACAGTATGTGGGACGTACTTCTCGTGCTTTACATGTTCGCATAGGCGAACACATTAGCTGTATAAGAAGAGGTGTCAAAACACACAGTGTGTCTAGACACTTTAGACAGCATCATGACCGTAACCCCAAAGGTCTGAAATTCTGGGGAATTGAAAAGGTGACTAAACACTGGAGGGGTGGACATTATATACGACAGTTAAGCCGCCGCGAATCTTATTGGATATTTGAGCTCAAAGTTTCTTCGCCGGGGGGCCTCAACGTTGAGTTCGATTTAAATTGTTTTATTTCCAATCGCTAATGACTTAATTGTTTATAAAAATCTTTTAATTATTTTTTGATCATTATGCATATTATATATATTTTTTATAAATTTTTATGATATATTTCTTATGAATGTATTATTGTATTCCATTATTGATTATGTTTTTATTGTATTTTAAAATTGTATAGTTATGAATTGCAGATATGGGTATGTGTTGACATGCGGTGGCGATCGTGGATGACGTCCTCTTATAGACACATATATTGTTGCTGTTTGGAATATTGGCGGTAGACTAATAAACAGGCTTTATGTCTGTTACTTTGAGGTAATTTTGGATTTTTTCCTATTTACTTCAATGTGTCCCGTCTTGTTATTTATTTTGTATATTTTTTTGCCTGGTTGTACTTCCGGTCCATGCCCCGGATGTTGTTGCCATGTATAAGCGTCTTTATTGGCCGCATCCAAGCGGGATATGATTGGTCCGTTAGGTCACCTGTGCTCTTTAAATCGTATCATTGGGGGCGTCTGACGTACTCCCTCCGCCTGACGCTGAAGAAGTCCCGCCCACGGGACGTAACGCGTACGTAAGGGGAGGAACTACGCATGACGTCACCCCGATCGTCGCCGCTGTGGTCACAGACATATCGTTTGCAGCATACACTCGGCTTATGAGTGGTTTTAAATGTGAGTGCCCTGTCTCTTATATATTTTTATGGAATAAACGTGTTGTATGCAGAGAGCACTAGATCCCTTCTGTTTATTTCTTATATGGTTTCAACGTGCCCTGGTTTGCTGGTATCATCCATTACCCACGGTTCATGCTGGTCCTATTGGAGATCTGATGATAATAGGAATACTGCTGATATGTTATATGACCTGTTTCAGGTCGAGTTATTAAGGTGAGAGTCCATCTTGCTTTCGGTGGTGGATTTTTCCAGTGGTGTCTTCTTTTTCACCTTCACCTTTTCCGGATATATTTGAGTTTTGTTCCTCACACATGGAATAATTTGGACACTTGGACATTTATTTTCACCGTATCATTTATTTATTCGTTTTACTTTGTTTTATTATTTTTTGTGCTGCACTCTTCACTGATTATGTTTTTCTGGGAAATTTTTATGAATTTATCCTCAGTGCTGGCTTGCATATGTTAGTTGTTATTATTTTGTTTGATTTTCCAGCGCTGAATATCTTTCACTGTGTATTCCGCTCAACACTAGGTACAAAATTCCTGACATAATCATACTACTAGGGAGGTTAAGAAACCCCAACCCCAAAAAGTGTGCCATAGGCTAGGATCACGTGGTGTGCCGATCCGCATATGGTGACCCGCTCGGATCACGAATAATTTACGATCCGTTGCACCACTAGTACCGATCAAAAAAATGTACGATTAATCGAGGAATTAATCTTTAATTTCCACAGCCCTTCTTTTTTCATATAACAATAGAGCTTTGTTGCTTCACAAATCAGCCAATCAAACACAGGCAAGCAGGAGGAGTTATACCACAACCAATGAACAATGACTAGGGGAGTCTTATTGGGGTGTCTGGGCAGGGGCAGTGTATATGATTTCCCACCCCCTGTACCTGTAAGCCATCATCTTCAGCTGACAAAGGAAGCCGCATGGATGGTATTGAAATCATGGACACTGTCCCCGACCATTACAATTCAAAGACTCATGTTTTTTACCGTTGGCGTGAATACTTATTCTGCGTTGTTCAGAGAACAAAGCATACCCGGATTATACTACCATTCCTGAGGATGGGAGATTTTTTGCAGGAACACGCCATAGTCTACCTAAGTGTTGATCAGGCAGACAGGGGCGACACAAACGTTTATCCCCTCATAACTGATAACGTCCTTGCAGAGTGAACACATCCTCCCTTCACTGGCGGACATATCCTTACTCTGCAAATACCTCTCTGCAACCCCAGGAAGCTTTCCACTACCAAATGTGACTTAATCAGTGTAAGTCTGCCCCAGTCTGCTCTTAGGACACTGTGACAATACATATTAAATACATCTAAATAAAATTTCCACAACAGCAGCAGCGCACTAAGCTTGCAGTGAATGGCTGTACAGTGGGGGTGGGGGGTTGTCAGGACAAGTCTGATCATTGGAGGAGGGCCCACGGAGTTCCCAGCATAGCTAGAGAACTGACTAGGGTGCGTTCTCCTGCTTAGTGTGGTCATTCTTTAATAAGAGAGCAAAGGGACTAACAGGAACACCAGTACACGGTACGGCAGGCACATATCAGGAATATAAAGTTTTGGGGTTACAAATACATTATCCATCTACGATTTAAATATTTTTTTAAGTAGTCCTGTCTTTTGTTACTATTTGGCCCTACATTTACCTACATTTTGCAGCTGCATTTTATTAACATAGAGCGTGCCACTATGTTGTACAAATTTGATCTGCAAGTGTTGCAATGTAGGTTACTGAACATCTGATGTTGCTACCCTCTCTTTTTGATATACATAAAACATTTACACCCAGGTGCTACAGGCTAATGATGTAAACAAAATGGCAAGAAGTCAATGTCATGGTGATAATTGCAGAAATATTTGTTTCTTGTGTTCACAGTAGGAAGCTCCAGAAATCTAAATTAAACATGAATACATGTTTGTCATTAATTTAAGGAACCTTTGAAAAAATTCTAATGCGACTTTACTTATTCATATTACACATAATTATCTTCTTGAGCTCTGTACTGAAGGGTAGATTATACTTGTATGAACATATCAATGACACATTTAACAGATTTTTGACAAGTTAATTTTAGCGTTTCTTTTATTAGTCTTGTGTTAATCTCCTAAATGTCTTGCTTGGAGGATCTGCATGTTAGGCTAGCCATAGACAGACAGCCATATCGCCCAAGAGTGACAGGCAGGCAGACATGTGCCCATCGTCTGTAGCATATGGACCCATCAGTATTTATTATATGAATCACTCAATGAAGTTGTGCATATGTGGCACAATACTTCCTTCCCTCTTCTCATGGATATAGGGCTGGCCAAGTCTTGTGGAGATTATGCAGCAATTTGCAAATTCTCTAAGACTGGTAAGTGTTTCCAAAAGTGGAAAGTGCTCATTAGATATGTGCATTCTCGTTCGCACGAATGTTATTTTCGTACGAAAATGTTTATTCTCGTACCCGCGGGTACACAGTCACATGTTCATATAAACAAATGAACATGTCACTGAAAATATGAACAGAAAAAAGGATTTTCGTTATTTTGTACTTTCCTAAATATATTGCGGGATTCGCAGGACTTTCAACACGCGGCTCATCCATATTAACTATTGTTAAGCCCCATACACTTGGTCAGACTGTTTTAACAACAAACATAAAAATGATCGTTTTCCGATCGTTCTCAGAAAATTCGTTTGTTTTTAAACTGCATCAGAAAACCATTTTTGGGTTCAAAAGTCTGGCCAACTGATCTCCCTTCAGATGAAAATCCACAGAAAAGTTTATTTGGCTTTACTGTACTAGTACTCACTGTACTAGTGTACTCTCCGCACAAAAGAGAAGCTGCTTCACTTACTAACTCACTGGCCATTCAAAAAAACGACAATTACATCTATAACAAAAGATTTGCATTTGAATCCGTTTTCTTTTGTTATTTTTGTATGTTGATATGACACCTATAACAAAAGATTTGCATTCAGTATTTTGAATATACAATACGAACAGAAAAAAGGAATTCAATACAATATACATAATGAAATTCTTTTGTTATAGATGTCATTGAACAATGAACATACGACTCAAAATAAAAGAAAAAGCATTCAAGATACACAGAATGCAAATCATTGACGAAAATGATTGTCTAACAAGTAAACATGAATTAAACAGAATAACGAACCATCCCGCATCTACGAAAATAAAACAGAAACAGAAATACGAAATGATCGGAATACGAAAAAATTGCGTTGTACGAAAAACGAACGGGAACGAATGGGAGAACGGGCGTCTTACGAAAAACGACCATACGAAACGGAACAAAAGAAAAAACAAAACAAAATTCTGTCTAGTGCTCATTGACTGAGAGAGACAAGTCAGTTTTTGTATGGAGGATACAAACATGTAAAATGTGTCTTCTGTTTTCAGTAATCTAGTGGGATTGTGAGTGTCAATTTTTTTTTAGAAAATTATAAAAATAATACGGAGGAGTCTTTATGCATCTCTATGTATTTACCTTTATATAGCCCCTCCACTTTGTTATAGACTAATAATCTGAAAGTTGCAAAATAATGTATGCTGGACAAAGAGATATAGGGCCAGATCCACAAAGGCAGTACGCCGGTGTATCTCCTGATACACCGGCGTACTTTCAAATTAGCCACATCGTATCATTAGTTTGAATCCTCAAACTTCGGGCTTCGATCCGACAGGCTTACGTCTTCGTACGCCTTCGGTTCTACGCTGCAATCTTTTTCCGCCCGCTGGGTGGAGTTCGCGTCGTTTTCCCCGTCGGGTATGCAAATTAGCACTTTACGGCGATTCACGAAGCATGCACAGTTCGATCGCCGCGGGGACGTGCCTAATTTAAATGCTTCACGCCCCCTAATCGCGTATTTCGATTCCGCCGTGAGAAATACACTACGCCGCCGTATCTTACGGGCCAAAATCTTTCTGGATTCGACTTAGAGCCAGGTAAAATACGGCGGCGTAGTGTATCTCTACGCCAATCTATTTGTATGTGGATCTGGCCCATAGTTTTTATTTTTAGTAGCATGCTAAGGATTGCAACAATTTTATATATTGGAAACAGAGGTACCATTTAACCCCCAACGATTCTGTGAGTTGGGGGTTTTCTTACTTAAAAGTGACTCCATCAATTAAAAAAAAGTAGGCCAGTGAAAAGTGCACATACCTACTCCACCTTTAATTGTTTTCTACATGTCCAATGCTGGGCTGTTTTCAACAAGTGAAGTCCCAACATTTCCATGTAGTATCAGATCTTGCCTACCCTCCTCCTTCCCCACATTACTTTGTTACAATTTGCTGGCTCTTCCTATTGGTGATTGAGAAAGCCCATCAGAATGATTGGCTAATAAGCCAATCATTCTGATGGGCTTCCTCAATCACCAATAGGAAGAGCCAGCAAATTGTAACACAGCAAGAAATGGCCCAGATTTTGAGCATGCAGGAAGTACTTAAAGTTATTGTAAAGGTATAATTGTTTTCATCTTAATGCATTCTATAAGTAAGATAAAAAAAAACGTCTATGTGCCGCTCCCCCCTCAGCCTCTCTAATACTTGTCTGAGCCCATCTCTATCCAGGAGAGACTTGGCTGCCCGGGACTCACCTCCTCATTGGCTGAGACAGCAGTGAAGCACCATTGGCTCCTGCTGCTGGCAATCAAAGTCAATGAGCAAATGAGAGGAGAAAGGGGGCAGGGCCAACCCAGGGCTCTGTGTCTGAATGGACACACAGAGCTGCGGCTCGGGTGTCCCCATAGCAAGCTGCTTGCTGTAGGGGCACTAGTCCAGGGGGAGGGGCCAGGAGAGCCACTGAAGGACCTGAGAAGAGGAGGATCTAGACTGCTCTGTGCAACACCACTGCAGGTAGGAAGGTAAGTATAACATGCTTGTTATTTTTAGGCAAAAAAGAAAACAAGACTTTAGTATCACTTTAAAGCTACAGCAGGTATGTGCAGTCCCTTCCTTCTTATGCCTCTATGTGGGATAAATTAATTATTTTAAATGCTTGTTTGTAGAGTTTTTCCTTTATACAACCTACTTTTATTCACTTGCATTGCACCTTTGAGATAGAACATTTGATTATTCCAGGAAGAGTCAATTCTCTAACCCATTCTCCTCCCTTCTTGCACATCATAACCCTTGTCTCTTCTGGCAGTGTTTAATTATTCTCTGTGCTATTCCAGCTACTCTTCCCCTCTCCTCAGTTCCCTACATATTGTTTTATGTAGATACCTATGGAGCAGTCAAGGGGAATACTTAATATCAGGGGTTTGTAAACATTTTAATCCAAGTACACAATAAAATTAATTTACCAGTCATGTGATGACCCATCACAAATACATACGTGACCCAATTATGGCCCAGAGCAGTAGTTTCAAGTTTTACATATTCTGAATAAACAGTAAAATTGCTTTAAAATAAGCCCTCAATCATCTTTGCATCTTTAGCCAACGTGGAGAAATTATTCTTCAAAGTTTACAACACAGGCATTGATGTAGATCTTGGCAGATTGTCATTCTAATTTAAACATAACACAGGCTTTCTTAGCTGTTAGAAACTGACTTAATCTGCACTTTTAAGTCTGTTGTGATCATTAAGGATCTTTGAGAATGAAATATATAAAGTATAAGCAACTCAGGAGGAGAGTGGGGGCGTATTTTGAGACTCGTTTAGTGCTTGTTAAGAATATGTAACTAGTATGGGCCAGATTCACATACAAGGCCCGCCGGCGTAGCGTAAGCCATTTACACTACGCCACCGCAATTTAACAGAGCAAGTGCCGTATTCCCAAAGCACTTGCTCCGTAAGTTGCGGCGGCGTAGTGTAAATGGGCCGGCGTAAGGCCGCGTAATTCAAAGGGGGCGGCTTGTATTTAAATTAAGCGGGCCCCCGCGTCGATCGAATTGAGCATGCGCCGGCCGGAAAAATAGCCCAATGCCCCAGCTCGCGTCGGAAAACGCCATTGAAACCGATGTGAAAACGACGTGATCGTCACTTACGCAATGCCCTATTCGCGAACGACTTAGTAAAATGACGTAACCGATGGAAAAAGACGACGCTGACCCAACGCCATACTTAACATGGCAACAACGGAACTTCGTAAACCTACCCCTCATATAGCAGGGGTAGGTTTACGCTTACGGAAACGACGGAAACGACGTAAACGACGACGGGGCAGCGTAAAAACGTTCGGGAATCGGCGTATTAGGCTCATTTGCATAGGCAAATGAGAAAACAACGTAAAGCCCACCTAGCGGCCAGAAAAGTAATTACATCTACGATCCGACGGTGTAAGTGTTTTACACCTGTCGGATCTTCACTGTATCTATGCGTAAGTGATTCTAGGAATCACACGCATAGATACCCAGTAAAAAAAACTGAGATACCACAGTGTTTCCTGCGATACACCGTCGTATCTCTGGCCCTATATGTCCATACTCTGGACACAGGCGCCCTTTAATAACTTCAGTCCCGAAAGTTTTGACTCCCTTAATGACCAGGCCATTTTTTCCCGATACGGCACTGCGTTACTTTAACTGATAATTGCGTGGTCTTTCCACGCTGTACCCAAATAAAATTGTCGTACGTTTTGGCGCGAATTATAATGATATATTCAATATTTCAGCAAAAATATGAAAAGGCCATTAAAACTTAAATGTGATCGTAACGATTTTATAAGGAAATCAAGATGACTCCAAAGTGAACAAGAAACACATGTGACTTAGATGTACAAGGTCCCCAATACATCAGCTATCTCCACTTTTTACAAGCTCGAATGAAACTGAATGACAATGACAGTTATCATAGAACAAATGATTGTTGTCCTAAATCTTGGTGAATAAACAAGCGATGTTTAAGGAAACCAGCCTTATCCTAGAACATCCTTTGTAAGTCAAGAACTGATTTCAGGTGAGGAAATAAATCCATTGTAGACCGAAGACCGAACATTGACTCAGCCATTCTAAAACAATGACTTGTGTTGACCAACTAGATTTCCTGAGAAGAAGATATTTACACAGCTGGGCTCTCGGGCCACCACGGAAGAGATAGTTTTAAATATGGTCTTCACAAACCAATGTACAAAGTTGACTTGCATTATGAATATACGGGGTATTAGGAAAATATACGTTGACATGAAAAATAATATTTCCAAATTATCAAGGACATCTTAAGGACTGTGGGATATATATAACCATCGCATCAGCTAATTTAGAAATTTGTAAAAAGAATTATAGGAGAAATTTGTTTTTATCAATAGATGTGTTTTTAAAGAAACTAAATCCACATTATGGAAGATATAGAATTGTGATTATAAAGATGTATGCAGCAACATGTGTCCCTCAAACACATATCAAAATAATTCATGTATCCACATTAATAATTATTTTGCATTGATTGAGATATCAACCTGTGCATGATTGGAAGGAATGTTGTTGGGAAAATATGCGGTTATACAGGTATATACGTTTATGTGATGTAGGGATCAAATATATACTAATTGGATATGATGGAACATAAAGTTATCAGAGATACATACATAGAAGTTACCAATAATAATAATAATAAGTTAATAATAATATAAGTCTCCCCAGTAATATAAAATTATCTTACAGATAATCTCACGATAAAGGTGAGACACCTAGTGGCTGAAAGTGATATTACTTGAGGTTCTCAAACTCAGAGACCCAGTAAGTGACTAAAATCGTCAGCCAATAGGGGCACGACATGTCTTGCCAGGAACTCCCATAGAGACCAGAGGCCAATGAATGAAGGACAGCTGTTAGATGGGCAGAACTTAGTATAATTTAATGGTCCTATTGTTTTGAGTAATATAAGAAAGATAGCCCATGAGAGAGGGAGATGATTCAATTCAAGGAGGAAAAAGGAAAAAGATGAATAAGGTACAGGCAATGAAGATGGATCAATGAAGGAAGAAGACCCCATCCATAGGGGGAGGGGCACGCTAGGACAAGGTATGAAGGCAGCTTGTCGTCCCATGAAGGGCCATAGAAAGCACTGCATATTAACTTTGGTCACCTGCAAATTGCCATCGTGGAATTGGTAAATATGCCATTTTACTTTATCAGAAATATTGTTGTTCTGTAGGATTTAAAGTTGTATATCGTGTAGTCATGGTCTGGTCTCATAATCAATAACTGGTAGATTTTTCTGTAAGCATACCATTTTTATATTTTAATATTTTAATATTTTTTTACATAATTTCAAAATTAATGACAGAACAAAGCCTTCCAATACATTTTCATATTTTTCCCGCTTACTTAAACTGCAGTAAAGTAACAGGTTGAAATATGAAATAGAAGCTTTCGTTTCATTGTCTTTTTATATAGTTATCTTGAGACTGGCCATGACACACAGATCAAAGGTATTGCACGCCCATTTTGGGGATAGTTTAATGTATCGCAATGTGTTTATGTAACGCAACTGGTATTCTAATGTCATGTAAATATCCATATTTTGTCAACCAATAAATTAGCTATTTTGTATGATTACACGTCTCCGTGAATACGTTCATAATATAGACTATGTCATATAGATTGACTTGTATTTAAAAACTTCTTCGTTATCAAAGAATTCAATATAATTTTACTGTGCGGGTAAATATAACCTTAAGAAAGCACAACATATAAATGGAGGCACTCGCTGAGATAATGTCGATGTTTTGTACAAGTTCAATCATAGCTATGGTGGTGACAAAAATTACATTTTGCATGAAATTATGAAATTATGAATTATTAATTTTTGAAATCATGTATTATCAAATTTGGATAAAAGATATTTTTCTTTGCCTAAAAAGGTCTGGTCAAAATATATTGTTTGTTAATAGGGATTACCAAGAGTCGGCCCTTAGTGGTGAGACAATAACTCAGAGAAGATTGGTACGGATACAGGAAATGTTGGAAAAAATTTCCAAAGCTGAAATGACAGATAAGGCCAAACAAAAATTGTCTGATGAGACTGATATAGCATACATTACAGGCCGTAAAACCCATGCCCGTCAGATAATAAAAGACGTGTGGAACTTGGGCGGTCAAATTGATGCACAAGATAACTCATCTAAGGTAAAGACAATAAAAAGGCTTGATCACATTATTGCGGATTTACGCATTATCCTGATGTATCTTAGTAATGGGTTTAACTGTCAAAATCCCCAACAGGAGATAGATATCTCAGAATCCCAGCCACATGTAACAGAAAAGGAATGTGAGCTCACTAAAAATAGAGAAGTGACCAATGAAAAGGCAGATCATTATCACAAGTCATTAATAACAGTGCGAAAGAACACTAGAATAAATCAAGACAAATGTCACAAAGATGCGAGACGATTAATATCAATAAAAGAGGTTGAGAGTTTTCTGCAGAAAACTGAATATCTTGACAAAAGTTGCAGAGTAATGAGCAGTGAAAATTTAGAAAGTTGCCGAGTAATAAGCAGTGAAAATTTAAAAGAAGAAACAAAGCAGTTTAAGTCAGAACAGGAATCTCCAACTAAGCAATCAAAAGAATTAAAAGTGAAGTTTGTGCCCCAGGGTAATTCTCAAATGCCTCACCCTGAAAGCGTAGAGTGTAACCAAAATCTAATACCTGACTCCCAATCTAAAATATTGGATTTGGACAATGGTGAGGGACCAGAAAAAGAACCCTCATCCTATCCCAAGCCATCTATTGAGCAAAACGGGGTAAAAAGTGAACCACCACATGAAAGTAGGTTTAATAAGTTTCCCCTGGGATCAGAGGAAAATATAGATACCCCTAAACAGGACGCCTCAGTGGATATAAAACGATTAATAAAAAAGATGAAGAGTATTCTGCAGGAAACTGAATATCTTGACAAAAGTTGCAGAGTAATGAGCAGTGAAAATTTAGAAAGTTGCCGAGTAATAAGCAGTGAAAATTTAAAAGAAGAAACAAATCAGCTTAAGTCGGAACAGGAATCCCTAACTAAGCAATCAAAAGAATTAAAAGTGAAGTTTGTGCCCCAGGGTAATTCTCAAATGCCTCACCCTGAAAGCGTAGAGTGTAACCAAAATCTAATACCTGACTCCCAATCTAAAATATTGGATTTGGACAATGGTGAGGGACCAGAAAAAGAACCCTCATCCTATCCCAAGCCATCTATTGAGCAAAAGGGGGTAAAAAGTGAACCACCATATGAAAGTAGGTTTAATAAGCTTCCCCCGGGATCAAAGGAAAAGATAGGTACCCCTAAACGGGACGCCTCAGAAATAATATACATTTTAAATGATACTTTCCCTGTCTTTGAGCAAGAGGGATCCATGTGCGTCAATGACCACATCGAGGCCTATGAAAATACCTTATCAGCTTTAGGCCTAGATGATGACCAGTCAAGGATTAATTTCTTACCGAGGGTATTTAAAACCAAACACCGTAGATTCTGCGAATCTTTAAAAGGTCTGTCCGGTACTTCATGGCAAGAAATTAAACACCGCTGTCATATAGAATTTGGCCAGTACAAAAATGTTACAGCAGCTGGTGTGGCTAAACAAAATCTGAGAGGTTCCAGTAATCAAAGCCCCACAGAAGTGTTGTCTGTGCTCAAAAGTGCTTACCACTTAACAGAAAATAAGACAGATTGCAATAAAAGTGAGTTTAAATCCACGTTCGTTGAGACTCCACCTACCCACACAAAAGTGCGTTTAGCAAAAGACTACGAAAGGGGGTGTTCACTTAAGTCCTTGGTAAAAGAGGGTAACAATGTGTACTCTATCCAACGAACTGGGGAATACGATGAAAGGCCTCAACCCATCACTCAAATTGTGGATGAAACTAATGTATCTCCCCAATTATTACGGTTTGATACCCAGAAAATGACATGTGCTGATATAGCCAGAGGAGATATGCCACAGAGTCTTCCCAGCGAAAGACCACATACCCCACAAATTAGAAGGGGGGAACAGAAAACACCCTTTCAAGGGAGAGCACAAAGCCCACCTCAGGATTACCACCCTGGGGAACCAGACGCAAGGTTTCAGAGAAACTATAGGGTCTACCTCCAACGGGTCAAATTCAAACCCAAAGGTAGAAACCCGTACTATTACCGGTCCAATTCGCCCCGGGGACCAACACAGGTAAATAGGGAGCAAGCGCAGGGTAGGACACCCCAAAATCCCCTGAAGAATAGGGAGAAATTAAGGCCCAGACAACTATCCCATAATCAGGACAGTATTGCTGAAGGGGATATGTCTGATAAAACTGAGCCAGTAGTCCCCAGAAAATACAGAGACTGGGTCACAGAACCCTATTCTGATCAGCCTGTAAGCAATACAGAAACCAAAATAAAGCAAGTTATGCATATGATACACGGTTTCATTGCTGTACAAAATGTGAATCACTTTTTTGTAAGAGGCAATTACTGGGGCCAGCCAAGGGCCACAGAGCCTTTGAAGCGCCTATGTTAAAGTAAATCAGAGGAATGCACTGGAAAGGCATAGGAGACAGAGGTTCTAACACCACATAAATTTTTCCCCAGGTTACAGTAGTGAGGGTCCTGGAATCCCCAGCAGGGATTTTGGTCGTTAGAAACTAACTGTTATCCTATCTTTCAGTGGTCACTTCATTCCTCTGACATAAACAGGTCGCTCCAAACAGCTTAATTTCAAGAAGTCGCAGAAGACGATAATTACGGAGGTTGGCCGAATCCTAAAGATATTAACATCAGAAGGCCTAAAACGGTTTGATATTTTGGTAACAGATGAGTCGCCACCTAAGGTAGTTTGATTGCCTCTATTAAAAATCGTATTGACACCCCACAGGGGGGAAGGTTTTATTTGTTTTTCCCCAGTAGAAGGTTGACTATCATATCAGATACTTTGTTGCTGACCATAAGTGTCGCATGTTAAACTGAATTATTTTAAAATGTTACTATTCCAGAACCACTATAATTAAGTTAAAAGAAAAAAAATGGTTCTGAAGAATGACAGTAGATTGACTATTATGTCAAATACTTCATTGCTGACAGTAAATGTCGCATATCAATTTGAAAAAAAAAAAAAATAAAATAAAAAATGTTTTACTATGCCAGAACCGCTATAAGTAGGCTAAGAGAAAAAAAAAATGGTTCTGAAGCATGTCAGTTATTAATGCATGGTATCCTCAGGCATAAATACATGTCCTCATGTTAATGAGCCCTAGAGCTTTGTTTTCCAGAGCAAATATTCAGACATTGTCTTGAAAGCCAGAGTGCTTAGTCAAAGGACAGGTGACACAATGGGCCAAAAGGGGGGGGCTCTGAGGAAGCCAGGATACCAGCCTGACACTGAGATCTCAAAACGCAGGTCATGTAAAAAAAACAAAAACAAAAAACGCATATATTGTTTTTCTCATGGAATCCACTTTCCTTTACAGGACTAAGAGGTCCATAAGCCGATCTAAAGAACCAAGAGTCCAACACATGTGAGTCATCCAGAGAAGGAACCGTACGGGGGAATCAGAGACACCGCTAATGGCTAGTCTGCACAGACGGAACTCAACAGGACAGCCAAGCACAAAGTCGCCGTCCGGGTGATCCAGTTCCCGCTAACCAACGGCTAACCAACCCTGAGATGCATGCATCAATCACAAACCCACTTCTTTTCCTCAAGGAACTACACCCATCTGCAGGTGTCAACTCTCCTTAAAATGCTATTTTCAGCATCCACAATCCGGATGCCATGCAAGGCCGAATGAAGCCTGATTTCTTCACCACTTTGCATTTTGAAGTCCTCCAAACGACTACCGGCATTTGGAGCTTTCAAAAGGGGGGATCTGTCGTACGTTTTGGCGCGAATTATAATGATATATTCAATATTTCAGCAAAAATATGAAAAGGCCATTAAAACTTAAATGTGATCGTAACGATTTTATAAGGAAATCAAGATGACTCCAAAGTGAACAAGAAACACATGTGACTTAGATGTACAAGGTCCCCAATACATCAGCTATCTCCACTTTTTACAAGCTCGAATGAAACTGAATGACAATGACAGTTATCATAGAACAAATGATTGTTGTCCTAAATCTTGGTGAATAAACAAGCGATGTTTAAGGAAACCAGCCTTATCCTAGAACATCCTTTGTAAGTCAAGAACTGATTTCAGGTGAGGAAATAAATCCATTGTAGACCGAAGACCGAACATTGACTCAGCCATTCTAAAACAATGACTTGTGTTGACCAACTAGATTTCCTGAGAAGAAGATATTTACACAGCTGGGCTCTCGGGCCACCACGGAAGAGATAGTTTTAAATATGGTCTTCACAAACCAATGTACAAAGTTGACTTGCATTATGAATATACGGGGTATTAGGAAAATATACGTTGACATGAAAAATAATATTTCCAAATTATCAAGGACATCTTAAGGACTGTGGGATATATATAACCATCGCATCAGCTAATTTAGAAATTTGTAAAAAGAATTATAGGAGAAATTTGTTTTTATCAATAGATGTGTTTTTAAAGAAACTAAATCCACATTATGGAAGATATAGAATTGTGATTATAAAGATGTATGCAGCAACATGTGTCCCTCAAACACATATCAAAATAATTCATGTATCCACATTAATAATTATTTTGCATTGATTGAGATATCAACCTATGCATGATTGGAAGGAATGTTGTTGGGAAAATATGCGGTTATACAGGTATATACGTTTATGTGATGTAGGGATCAAATATATACTAATTGGATATGATGGAACATAAAGTTATCAGAGATACATACATAGAAGTTACCAATAATAATAATAATAAGTTAATAATAATATAAGTCTCCCCAGTAATATAAAATTATCTTACAGATAATCTCACGATAAAGGTGAGACACCTAGTGGCTGAAAGTGATATTACTTGAGGTTCTCAAACTCAGAGACCCAGTAAGTGACTAAAATCGTCAGCCAATAGGGGCACGACATGTCTTGCCAGGAACTCCCATAGAGACCAGAGGCCAATGAATGAAGGACAGCTGTTAGATGGGCAGAACTTAGTATAATTTAATGGTCCTATTGTTTTGAGTAATATAAGAAAGATAGCCCATGAGAGAGGGAGATGATTCAATTCAAGGAGGAAAAAGGAAAAAGATGAATAAGGTACAGGCAATGAAGATGGATCAATGAAGGAAGAAGACCCCATCCATAGGGGGAGGGGCACGCTAGGACAAGGTATGAAGGCAGCTTGTCGTCCCATGAAGGGCCATAGAAAGCACTGCATATTAACTTTGGTCACCTGCAAATTGCCATCGTGGAATTGGTAAATATGCCATTTTACTTTATCAGAAATATTGTTGTTCTGTAGGATTTAAAGTTGTATATCGTGTAGTCATGGTCTGGTCTCATAATCAATAACTGGTAGATTTTTCTGTAAGCATACCATTTTTATATTTTAATATTTTAATATTTTTTTACATAATTTCAAAATTAATGACAGAACAAAGCCTTCCAATACATTTTCATATTTTTCCCGCTTACTTAAACTGCAGTAAAGTAACAGGTTGAAATATGAAATAGAAGCTTTCGTTTCATTGTCTTTTTATATAGTTATCTTGAGACTGGCCATGACACACAGATCAAAGGTATTGCACGCCCATTTTGGGGATAGTTTAATGTATCGCAATGTGTTTATGTAACGCAACTGGTATTCTAATGTCATGTAAATATCCATATTTTGTCAACCAATAAATTAGCTATTTTGTATGATTACACGTCTCCGTGAATACGTTCATAATATAGACTATGTCATATAGATTGACTTGTATTTAAAAACTTCTTCGTTATCAAAGAATTCAATATAATTTTACTGTGCGGGTAAATATAACCTTAAGAAAGCACAACAAAATGTATGTCCCTTTTTTCCCACAAATAGAGCTTTCTTTTGGTATGGCATTTTTCTTTCTTTCTTTTTTTTTTAATAGTAATGGCGTTTTGGATTTTGAGCGGGACTGCATCATTGCGATGGACAAATCGGACACCTAACAGACACTTTTGACAACCAGTGACATTATTACAGTGATCAGTGCTAAAAATATGCACTGTTACTGTACTAATGTCATTGGCAGGAAAAGGGTTAACATTATGGGCGTCAAAGGGTTAACTGTGTGCCTAGCTAGTGCTTGCTAACTGTGTGGGGGTTGCTCTGACCAGATTAAGATAGAGATTGGTGTTCCTGCTCTATCCGATCTCTATCTTCTCTCCTGTCAGAACCGCGATCTTCCTTGTTTACATAGGCAGATCATAATTCTATCTCTCTGGGGAATGATTGCGGGTGGCTGGCGGACATCAGATCTGCCACACGATCGCGTCTCTGTGTCTATTGCATGAAATTACGTACTTGTACCTTGTTTCGCGCAATAGAGCTGACCTGCCACAGTAAAAGTGTAGTAGGCGGTCGGGAAGTAGGTATAAAGCACTGCTATAGAGTGTGACTTGAGTAACAGCTTTGAGTCTTCTGGAGATGCAGACATCACATTCAAGATTGCGGTACCCAGACGCTGTCTCATACTGTATCAAAATGTTTCGAGACTAGTTTTGTAACACGCCATAAGATGACAGCACAAGTCTGCATGCATCCTCACAGGAAGCACCAACCTTTATAAGTCAGTGTGCCAAAGGACATTGTTCTGTGTGCATCAGGAGCTGTGCGACTGGTGCTATTCTGACAATGTGCATTACCACATCCAGGGCTGGACTGGGCCAAAAATTTGGCCCTGGACTTCATCCAGACTGGCCCACTTTGATATGTCTCTCCTATGGTGGCCGGACAACTCCCGCACCCCCCCCCCCCCCGGCCACCAAAGCCCCCTCTCCCCCTTCACTAGCCATTCTACTTTATTAGAGTAGAACGGCTGGTACTGGTACTCTTATAGGCAGTACCAGTGGGGAAGCTAGACATTATTTCACCCGGGGCAAAGAATCAGTTCGGTGCCCCCACTTATGGGACAAGATTAGGCAGAAGTGAGAAACTCCCAGGCCATAGCTGTTAAGTCAGCTGTCTGTCCCCTCCCCCCATGCTCCTCTGTCGTCCCCCCTGCTCCTCCTCCTGATTCTTTGCTCCCCCCAGGTGAGTGCTGCGGGGAGGGAGTGGAGGTGAGCGCAGCGGGAAGAGAGAGACAGAGGAGCGGCGGTCCGCTGTCACCGAAGACGGCCCACTGAGCCATCGGCCCACCGGGAAACTCCCTGTAGTCCCAATGGCCAGTCCATCCCTGACCACATCTGTTGGCGTGTTACAAAACTAGTCTTGAAGCGTTTTGATACCATCTCATATACACAAGGGAGGTGGTTACAGGTAAATATCATGTACAAACTACATTAACTGCAGATGCAGTTTCATAGTAAGATGTTTGTTAAAACAGAAGATTGTCTTCTATATATAATTTGTCTTGTGGTTTTTTTTGTAAAATGCATTTTACATATGTCCCTGGTGTAGCAGTATAAAAAGATCTTTTTTTTTGGTTGACAGCTATGGTAATTGGTGCAGTGGGGGGAATCTAACCTCACTTCTTGAAAGTATACCCAGCAGGCGTTCTAACCCTCCCCCACCAAATTAAAAGAAGATATGGCTGGACATACACTTTAATAGCCTTGATGACTTGGATCGAGTGAATTCAGATCTCAATGTTTAAATTACACCATAAAATTAACTACAGAGTTTTTTTTTTTTTTAATTGAGTGGAAACATTAAATTGCTAATGAGACATACGTTAAGGGTGCTGCCCTGGATTTAATATGGTGTCTTAAATCTTCAAGTCTATTGATTCCAAAGCAGTCTGCAGGAATAAGATTTCAATTGTAGCATTGATCGTTTGCTGATGGCATCTTAGTATCCTGGAACTGAATCAAAAACTGTCTCATCCTCGATGTCTCTGAAAATAATAATAATGAGTGATTCTCAAAGCTAAAAACCTTTTTATTATATAAATATATTATAAAATATATATTTATTATATAAAGAATAAAAAGTATTACCATTATGAAAAGAAAATGTTCCTGTTCTAAATGATGTTCCAAAATATTTTGAGGTATTAAAACAACCTCCGCAGTTTGTTGCAAAACAAGATACTGCTTTGGCTTGTTTCTCATCTGTTAAAGTGCTTGTTTATTACTGATTAAGTTCACCTGTTAAAAAAATAAAATACATGCATATCTTTTTGCAGGTAAAAAAAATTGCATTTTTTATTTTTATTTGAAGCCTGTAAAGGAGCGGGTTACATTTTGTACACTAAAAAGGGGTAAAACAAATGTTTTTATTAATGTATTTGAGCAAGTGCAAAAAATATAGATGCATGGAGAGAATAGAGCGTACATTCAAAAACCAACATATGATTGTACAGGTAAACCGCTCTCCAAATATCATTAAGTAAGAAAAAAAATAACATAACAAAAATCTGAATGAAAAGAAATTGAGTAAAGTAACATACGGTAGTTGCTTCTGCAAGATAAGAAAATTGATTACATAAAAGATATGCTCTATACTATAATCTTTCAAAATAAAATAATCAGTAGTATACTGGGTACATTGTATTCCAGAGTTACCCAATCGTCTAATGAACTCAAATGGGAAAAAAAGTCCTCAAAACAGATTATGGGCCAGATTCAGGTAGATCAGAGCATCTTTGCTCTGGAGTAACGCTTCTCATTTACGTTACTCTGCCGAAATTTTAGGAGCAAGTGCTGTTATTCATGAAGCACTTGCTCCTAAAGTTGCGGCAGCGCATCGCAAATGAGCAGGCGGAATTCAAATTGGGCGGGTACGGGGCGTGTAGTATTCAAACTAAGCGCGATCCTGCGGCGAACGTACTGCGCATGCGTCGAGTGTCAATGCATCCCAGTGCGCATGCTCCAAATTCTGTCAGTGAACGTCAATGACGTCACATCCCCATTCATGAATGTTTTACGCAAGCGACGCGATTTGTTTTTTTTCCGACGCGATGACGACGCCTATACTTAACATAGGATACTCCACTAGGGGGCTGCTTTATCTATACGCCGCATATCGCTTCCGGAAACGTCGTAAAGTCACTGCGTCGCGCCCGAAAAAGATCGTGAATTGCCGATTCCCGCTCATTAACATATTTTTGGAGCGTAAATCGGCGGGAACGCCCCCGGCGCCATTTTTAAGTTGAAGTAACGATGCGATGGCGAAATTCAATTGCGCCGATCGCATCGGAACTCCAACCCGGCGTTTCTTGTTTTCTGGTTACAGAAAACAAAAACGCCAGCTTAAAGTGACAGTCAGCCTAACTCTACCTGAATCTGGCCCTATATGTGATAAGGCGACCAATTAGCCCGCTTACGTTCGAAGAGGGTGTGGTGTACCCTTGCCATCAGTTTCATGGATTCCATGTGATGGAGCACCTGTGACTAGGGTTGAGCGAACCCGAACTGTAAAGTTCGAGTTCGTACCAAACGTTGTTTTTTTTTGGACCCGAACCCGAATAATTTGCTGAAAGTTCGGGTTCGGAGTTCGGCTATGTAACGGCACGCTGCACGGCAGCCAATCGCCATTTGTTTCACTTGTGCGACCTAGAAGCCATGCCGACTAATGGCATGGTTGTGATTGGCTAGTGCAGCATGTGACCCAGCCTCTATATAAGCTAGAGGCACACAGCACAGCTCATCACTCTGCTTTAGCTAGGATAGGGAAAGGCTGCTGCTGCTCTCAGATTTAGATAGGATTGTGCTGCTTCAGAAATCGAATTACAATACTCCGCGATCTACATAGCATTAGCTACTGTAGGGAAAGTTTCCTGATGTTCTTATAGGGAGAGAATTAGATAGGAGTTTGTCCTACTTAACAAATCTAATTGCAGCTGCACTGCATATTTTCCTGTCAGATACTCTACATTAGATAGTTTAGGGTGAAGGTTCCTGATGTTCTTATAGGCAGAGAAATATATAGGAGTCAGTCCTACTTCACAAACCTAATTGCAGCTGCATTGTATATGTTCCTGTCAGATACTCTGCATATTGCACCAGCATTGCATATGTTCCTGTAACATACTCTGCATTAGCTACTGTAGGGAAAGGTTCCTGATTGTGCTTATAGGGAGAGAATTAGTTAGGCGTCAGTCCTACTTCACAAATCTAATTGAACCAGAATAGTGTCCCATCATTGATATCATTGGCAGGAATAGTGTCCCATCATTTGTGTCAGTGGGAGAAATAGTGCCCCATCATTGGTATCAGTGGGAGGAATAGTGTCCCATCATTGGTATCAGTGGGAGGAATAGTGTCCCATCATTTGTGTCAGTGGGAGAAATAGTGCCCCATCATTGGTATCATTGGGAGGAATAGTGTCCCATCATTTGTGTCAGAAATAGTGCCCCATCATTGGTATCATTGGGAGGAATAGTGCCCCATCATTTGTGTCAGTTGGATAAATAGTGCCCCATTATTGGTATCATTTGGAGGAATAGTACCCCATCATTGGTATTAGTGGGAGGAATAGTGTCCCATCATTGGTATCATTGGGAGGAATAGTGTCCCATCATTGGTATCAGTGGGAGGAATAGTGTCCCTTTATTTGTGTCAGTGGGAGAAATAGTGCCCCATCATCGGTATCATTGGGAGGAATAGTACCCCATCATTTGTGTCAGTGGGAGGAATAGTGTCCCATCATTTGTGTCAGTGGGAGAAAGATCAAAACTCATCTCTTTTGATATCAAAGGAGGCAGGAACAACGAGCGCCCAGAGGCGATTTAGTTCGCATGTGATGCGCTATATAAGTTCTTCATTCATCATTGGTATCAATGGGGAATGTTCCTGCTTGTCAAGATTTTTTTATGTATTTTATGTTATTTTTAGTTATTTCCCTATCCACATTTGATTGCAGAGTACTTGCCATGCTCTTACCAACATTTTGCTGCCATTTGCAGCCCTCTAGCCCTTTCCCCTAGTTTTTTAGAGACATTTTAGTAGTCAAAAATGTGGGTCCCCATTGACTTTGCCGAACCCGAACATCCAGGTGTCCGCTCAACTCTACCTGTGACCATGAAACAGAGGGACACTGCCAGTTTAGGGCAATCGCCCAGTGGATGGCACTGAAGAGTGTGTGCTAACTTTTGAAAGGGGGAACTCCGGGAGCTCAGCAAATACAATGCACATCTGGTAGCTTAGGGTCACAGGTGCACCTGTTATTTGGAGTACCATTGAGCAGCTCCAGATTGTATGGAGAAGACTGCCCCTGCCATGTCAACCCCTAAAACACATGTCCAGGACTAAGGTGGAAAATCTCATGCAGTCTAAAAGGGGTATAATACCAGCAGGTGTGTAGATGCACAACAGTCTCTTTAATAGCGTGTGCATTTAGGCATGTTAGAGACCATGTCGTACCAATTGTCCTCTGAGATCTCCTGGCCAGTCTCCGCCTCCCACGTCAGCCGGGCTGTTAATTTGGCTGTACTATTATGATCATTAAGATATTGATATAAGGTTGAGATCATCCCCCTATCCCTAGAGGCCTCCCCACAAAGGTTCTCAAATGGTGATACAGCTCTATTAGTAGCCTGAGTTGACATATTAGAGAAGAAATTACGGATTGGTAGGTATTTATAGAATTCAGAGCTGTGGAGGGCATAATTCTGTTGGACAAGTCCAGAGTCACAAGGCCCTGTGATATCCAACTAGAGAACTCTGTATCTTTGTTAAAGGCCGGCGGGAACTGAGGGTCTCCCAGAAATGAGGCTAGACGTGGAGGGCTAGAAAGCAATAAAAATATAACCCTATAAAGGGAAGGACCCGCTATTGAGTGGTGTAACATCCCTAGGGGAGATGGAGCCAGTGGCGTTTCTAGGGTATGGCAGCCATGGCAAGTGCCATGGGCGCCATGAGGAGGGGGGTGGCAAAAAGTTACCCCCGCACAAAAAAAAACATCCTCCTGTGGCCGCCTCCCGCACTAATGTAGCTCCCGTCATCGCGGCCAGCCTACTGAAGCGCATCACTGGCACAGCAATTGCTAATATTGCTACTTGGCCTGGGGAGGGGAGTGACAGGTGCCCCTATGACGGCCGATGACTGGCCATTGATGGCACAGTGGCTGCTTTTGATGGGCACAGTGGCTGAAATTGATTAGTTTTTTAAGTTTGTTTGCGCCCCCCCAAATTTTCAGCACCTGCCGCCAGTGGCCCCCAGTGTCCTTCTCTGTCCTCGTCGCACTGTGTTCCTCCCTGTCCCTGGTTATCTGAAAGGTTTCAAATGTTTTGACAGGGGGCGCAGTTTCAGTGTTTGCCACAGGCGCCATTTTTACTAGATACACCTCTGGATGGAGCATGACCAAAAGAGCCCGGGAAGCTAGAAGGGGACAACTGAGATCCTTTCAAACTGTAACTATGGAATAGAGGAGGAAGAGGCTTGCCATTGTGCTAATTGTATGAGGCGTGAAGCCAGGAAATACTTCCATAGATCTGGGTAGTCTAGGCCATCTCTATACTGGGCCATATACATCAACAGTTGGCTCATTTGAGGTTTCTTGTTTTGCCATTAAAGCCTTTTTTTTAAAAGAGTGGGAACGAGTTCAAATCTGTGCCAGATTGTTATTTTTGTCTGTGACTCCATTAAGGAGATTATTCCCTCTCCTCTTGTTCTGTGACTCCAAGACAAGAAAAGGGGGGGGGGGGTAGTTATTATTGGGACAGGAACGGCACAGACAGCAATAAAAATAAATTAATGGAAATTTAACACATTTTTATTATTATTATACAGGATTTATATAGCGCCAACAATTTGTGCAGCACTTTACAACATCAGGGAAGACAGTACAGTTAACAATACAATACAATTCAATCCCCATCAACACTTTTCTAGTGCTATGGGGCTTTAACCACTTAAGACCCGGACACATACGATGCTAAATGACCCAAGGTGTTTTTACAATTCAGCGCTGCGTCGCTTTAACAGACAATTGCGCGGTCGTGCGACGTGGCTCCCACACAAAATTTGCGTCCTTTTCTTCTCACAAATAGAGCTTTCTTTCGGTGGTATTTGATCGCCTCTGCGATTTTTATTTTTTGCGCTATAAACTAAAATAGAGCGACAATTTTGAAACAAATCACAATTTTTTTTACTTTTTGTTATAAAAAAAATCAAATAAACTAAATTTTAGTAAAACATTTAGGCCAAAATTAATTCAGCCACATGTCTTTAGTAAAAAAAAAAAATCGCAATAAAAAAAATAGCTACCTAGCGGGAACAGCGACACTAAAACAGCGATCAGAAAAATGATCGCTTAGTGATGCTGGCAATAGGGAGTGAAAGGGTTAACTAGGGCAGTGATCAGGGGGTTAAAACTTTATTAGGGGGGGTGGGGGGCTATCCTGGACCTAACACTAACTGACTTTTACACTGTCTGTCACACTGACACTAAATGCAGTGATTAGATCACTGCATTCAGTGACACTGTGACAGGGGGGTGGGGGCGATCACAAGGGGTTAATGTGCCTATGTGTGTGTGTGTCAGTGTTGTGTTGGTGCACACTTACTGTGGATGTCTTCTCTCATCAGCAGTGGTGGGAAACACCGCTGCGATGAGAGGTGACATCATTTCCTCCTTCCTGTGTAAACACAGGAGGAGGAACTGACACGAAGGGGGAGCGCTCCCATTGGCTGGGAGCGATCGCGGGGGGGGGCGGAAAACACGGACATCCGCCCGCTCATCGGCGATCGCTCCCAGAGCCAGGGGGGGGACCACCGCACGCCGCGGAGGGGGTCCTGATGGGACCCCCAAACCGCACGAAGGCGAGGACGTAAATTTACGCCCTTGTGCCTGTACGAGCCATGTTGTGGCCGTAAATGTGCGTGCGGGGGTCCTTAAGTGGTTAAAATGCTCCAGATTAAAAAATCCCTGCCATCCATTTCAGCAGGTTCACCAGTTCGCACCAGAATTTGCCAAACAGGCAAAAAATTTGTTCGAACACCATTAAAGTCTATGTGACACGAACATGAAAAATCAAAAGAGCTAATTTTAAAGGCTTATATGCAATGTATTTTCATAAAAAGTCCTGCCCCAGGGGACATGTTTTAATGCAAACAAAGTGATTTTAATAATGCTTAAAGTGAAACAATAAAAGTAAAGTATTCCTTTAAGTTTCGTACCTGGAGGGGGGGGGTGTCTATAGTATGGCTGTAAAGTGGCACATGTTTCCTGTGTTTAAAACAGTCCCTGCACAAAATGACATTTCTAAAGAAAAAAAAAAATTTAAGACTGCTCACGGCTATAATGAATTGTCGGGTCCCAGCAATACAGATAAAAGTAATTGAGAAAAAAGGCATGGGTTCCCCCCCAGTCCATTACCAGGCCCTTTGTGTCTGGTATGAATATTAAGGGGAACCTGTCTTGTTATCTAGAACCCCAAACCAAAATAAAAAATAAAAAAAATTGCGTGGGGGTCCCCCCAAATTCCATACCAGGCCCTTCAGGTCTGGTACCAGGCCACATGCCCTCAACAAGGGCCTTATCCCCACAACCCTTGCCACATGGTTGTGGGGGTCTGTGAGTGGGGGGCTTAACGGAATCTGGAATCCCCCTTTAACAAAGGGGACCCCCAGATCCCGCCCCCCCTATGCTTGGGACAAGTCCTTTATTAAAAAGAAAAAAAATTCCAGCGATGTAAATCCACTCTTCCAGATTCCGATAAGCCCCCCACCCGTAGACCCCCACAACCACCAGAAAAGGGTTGTGGGGATGAGGCCCTTGTCCCTATCAACATGGGGACATCCTCCCCATGTTGAGGGCATGGTACCCAAAGGGCCTGGTAATGGACTTGGGGGAACTCATGCCATTTTTTTCAATGACATTTATCCGCCAATTCATTACAGCGGTGAGTAGTTTTAAATGACTTTTTTTCCTTTTAGAAATGTCATACTATAGACACCCCCAGGTACGAAATTTAAAGGAATATTTCACTTTTGTTTCACTTTAAGCATTATTAAAATCACTGCTCCTGAAAAAATGGCCATTTTAAAAACTTTTTTGCATTGATACCCAGGTCCCCAAACACTTTTTATGACAATACCATGCATATAAGCCTTTAAAATTAACACTTTAGATTTTTCATGTTAGTATCCCATTGACTTTAACAGGGTTCTGCAGCTTTCGAATTTTCCCCAAACTCAGCATATTGTTCGGTCCGAACTTATGCTTGGGCCGAACTGTTCGCCCATCCCTATTCACCAGCACATGCACCTAATTCAAAATTAATGCACTGGGGCCCCTACAAGCCTGCCCCAATTTAGGTACCTATTCTCTAAAGTATAAATAGCTGATTTCTTAGTACTTTCAATAAAATTGGTTTTAAAATAATAAGCAAAACATTATCCCTGGGTGATTTGGGTGCCTACAAAGTTCCCCGCGTGGTTTAGGGAATCCTTACTGTTCACTGGCTGTGGCTGCTGGGCTCCCCACACAACTTTACTATCCTAAGTTTGGTATTTCTGCATTAGACAGGTACACCTTGTTAATTAATTTTGTGAACTCAAGTTGGAGATAGTTACTCCTTCTCTTGTTACACTTTCTTACCACTCATCCCCCCCCCCCCTTCACTTTCTGGTCCATCACATTTATGGGTCCTTCACCCAACACTTTACTTCATCTTATATTCCCACTCTATTCCTTGCTTCATTCACATTGTATTATTAGTGTAAAATATATTGTCATTTCACCTACAATTAATCTATTATCCCAGTGCTCATTGCTATGAGCCCACACTCCTGTTCGCCTTCCCTAATCTTACACCTCCAACACGTTCTTTCTTTTACATTCCCTAAGACACTTCCATGGTCACTTCTTGGCATCATCAGCAGTGTCAGTGTGGGTGATCCCACCCCGTTTGGAGGTTCTGTGTTAGTGTCCATTTCCCTTGGGGGTCTTTGCCCCCTCAGCTCCCGGGAAGGATGCATGATGATCGTTGCTGGTACAGTGCCACTTGCACACTTAGTGCACCAATGTGTAAGTAGTGTAAGTAGGGGGTTGGATTATTTCCTTCCTCGGAACCCCAATTCCCTTTTCCCCTCTTGTATTGTTTTCTACCCTTGTTTGGGTAGTCATGAATGCATTTTACTGGCCCTCATACATACTGTATGTATAAAGTTTTTACAGATTAAATGCATTTTCTTCTCATGAGGCAATACAGTCACTGAAATGCATCAAGCCAACAGGCCATCCAAGCCAACAGGCCACCTTAGATGCATTATGCTATCATATATGATTTGATTCAGCTAATTTTAATCTTAACTTATATCTTTATATGGAGCCAGCTGGCCAAGATATTTATATAACTTGTGTATATTTTCATTAAACTTGTGTTCTTTAACTGACATACTGTTCCACTTATGTGCCTCATTTAAAGTTCCGCACCTCCTCCTTCTTGTTTTCACATTATAATTTTGTTCTCTCCACTCTTAGTTCCTTACATCTCCTTGTAGCTGCAACATTTCTGCTCTCATCTAATCCCTGATACCTGGAAGAACTTCATCAAGAAATGATCCACATCTCACAGATACATGTGATTTCTATCCTCTGTACCTTAAATACCAGGAAGACATTGCGTCATGGGGGTTGTAGTCCCGGAGGACCACTGTCCCCACATCTGTGGAGGTGTATATTAAGCTGTGGACTGCTCTGCTAACCATTTAGATCATACTTTCTGGTATTTTGCCGGACAACCTCTGTTGAAATAAGTGTCTTTATATAGGGGGAAAATTCACTACTGATTCACTAGCTGTTTCCAGAAAATACTCGTGGGCGGGACTGTTTTTTTCCAATGGAGTGTGATAGCTTTTCTTGCATAGAATAATAACAAACTCACCATAGTGCGTCCCGCTAAGGTGGGAATGAACTGTTCAACCAGTCCCAATAGACAGGCGGACACAGAGAGTTGTAATGGGATGTTACTGACCAAACGAATACACAACCTCCTCACCTCCTCCCAAAATCCCACTATAGCTTGGCATGACCAGAAGATCTGGGCGAAATCTCCCGGAGATCATCCACATCTCCAACACTCCACTGGGAGGCTGGTATTCATTTGGTTCAGTCTGTATGGGGTATAGTAGGCCCCGGGGGTTATTTTAAACTGTATTAAATGGTCTTTAAGAGAGACCAAGTGCCAAAAGGGGAAGTCCCAGATATCATCCCAATCATCTCCGTCAAGCTCAGGGGCCTCATGGAGCCAGCAGGCCCTAAGCTTGTCCAAGGCTGGAAGGGGGACCCGAAAGAGGTGAGAGTAAATCTGGGAAGTCGGTTTGTTTAGCCAATCAGATCGTAGGAGATCCTCCAGAAAGGCATGGACAATCTGTGGGCCAGCCATAGAAATTGGAAGCTGAAGGCATGGGAGATTTGTAACTATCGGAAGAAGTGCGACTCTGGAACATTAAATTTAGAGCGCTCAACCACTTGGGAAAGCATTTTAACGTTAAATTTGGCCCACATGTGTGGCTCTGATATCGTGTAGAAGTCGGCCAAGTTGGTGTTGCACCACAGCAGGGCATTTGGGAAGTGTGCCCCTTTGAATAACATTCGAGTTTTAGACCAACTCTCCACGCCTGTAGGGTGGTGCACATGGACGGGGTCAGGCTATAGGGAGCAAGAAGGCACCAGAAGAGCAGAAATTTAAGGGCCTCCAAAGATTGTACCACTGCCATTTCCAGAAGCACAGCGGAGTTGACGGCATCCGGATTCAGCCACCACGCTGCCGTGACCAGCTGTGCAGCCAAGAAATATTTGTGTAGGTCAGGGAATGCCAGTCCCCCCTGGGAGGCCGGCCACAGCAGTCTGGTCCACCTATACCTTGGGGACCGGGGTCCCCAGATAAAGGAGGAGAACACACTGTTACAGTAAGTTGATTGAAAAAGGATTAGGGAATCCACTGTGGCGAGTGCCTAAAAAGAAACAATTTAGTAGAACCTTCATTTTAATCAGATTAATGCGACCTAACAATGATAGGGGGAGGGACTCCCATGCCATCAGCCTCTGCCAAACCTCCCAGACCACTGGGGACAGATTCAGAGTTATATAGTCCTCGGCCTCCCTAGAAATCCCCACCCCAAGGTAACGAAAATGTTCCACCCACAGAAGCGGCAAATCCAGGGAGGCCTGCTCCCGGGCAGCCATGTCAATAGGAAACAGAAGAGATTTGGACCAGTTCACCCGAAGTCCCGTAATCGGTGTGAACAAGTCCAAAACCTGCAATGCACCTGTCAGTGAAGATCCCGCGTCATTAATGAAGAGGAGGAGGTCGTCCGCGTACAGAGCTACCCTCTCGTCCAGCCAGCCAATCTGCAGTCCCCGAATGAGTGGGGATGTACGGTGTGCTTCTGCCACCGGCTCAATGGTGATGGCAAATAAGGCCGGAGAGAGAGGGCAGCCCTGCCTGGTGCCCCTAGACAATGGGAACGGCTGGGACAGACCCCCTCCTAGTTTAATGGCTGAGGGGCCTTGTATATTGTCTGTAACCATTGTATGAACAACAGCGGAAACCCCATCCTGCGCAGAACCTCCCACAGAAAAGACCACTGAACTGTGTCGAAGGCCTTCTCAATGTCCAACGTCGTGATCACCCTAGAAGCTGTATTGAGGTGGTGAGTATGGATGTTGGTTTGTAGTCTTCTCAAGTTGATGTCAGTGGATCTATTAGTCATGAACCCGGTCTGGTCAGTCTCAATGATCATGGGCAGTAAAGGTTGAAGTCTCCTGGTAATTAATTTGGTAAGAATTTTAAAGTCTAGGTTCAGAAGGGCAATGGGTCGGTAGGAGGCACAGAGGGTTGGATCCTTGGGAGGTTTGTGAATCAACACCACGTGGGCATGGTACATAGAGTCCGGTAGTTCCCCTGACGCCAGATAGTTTGAGTAGAGGGAGGCCGAAATCGGCGCCAATAATCTCCCATAGCACGGTGCTAGTTTAACTGCCAATTGCTCATCATGCAACAATGTACACAAATTATATTTATATAACTTTTTCCCCCACAAATAGAGCTTTCGTTTGGTAGCATTTTCTCACTACCATTTTCTTACTTTTTAATTAAAGAAAAAAGACAAAATATTTTGAAGAATAAAACAATATGTTCTACTTTCTTTAATAAAACATATAAATAAAAGTAAAAAAAAGTCTTCATAAAGGCCAAAATGCATTCAGCTACATGTCTTTGGTAAAAATAAAATGTAATGGCAGTGGTTAGCAACTGATAGTGGGACCTGTGATAGTGTGGCGAGCAATCTGGTGCTTACTAGTGTTGAGCAGAATACGCCATATTCGCTTTCGCAATATTTCGCGAATATATAGGAGAATATTCGAGAAATATTCGTAAATTTCGAATATTCGTGATATTTCATCCAAAAAAAAAATTGCGAAATTTCGCTAACGTGAAATTTCGCAAATGCGAAATTTATTGCGAAATTCTCGACCGCGCATGCGCGCGGACAACACGCGGTCGCGAAAACGGCGATCATTTCCTGGATTCTTTGCCAGTGTATATTCGGATTGCTATTTAGTGCTGCCCTGCGAATCTACTGCTGCCCTGCGAAGCGAAGATGGTGGGGAGTAACTTTTCATCCAGTGAGGAAAAACTGCTGATTACTGTAAGTAATTTCACCACTTGTTATTTCATTATCTTTAACTGCATTTTAGACTAGTTAAAAAGTTAGGATGCAAGATCAGATATTAGTATTTCCCAAACAGTGTGTTTCCAGCGGTTGCAAAACTACAACTCCCAGCATGCCCAGGGTTGCCACCTTTTGTTCATTTCAAACCCGAACACTTCAGCGTCGCACAGCAATTTTTTGTCTTAGTTTGCATAGATGTCGCTATTAAATAACATTTCTAACCATATGAAATTAATCATAAAAGTTCCTCTTTACATCAGAGTCCACAGACTTCCCCTTTTACATCAGAGTCCACAGACTTCCCCTTTTACATCAGAGTCCACAGAGTTCTCCCTTTACATTACAGTTCACAGAGTTCTCCCTTTACATCAGTGTCCACAGAGTTCTCCCTTTACATCAGAGTCCACAGAGTTCTCCCTTTACATCAGAGTCCACAGAGTTCTCCCTTTACATCAGAGTCCACAGAGTTCTCCCTTTACATCAGAGTCCACAGACTTCCCCTTTTACATCAGGATCCACAGACTTCCCCTTTTAGATCAGTGTCCACAGAGTTCTCCCTTTACATCAGAGTCCACAGAGTTCTCCCTTTACATCAGAGTCCACAGAGTTCTCCCTTTACAACAGAGTCCACAGAGTTCTCCCTTTACATCAGTGTCCACAGAGTTCTCCCTTTACATCAGTGTCCACAGAGTTCTCCCTTTACATCAGAGTCCACACAGTTCTCCCTTTACATCAGAGTCCACAGAGTTCTACCTTTTACATTAGAGTCCACAGAGTTCTACCTTTTACATTAGAGTCCACAGAGTTCCCCTTTTACATTAGAGTCCACAGAGTTCCCCTTTTACATTAGAGTCCACAGAGTTCTCCCTTAACATTAGAGTCCACAGAGTTCCCCTTTTAAATTAGAGTCCACTGAGTTCCCCTTTTACATTAGAGTCCACAGAGTTCTCCCTTAACATCAGAGTCCACAGAGTTCTCCCTTAACATCACAGTCCACAGAGTTCTACCTTAACATCAGAGTCCACAGAGTTTTCCCTTTACATCAGAGTCCACAGAGTTCTCCCTTTTACATCAGAGTCCACAGAGTTCTCCCTTTTCATCAAAAAGTGAAAAGAAACAAACATATTATTTTTCATATGTAAAGATAGGGATTAAAAAAAATAATCTATTGTACAGGGCCAGTGTAAGGCTCAAAAAATTATTATAGTGGTCAGATGAATAGCAACTCATTTCTCCCCTATACGTCTATCCTGTGATGTTACTCATATATACATAATTATGCAAATGATAATGGCTGCTATATTTATTCCAAAAAGCTGGTGACCAAAATGGCAACATATAAAATCTGTCATGTTACCACTGTCAGTGATTAATAAGGCGAGAATGCTTCCAATTATTGAATACCATACATTTACGTCATATATCCATAAGGGTTTAAACAAAAGTATTATAATATACTTTGTTCTTCATCTTGCAGAGGTTCCTGCAACATGGTTACGACCTAATGAGGTGCCAGCAGGATAAACAAAAAATCGTCCAGTCCGTATTGGAGGAATTACATGAGTTTCATGGCGGGTCACATGACCACATGGCCATTCTCAAAAAATGGTCAGACTTGAAGAGGCGCCACATGGACCGGGTCACACAGATCCGCGATGAATTTCATCCAGGTAAGTTATTGGTGACAGTCATGTAAGGTGATATGTAATTAACCTTAGGGCAGATGTTGTTAACCCAGACGCCATGTTGTGGTAACATATATCACCACCGAAGGTATTCATAGTACTGTTGAAAAAAGACATTATTCCATCAAGTTAAACCATGGAATTAAAGTGGTGGTGTGGTGGGTTTCAAGGGGAAAGGGTGGTATTTTATAACTCAATTACCACTAAATTCCTGTGCTAGGCGTGGGGTTATCATAGTAATCACGTGTACTCCATCAGGCCCTTTTTTTAACATGAGATCTTCAGAATAATACAAAGGAAACACAAACAGCTAATTTTACCATGGTGGCAGCCCAGCTCACACTCAGTCCCCTGTAGTGCCAGCAAGACCCTTTAGTATAACATTATCCCATTGGTTAACTGTCTATATAAATAAATGTGTATTCATATACAATACAGCAGAGTACACAGAATGTGCATATGTTATTAGAAATCATTTTTACATATATAAACATTGTGTTATTATAGGATCTCCTCTACCATCTGTGCGCCCCAAGCGCACAAGGCGACAGGCCGCAGAGGAGGAGGAGGAAGAAGAGGAGGATGAAGAGGAGGATGCAGAGGAGGAGAGGGATAAGGAGCAGCCAGGGCCCTCCGACTTACCACCCCCAGCTCCTGAGGAGCTGCAACTTCCCCCCACCCAACCTCCTGGTGAATGCCATGATGCAGAAGAGGAGCAGGAGGATGACACAGCGCCTGTGATGACCATCAGTCAGGAGGGTAAATATGTGCACAACGATTAATGACATTTCAACAATAAGATGTAGATATAAAAAAGTACAGTATTTAATCCTAATTTTTTTTTTCTTATATCCTAACAGTTTTGAAAGAGATTCAGGAGAAATCCTATGTCATGGAGAGGACCAATCAAAAAGTCCTGTCCAATCGGCGCAAAATAAAAAAATTGGACCTCGAGAATGAACAGCTGTTACAACAGCAGAGAAAAAATTTCAAGGAGCTGGCTGAGATTTACAAGCGCTTGAAAAAATCCATGTAAATATTTATATTTTTGGTTATTAAACCTGTTATTCTTTTCAAATGTTTCCTTTCTTATTGAGATTCTTAGGTCTTTCAACACATCTAACTTCACATCTAACACATCAACATCAACACATCTAACTTCATAATAACCTAAAAACATTTCATACTATTATTTTATTTAACACAAATCTAATAAAAAACAAAATACACGGACACAGACACTACTAACACAAACTAAACTGTTGAAAAATTACTATAACAAAAGCTACAATATATACATATATACATATATATATATATATATATATATATATATATATATATATATAGATATAGATATAGAGAGAGAGCGAGAAAGAGAAAGAGAGTGCTGATTTGCTCTTGCAGATAGGCTAAAAGTTGCAGTAAAAAGGCCACAAACCAGGGTTTAACATAACGTTCAGTCATTTAGTCACACTTGCTGTTTGTTACGATCCGGTCTGGTAGCTTTTAGCGGATGCTGTTTGTGGATCCGCTGTGACAGAGAGGTCATGAAGCATTACTCAGCATGAAGGCAGCAGCAGTAGTATTCAAATATAAAGTAATTATCACACACACAACATTTACAAGCAGTAGTGGTAATAGTACTAGACAGCATCTAAACACTTGGGCAAGACTTGACAGCAGCAGTAGTGGTAATTGCAGCATATAGTGCCAAAGAACTTGTCACATAGGTATCTGAGCACTGGCAGCAGCAGTATAGTAGTAACAGTACCCAATAAAGTGTTGTATCACTTGTGGAAGAGGTGGCAGCAGCACAGCAGCAGCATTGGTAATTGTAGCATATAGTGCCAAAGAACTTGTCACATAGGTATCTGAGCACTGGCAGCAGCAGTATAGTAGTAACAGTACACAATAAAGTGTTTTATCACTTGTGGAAGAGGTGGCAGCAGCACAGCAGCAGCATTGGTAATTGCAGCATATAGTGCCAAAGAACTTGTCACATAGGTATCTGAGCACTGGCAGCAGCAGTATAGTAGTAACAGTACACAATAAAGTGTTGTATCACTTGTGGAAGAGGTGGCAGCAGCACAGCAGCAGCATTTGAAATTGTAGCATATAGTGTCAAAGAACTTGTCACATAGGTATCTGAGCACTGGCAGCAGCAGTATAGTAGTAACAGTACACAATAAAGTGTTGTATCACTTGTGGAAGAGGTGGCAGCAGCACAGCAGCAGCATTTGAAATTGTAGCATATAGTGTCAAAGAACTTGTCACATAGGTATCTGAGCACTGGCAGCAGCAGTATAGTAGTAACAGTACACAATAAAGTGTTGTATCACTTGTGGAAGAGGTGGCAGCAGCACAGCAGCAGCATTTGAAATTGTAGCATATAGTGTCAAAGAACTTGTCACATAGGTATCTGAGCACTGGCAGCAGCAGTCTAGTAGTAACAGTACACAATAAAGTGTTTTATCCCTTGTGGAAGAGGTGGCAGCAGCACAGCAGCAGCATTGGTAATTGTAGCATATAGTGCCAAAGAACTTGTCACATAGGTATCTGAGCACTGGCAGCAGCAGTATAGTAGTAACAGTACACAATAAAGTGTTTTATCACTTGTGGAAGAGGTGGCAGCAGCACAGCAGCAGCATTGGTAATTGTAGCATATAGTGCCAAAGAACTTGTCACATAGGTATCTGAGCACTGGCAGCAGCAGTATAGTAGTAACAGTACACAATAAAGTGTTGTATCACTTGTGGAAGAGGTGGCAGCAGCACAGCAGCAGCATTGGTAATTGTAGCATATAGTGCCAAAGAACTTGTCACATAGGTATCTGAGCACTGGCAGCAGCAGTATAGTATTAACAGTACACAATAAAGTGTTGTATCACTTGTGGAAGAGGTGGCAGCAGCACAGCAGCAGCATTGGTAATTGCAGCATATAGTGCCAAAGAACTTGTCACATAGGTATCTGAGCACTGGCAGCAGCAGTATAGTAGTAACAGTACACAATAAAGTGTTGTATCACTTGTGGAAGAGGTGGCAGCAGCACAGCAGCAGCATTTGAAATTGTAGCATATAGTGTCAAAGAACTTGTCACATAGGTATCTGAGCACTGGCAGCAGCAGTATAGTAGTAACAGTACACAATAAAGTGTTGTATCACTTGTGGAAGAGGTGGCAGCAGCACAGCAGCAGCATTTGAAATTGTAGCATATAGTGTCAAAGAACTTGTCACATAGGTATCTGAGCACTGGCAGCAGCAGTCTAGTAGTAACAGTACACAATAAAGTGTTTTATCCCTTGTGGAAGAGGTGGCAGCAGCACAGCAGCAGCATTGGTAATTGTAGCATATAGTGCCAAAGAACTTGTCACATAGGTATCTGAGCACTGGCAGCAGCAGTATAGTATTAACAGTACACAATAAAGTGTTGTATCACTTGTGGAAGAGGTGGCAGCAGCACAGCAGCAGCATTGGTAATTGTAGCATATAGTGCCAAAGAACTTGTCACATAGGTAAGTGAGCACTAGCAGCAGCAGCAGCATAGTAGTACCAGTACACAACTAAGTGTTTTTTTCACTCGTGGTCGTGGAAGAGGTGGCAGCAGCATAGGAGCAGCAGCATTGATAATTGTAGCATATAGTGCCAAAGAACTTCACACATAAGTATCTGAGCACTGGCAGAAGCAGCAGCATAGTAGTACCAGTACACAATTATGTTTTTTTTTCACTCGTGGTCGTGGAAGAGGTGGCAGCAGGATAGCAGCAGCGTTGATAATTGTAGCATATAGTGCCAAAGAACTTGTCACATAGGTAAGTGAGCACTGGCAGCAGCAGCAGTGTAGTAGTACCAATACACAACTAAGTGTTTTTTTTCACTCGTGGTCGTGGAAGAGGTGGCAGCAGCATAGGAGCAGCAGCATTGATAATTGTAGCATATAGTGCCAAAGAACTTGACACATAAGTATATGAGCACTGGCAGCAGCAGCAGTGTAGTAGTACCAGTACACAATTAAGTGTTTTTTTCACTCGTGGTCGTGGAAGAGGTGGGCAGCAGGATAGCAGCAGCGTTGATAATTGTAGCATATAGTGCCAAAGAACTTGTCACATAGGTAAGTGAGCACTGGCAGCAGCAGCAGTGTAGTAGTACCAGTACACAACTAAGTGTTTTTTTCACTCGTGGTCGTGGAAGAGGTGGCAGCAGCATAGGAGCAGCAGCATTGATAATTGTAGCATATAGTGCCAAAGAACTTGACACATAAGTATCTGAGCACTGGCAGAAGCAGCAGCATAGTAGTACCAGTACACAACTAAGTGTTTCTTTCACTCGTGGTCGTGGAAGAGGTGGCAGCAGCATAGGAGCAGCAGCATTGATAATTGTAGCATATAGTGCCAAAGAACTTGACACATAAGTATCTGAGCACTGGCAGAAGCAGCAGCATAGTCGTACCAGTACACAATTAAGTGTTTTTTTCACTCGTGGTCGTGGAAGAGGTGGCAGCAGGATAGCAGCAGCGTTGATAATTGTAGCATATAGTGCCAAAGAACTTGTCACATAGGTAAGTGAGCACTGGCAGCAGCAGCAGTGTAGTAGTACCAGTACACAATAAAGTGTTTTTTTCACTCGTGGTCGTGGAAGAGGTGGCAGCAGGATAGCAGCAGCGTTGATAATTGTAGCATATAGTGCCAAAGAACTTGTCACATAAGTATCTGAGCACTGGCAGAAGCAGCAGCATAGTAGTACCAGTACACAATTAAGTGTTTTTTTCACTCGTGGTCGTGGAAGAGGTGGCAGCAGCACCAGCAGTAGTAAGAAAGTGGCAAATCTCACAGACAAAAGGTAACAGCACCAGTATGAGTAATATATCGGTACATAATCACTCAGCCTTTTGGCATTAGCAGTAGGAGCCCATATAGTGCCAAAATTACAAAAGCTTGAAATTGCATTAGCATGGTGATTACATTTGAAAAGCAGAATGACACAGGCCTTAAGTAGCTGTGGCACCGGGTGGAGTTTTTGGGTTGTGTTTTGCACGCCACAGGCTTTTCAAAAAAACAAAAAAATATCCACCTTCTTCCCAGCAGCAGCATAAGGAAAGGGAGATGCACTGTGATGTAAGGGAGAGGGGGAACTCCACTTCTGATGGTGGGGTAGGATGGTGGGGTGGCCTTTGACATCGAATGTAAGGGGAGGGGATGCGCTGGACATATAATATTACAGATATAACCGGCCCTTTTGAGGGCAACCATAATGCTGATGCGGACCACGATGAAATTGAGTTTGACACCCCTGGTATAAAGAGATAGGAGAGGTATTGGTAACTGACAAGGGACCATTCAGCGCCCTGAAGCGACGGCGGGTGCCAGAAAGTCACCGCCGATCCAGGACTCATTCATTTTGATGAATGTGAGTCTGTCCACGGAGTCTGTGGACAGACGGGTCCTCTTGTCCGTGACCACCCCACCTGCCGCGCTGAATGTCCGCTCAGATAGTACGCTGGAGGGGGGGCAAGACAATAACTCCAGCGCATACTGAGCGAGCTCGCGGCAGGTGTCCAATCTGGCAACCCAGTACTCCATGGGGTCGTCGGTGCTCATACTGTCAGAAGCACTGACGGACCCCATGTAGTCTGCCACCATGTGGGCCAGCCGCTGGTGGTGATGGCTGCTGCTGCTGCTGCTGCTGCTGGTACTGGGTCGCTCAGTTTGCATGAACATCCTCATCTCACCCATTAGGTCCCCTGCTCGGCTGCTGATGTTGCTGCTGGGTGCAGCCACCTGCTGGGTGAGATGAGGGGGGACAACTGGAGGCCGGGGACTTGCCTGCTCCAAACGGCTGACTAGGCATGCCTGCAGTTCCTCCATCCGGGGCTGCCTCCGTCTGGCTGGGAGGAACTGCTCCAGTTTCCCCTTAAATCTGGGATCTACAAGGGTGGCCAGCCAAAACTCGTCCCTCTCCTTGATGGCTTTAACCCGGGGGTCCCTCCTGAGGCATCTCAGCATGTGGGCAGCCATGGGGAAGAGCACAGCCCGCTGTGACTCCTCATGGCTGCCTGGGTCCATGACGTCCGCTTCCTCGTCATGGAGGCGCTGCTGTTCGCGGTCAGTCATGCCAAACCCCCGGACTATCGGTGCCCCCAACACCGGCTCTCCCTCCTGACCAGGCCCTGACTCCAGGACGCCACCAGTCACCTCCTGATCATCATCATGATCCTCCTCCTCCTCCTCGTCCTGGGCCTGGTCTTGGTGGAGCAGTGTTGCCTCCTCCTGCTCCACCAAGGCACTCTCCCCAGCTCCGAGCAGGCGATCTAGTGCCCTGTCCAGCAGGAACACTATAGGGAGCACGTCGTTGAGGCCGACATGCTCCCTGCTCACCATCTTGGTCGCCTGCTCAAAAGGGGCCAACACATGGCAGACCTGGTGTATCTGCCCCCACTCCAGACTGGTGATGTACGGGAGTGTGTGTTGTGATGGCCCGCCAGTGCCTTGCTCCAGCAGGTACTCCTTCACCGCCCTTCGCTGCTCCCACAACCTCTCCAGCATGTAGAGGCTGGAGTTCCACCGCGTCACACTGTCCACAATCAGCCTGTGAAGGGGCAGGCTGTTGTCCCGCTGCAACTTTGACAGGGACGCGGTAGCGGTTGGGGAGCGCCTGAAGTGGCTGGCAATCCTGCGTACCCTTAGCACTATGTCACTCAACCCGGGATAGGTGCGCAGGAACTTCTGCACCACTAGGTTGAGGACATGTGCCAGACAGGGCACGTGTGTCAGACTGCCAGCCTGGAGGGCGGAGAGGAGGTTGCTGCCATTGTCACAGACAACCAGACCTGCTTGGAGCCTTCGGGGTGTCAGCCACTTCTGGACCTGAGCCTGAAGTGCGCTCAGCACTTCTCGTCCAGTGTGTCTCCGTTCCCCTAAACTAACAAGCTGGAGCACGGCCTGACAGCGCACGTGCCCCACACTTGAATAGCTACGGGGGCGCTTGCTGGGAGGCTCAGCAGCTGCGGAGACAGTGGCTTGAGGGAGACCAGCACTTCTCCCCTGGACACCCCGGGGCGGCACCACAAAATCAGATGCCGCCAATCCCTCCCCGGCGCCTCGGAGGGAAACCCAATGGGCCGTGAAGCTTATGTAGCGCCCCTGCCCATGCCTGCTGGTCCAGCCATCCATTGTCAGATGCACCCTGTTGCTGACAGCATGATCCAGCGACAGGGTTACATTCTGCACAATGTGCTGGTGTAGGGCAGGGACACCAGTCCTGGCAAAGAAATGGCGGCTGGGGACACGCCATTGGGGTTGGGCCTGCTCCAACATCTGCCTGAAGGGGTTGCAGTCCACTATGTTAAAGGGAAGCAGATGTTGGGCAATAACCCTTGCCAGGAGCCCATTGAGGGAACGCACACGTCGGTCTGAAGGGGGGAAGGGAGTGTTGCGTTCAAAGGCGTCAGAAAGAGACGCCTGGCGCCGGACGGCAGTGCGGGACACCGAAGAGGAGGGTGAGGGGTTGGCTGTCGGGGGGTGATGTGGAGGTCTGGCTGTCGGTAGCAGTACCTCTACTAGAGGGAGCGGGGGGGCATGACCTGCTGGTAGCCGATGAAGCTGTGGCAGGGGCTGCTGTACCCTGCACACTTGTGGTGGTGGCGCTGCTACCACCAGCACGCTTCATCTGGTCATGCTCCTGCCAGTGATTAATCCGCAGGTGCTGGTTGAGTGCCGTGGTACCCACCCGAGCCAAACACTTCCCTCTCTTCACCTTGGCACGACAGAGCTGGCAGATGGCTACTGTCGGGTTATCTGCTACCAAGGTGAAGTAGGCCCAGAGAGGTGACTTCAGCGTCGCCCTCCTGTCAGATGGGGTGACGCTGACTTCCACCTGCTGGGACTCGGTGCGCACAGGTGGAGCTGCCTGCTGCTGCTGCTGCTGCTGCTGCTGCTGCTGACACCTCCTGCTGCCATCACCAGTGGAGACCCTGACGTTGGTCTCCCTGGTGACCTGGCGCACCGTTTCCCCAGGGTGCCTACCTTCCTCGTCGTCACTGATGCTGTGAACCGACGAGGCAGGTGGCACCCATGTTGGGTCACCCTCCTCTTCGCCCCCAGATATGTCAGACCCAGGGCTGACATGTGGTGGTCTGAAGGAGACATCTGACATGGAGCCGCTAGCCTGGCTCCGATGTCCCCTCACAGACGCATGGGTCTGACTAGGTGCTGGTGTTTCCTGCAGAAAACCACCAGCACCACCATGAAGGGAGGTCTCTGGGCTACTGACAGCCAGTACCCCATCCTCCTCCTCCTCCATTAACCCTTCAAAAAGGTCCTGACCATCAGCACATAAATCAATGTCTGCATGATCGAGGGCCTCCCCCAAGATATCCATGTCACTTTCACCATCAAACAGCATGAGGCTGGACTCGCTGGGGCTGGGTACTAAAGGCACCGGTGTACTGATGGTGGTGGTGCTACTTGGTGATGACTGAGTGGCACTGCTGTGCCCCATGTACTCCACCACTGCTGGAGCCTGTGAAGGCAATATCGGGCGGCTGCCCGAAGTAAAAAACTCCCGGATGAGGCGGACTCCCCTTCCACCCGATCCTCTACCAGTAGTAGGGGCGCGAGAGGTACCCCGTGCTGGCAGCGACCCAGCACTGGGAGTAACTCCCCTACCCCTGCTGCCACGACCACGGATGCTGCTCATGCTGATATGGGGGGGTGGGTAAACTTTATTGGGGGGGGGGGGGTAAATGTGATAATAGAAAAAACAGGCGCGCAGACAAACAACTAGTAGCTATGCCACTAAACAACAATTAAACGAAAGGTAAATTTTTTTAAATTTTTTTTTTTTTTAAACTAACTAACTGACTGACAGACAACAGACAAAAACTGACTGGGCAACGAATAAGAGCAATAAAGAAACTAATATAGATAGAACAGTGACTCTGCTAACACAGCAGAGCCAGAGATCTGAATAAACTAAAAATAACTTTTTTTTTTTTTTTTTTTTTTTATAAAACAGATAACTATCTAACTAAATAAACACACTAAACTAAGCTAGCTAGCTTACAGAGGTGTACAAGTACACTCAAACCTATCTATCTAACACTAAATGAAACTGGAACACAAACACACAAATAGTAGCTTTAAAAAAAGCTGTTTGGTCTCTTCTTGCTTTTTAAAAAGCAGTTTAGAAATATAAGCACTAGCAGCTGCTAATACTCAAATGAACTGAACACTGAACAGGAGCACAGAACTGAAAGGCACTGCAATGCTGATGCAATATAACACAGAGCACAGAAACACTTCTCCCTCTATATCCACCTTGTGAATCTGCAATGAGCACATGCTGGCACTTAGTTTATATAATGGTCGTGAGGCAGCTTCCTATTGGTTGATGTGGAGGTTGCTAACCTCTGACACCTGTGGAAATGGAACTCTGATTGGCTGTGATGTGAATGAAGGGCGGGGAAAAAAATCGCGCGATATTGCTATTGCCGAATATTCGCATTGCGAATATTCGGCAGCATAAAAGGATCACATGCGCTACTCGGCCCAGGGTCCCTCTAATCATACCACCATTGCTTTTACACGTCGATGGAGATCACTAGCATGTGATCTGTGTTAAAAAAAATTTGAGAAAAATCCGAATATTCGACATTGCGAATATTCGGCACAATATTCGAGATATTGCGCGATTTCTCGAATATGCAATATTCGAGCCGAATATTCGCAATTCGAATATTCGTGAGCAACACTAGTGCTTACAGACCCTCACTGGGGAGGTACACTAACTGACATCACCAATGACACTAATATAGTCATCAGATATAATAATGTACAGTGTCACTGTACTAATGATATTGGCTGGGAAGGAGTTAACATCAAGGGACAAATAAGATCCCTTTCACACTGGGATGTTTTTCAGGTGCTTTGGCATTAAAAGAAACACATGTAAAAGAAGCCTCATTTGCAATCCCAATGTGAAATGCCGGAAAAACACTGGTAAAGCTCCGTTAAGACCCCTTTCACACTGGGGCATTTTTAAGCTGCTTTGGCGTTAAAAAAAGCACCTCAATGGAAGGGACTTTTTTTGACGCCCTGCCAGTGCAGCTTCTCAGTGTGAGAGCACTCGGGCTTTCACATTGGGATTGAAGATGAGGCTTCTTTCAGGCACTTTACAGTTGCTTTTTTTTTAACGCTAAGACCCCTTTCACACTGGGTCGTTTTCCAGGCGCTTTAGTGTGAAAGCACTCGGGCTTCTTTCAGGCGCTTTACAGGCACTTTTTTCAATGCTACAGCGCCTAAAAAACTTCCCAGTGTGAAAAGGGGGTCTCAGGCGGCGTACACACGGCAGGGAATCTCGACGGGCAGAACACATCGTTCCGCCCGTCGAGGTTCCCTGCCGGCCGTCGAAATCGGCGACCCGCCCGTCGGGAATGGCAACCAGCCATTCTTCCGGGCGGGCCGTCGAGGAAATAGAGAGCGTGCTCTCTATTTCTGCTCGACGGGCTTCCCGACGGGAAGCTCGCCGAGACCGTACACACGGCCGAGGTCCTCGCTGGAATGTGCATTCCAGCGAGGTTCTCGCTGGTTTTCAGCGAGAACCTCGGCCGTGTGTACGCCGCCTAAAGGATTAACTATGTGCTGCTTTTACTTACAGATCTGGCTGTTTTTTTCTCCCAAGAAACAGCCAGATCGCTGCCCTGATTGGACACAATTTTCACCAAAAATCATTGGCGGAAACCTGCTGATTGTTGGCAGGGGTAACAAATCTGTTGGTATCCGGGAGCTGTTTGGGGGCAGGTTCAGCATCACTGAAGTGTATTTTTGTGCGTGTACTCAAAAGAGTATTCAGGAGTTGGGAGGCAATCTGCCATCTTTCTCCATGCCCCCGGGTGGCAATGGCAGGTGTGAGGGGGTCCTCCCACACAGCCCGCCCTACCTGCTCCGCTTTGAAGCGGGGCAGGCAGAGGGACTCCCCTATGAGGGAGTGAGAGGACCTAGCCCGCTCAGCCAGCCCTGTTAGTCCTTCACCTCTCTTTTTTAGAGACCGCGTGGCCAAAGTGCGTGCATGTTAACCCAATTTTGAGTGCGTGTAAGTGTGGTGGTTTTGTGGGAGGGGGTGGGCGTACTAAGTGCAGGCTTACCTCGCTTAGCACACCCACCGGGAGACAGGCTGAGATCACCAAATTCACATGCAGCCGAGACCGGGATTCGAACCCTTAGCTGCAGAGGTGAACAGCTTGTCAGCGCAGTGCCAATGGCAGTGCCAATCGCATTGAGCCACCGCAGCTCCTGTACAATTTGGCTCTCATAGTGATAATCAAATAAAAATAATCTGCAATTCTTACATTTTGATTTACCTGGATATTTGCATTACAATCTTTTTTGATCTATGGAAAATTGCATGATTCTTGGCAGATAGGACAAATTTGTATTCATAAATTTCGACAGTTTTTTTTTTATTTCGAAAATCCATTTACCCATTACAGTACTACTGTCTGGTTAAATGTTTAGGAGGTGGGGGGGGGGCATTGGATGAATTGGAACTTTCTTCCGTAAGCTTGAACTACCATTACAATATACAGTGGTGGAAGATCTGTAATGATATCATATCAGTGGCGGCTGGTGCTCAAAATTTTTGGGGGGGCGCAAACGAAAAAAAAAATATTGCAGCCTCACTGTGCCCATCACATGCAGCCACTGTGCCATGCCACCAAATGTAGCCACTGTGCCATGCCACCAAATGCAGCCACTGTGCCATCAATTGTCACCACTGTGCCATGCCATCAAATGCAGCCACTGTGCCATCAATTGTCACCACTGTGCCATGCCATCAAATGCAGCTACTGTGCCCATCAATTGTCACCAATGTGCCATGCCATCATATGCAGTCACTGTGCCATCAATTGTCACCAATGTGCTATGCCATCATTTGCAGTCACTGTGCCATCAATTGTCACCACTTGTGTCACTAATTGTGCCATGCCATCAAACGCCACCACTGTGCCATCAATTGTCACCAATGTGCCATGCCATCAAAAGCAGCTACTGTGCCCATCAATTGTCACCACTGTGCCATGCCATCAAATGCAGTCACTGTGCAATCAATTGTCACCACTGTGCCATGCCATCAAACGCCACCACTGTGCCATCAATTGTCACCACTGTGCCATGCCATCAAACGCAGTCACTGTGCCATCAATTGTCACCTCTCTGCCATGCCATCAAATGCAGTCACTGTGCCATCAATTATCACCTCTCTGCCATGCCATCATATTCAGTCACTGTGCCATCAATTGTCACCACTGTGCCCCATGCCACTGTGCTCATTGTCGCCTCTGTGCCCCATGATGCCACTGTGCCCCATGCTTCTACTGTGCCCCATGCTGCCACTGTGCCCCATGCTGCCTCTGTGCCCCATGATGCCACTGTGCCCCATGCTTCTACTGTGCCCCATGCTGCCACTGTGCCCCATGCTGCCACTGTGCCCCATGCTGCCCCTTTCCCTGTAAAAAAATCACTTACCTGACGCTTCCATGTCCTCCCTCGATGTCTTCTGCCGCCCTGGAGAAGCTTCAGCCAATCAGGTTCCTGAAAACCAGAATCCGGGAACCTGATTGGCTGAAACGGCTGTCAGTCTAATGCAAGGACCGCAGATTGCCTGCGCTCCGAGCATAGACTTCCGAGAGCCGGAGGGCGGGACTGGAAAAGCCTATCAGAGCCACTGGCTTTGATAGGCAGTTCCCCTCAGCCAACCAGCTGTCGCTATTCGGGTAACCGGCGTCCCATGTCCGGTTATACGAATAGACCAGGCAGCTGGCAACAGTAACGCACGTCCAATGCATAGCATTGAACGTGTGTTACTTGCGAGAGGGGGTGGCGCTGCAGCGCCCTCTATAGACGGCCGCCAGAACTTCGGCTAAAATGTCAAAATGACATTTTAGCCGAATAAAAGTTCTTAAAGGGCCCGTTTTTTTTTTTTTTTATTCTTTTTTTTTTTTGTGACTGCGGGAGGGGGGGCGGCGCCCGTGCGCCCATATGGGCGGGCCGCCACTGTATCATATCATTATCATCTATACAAAAAACAACTTTAGATTCTGTTTTTTTGAATTTTGTATGTTCCTGGTAATATATTTGCATGTTTTTGTAGGCAGAATGTCAATTGTTTATGTTGCCATGATGCTATATAAAGTGCAGCCCTATACAGTCTATTGACAGATCGATTAATTCCTTCACACACAATTGGGACAATATCTCAAGATAACCAGTTGCTTCCCCCGAACTGGCAAAGGGGTTACTTCTTTGCCACCTCTCACCACTCATCTCATATAGAACCCAATAAAACATCAGCCAGCAGTGCAGATAAGAAGAGTATTCTCCCAGGAGACCAACATGATTCCTTCAGTATATAAAGTAATATGAAAACATACAGATTGTGAATATCTGCCCAGTGAAGCGAATCTCACTGTGTTTAGCAGAATTCCCTCCTCACCATTTATAATTCTGCAATGGTGTTGGTATTCGTGCTATATTCAGCAGACTGTAACCCCTAAGGACTGTAGATCTGAAATACTAAAGAAGCTAAAAAAATTCAGTTCATTAAAGCATTTTGTATTCTAAAGCAAGAGTAAAGCCCTGTACACACGATCGGTTCATCCGATGAAAGCAGTCTGATGGATTTTTTCATCAGATATCCGATGAAGCTGACTTTCATCAGTCTTGCCTACACACCATCAGTTAAAAAAACGATCATGTCAGAACGCGTTGACGTAAAACACAACGACATGCTGAGAAAAATTAAGTTTAATGCTTCAGAGCATGTGTCAAATTGATTCTGAGCATGCGTTGATTTTAAACCAATGGATTTCCCCACAGACAATTGTTTGTTTCTATCGGTTTTGTAACCATCAGATAATTTTAAAACAGGTTCTACGTTTTTTCACCGATGGGAAAAAAAAACAATGGGGTCCACACACAATCGATTCGTCTGATGAAAACGGTCCATCAGACCGTTTTCATCAGACGAACCGATCATGTGTACGGGGCATAAGAGTTATGGTGCTTTGGCTGAGGGCAATAAACAAATGATGGTAAACTAAACAGCACATCTAGTCTAAAAGAGGCTTTGTTGTCAAATATACCAAAACTACCTTTGCACAAATTTCTCATTGATATTTTTGATTTAAGATGATTTTTATCTCTTTACCAACTGCTTTTGAAACATCCAAAAAATTGTCAGAACTATTGGGGTTAAAAGAACTTATATTCATATATAAAGTTAAAACTACGTTCACTGTCTTTAAAGAAGAGGGTTTTATGTCTTACAAGGAGACTGTGCAAATCTGGTCTGTACCACCTTCCCAGGTTATAAATTAAAAGGTTTAAAAACTTAGTAAAATAAGCAAGATAAGGGAACCATGAGCTCACAGGAATTGTTCTTTGCCTGAACTGTTAGGAACCATGAATCAGACTGAGACAGAAGTACAGTTAAATCACACTTGTTTAATAATAAAAATAAAAAGGTAAGCATAGTCAAAACATAGCCAAAGTTCAGTAACCGGATCGGGTAGTCGGCCAAGCCAATGTCCAAGAGCCAGCGATAAAGGTAGTAGTACAGCAAGCAGGATCTTTAGCCAGAGGGAACGTCAGTCAAGCATGTCTTCAACAGGAACGCAGGAGAAAGTCTCTTGTAATCTTAACACAGGCGAAGGCAAAGAGCAAATGAACTGGAAGGCTTTAAGTAGGCCAGTGTTTCTCAACTCCAGTCCTCAAGGCCCCCCAACAGGTCAGGTTTTCAGGATTTCCATTATTTTGCACAGGTGATTTGATCAGTTTCACTGCCTTAGTAATTCCCACAGCCTTTTCATCTGAGGGAAATCCTGAAAACATGACCTGTTGGGGGGGCTTGAGGACTGGAGTTGAGAAACACTGAAGTAGGCAGAGCTGACGAGCAGGATCATCAACAGGTGGATCACTGTGGAGAGATGTGAGCTGGCAGTTAGCTGACAGCTGAGCTGCCAGCACAGAGAAGGAAGGGCTGAGCATAGAAAGGAAAAAGAAAGGCGCACCAGCCTTGTGTACTACCATTTGGCAATTTATTAAATAAAAGAATAATAATACAAACTACTCACAAACAAATGGTGATAGAAGGCTTGTCACAAACGATAAAAGTAGATACCCCTCGAACCACACTCCGGAATGTAGGGGGGGTTTTGAGGTGTGTTACTGCTGGCTTACGCATTTCGAGGCGTCAAGGGCCTATTCTTCGGAGTGTGGTTCGAGGGGTATCTACTTTTATCGTTTGTGACAAGCCTTCTATCACCATTTGTTTGTGAGTAGTTTGTATTATTAATCTTTTATTTAATAAATTGCCAAATGGTAGTACACGAGGCTGGTGCGCCTTTCTTTTTCCTTTCTTGTTTTTTGCCAGGATCCCCCCATCCATGAAGGGCAGCAAGCTTTTTTTTGCCACCGTTTGACATTTGAAGTACTCTGTATGCAGAATATTGACTATTTGTTGAACATCCCACTCGTGCGCAGGAGTTTGTGTTCTTCTTGTATAGGGCTGAGCATAGCCCTGACAATGAACAAAACCATAGGGCTTATTCCTATCGTATTTTATATTTTAAATAATGATGTTTCTTTCATAATATCTTAACAATGTGTTAGTTATTTTTAAAACCTTTTTAATACATATACAGTATATTATCATAATAAGGGTTACAAATGTGAGATCCTATAAAAAGTTTCAAAGTATTAGAAACTGTTAGTTTCACAGTTAAATTCCAGTGATCGGAGATTCAATGAATTTAACAAACCCTCAGGTAATTATGTGGGGTAAACTTTCCCAAACCGTATATTATAAGCTAACGCCAGGGTGGCTAGGGAAATTGACACATGATTGTCAACCTTTGTCAATTAATGGATTTCTGTGAAACCTAGTTCAAAAGGGTGTCATAAATTGTATTAGACATAAACAAAAATAATATTAAAAGTAATTTCTTATACAACACTGTCCCTAGAGGCTGAAATTGGTAATTATTCAAGATGGCCACATGCTTGGTTGTTATGGTGACATAGAAAAACATATTGTCATATGACATCATCAATTACATAGTAATGTAAGTGTGTAAATATTGCGCAAAGCCTAGAATATATATGTATATAGGCAGCCAACACAACAAAGAAAGTTGTAGAAGTGGTATAAAAGAATAAGTGTAGCGCCAAAAATTGAGAAAACTCCACCTATAAAGTGGAATATTTGTGGGACCCGAAGCTTGCGCTCCTAAATCCTTAACCAACTAACAGTGTATCCCACTCAAGTGGTCAATGTAACCTAGAGTGAGAACAAGTGCATGTGTAGCAACCTGTGTATACCACAGTATAAACTGTGTGTAGCCTTTCTTAAAAGGACAGTAAGGTAATTGGATATATCCTATTGGAACATATCACACAATTGAAAACCATAAAACCTAAACAGGTGGATATGTGGACAGGTGATAAACTTAAAGTGGTCACAAATACACCCCAAAATGCATCTGACATAGAAAAGTGATATGAATAAATAATAAACGTAAAATGATCCCTTCGATCAAACAGGTCTTGGTAGTCAACCGATTATTTTGGACAAAGATCTCCAGGTCCAAAAAATGGATACTGGAAAAACTGGCTTCATAGGACAGACTAATGCCCACTTCATTGTGATTCAAAGTGGACATGAAACCGTCCAAAGGCGCAACTGCTCCAATACCGAGGACTTTCAATTTCAGGCAAAAATTTTAAAACAGAGGTTCTTGGATAAAGCATATTCAAGCCATGATGTTGATAGGGAGATCAATAGAATTTCTTTGGTCGACCATACTACACTAACCATGGAAAAACCAAAGACCACACAGGAATCTAAGTTTAGAAACTCCTTCTTTACCACCTTCTCTGCACAATACAAACAAATTAAGGGGATCATCAATAAACATTGAAAGGTCTTGAAAAGTGATAGTATTCTGGGACCCTCACTTCCTGAATATGCTGGAGTCATTTATAGGGGTGCTACCTCGCTAAAAAAACAGATTGCTCCCAATGTTCCCGATCCTCCCCTCAAACCATCTTTTTTCCCCCTCTCCAAGGGTTATCATCCTTGTAGAAAATGTTCAGTCTGTGTGAATAACACATGCGGGAGAAAGAAAACTACCTGCTTTAGGTCTACACAAACAGGAATAGAATATCCCATGAAACATTTTTTCACGTGTGCCACAACACACATTGTATACTTGATCACCTGCCCTTGTGGGAAACAATACGTTGGGAGAACCATTAGGAGTTTCTCCACAAGGGTAGGTGTACATGTGACCAAAATCATCAAAGGCCACGACAAACATACTGTACCTAGACACTATTTAGAATGACACAATAAAAAGGTGGAAGGTACAAGTTTCCAGATTATAGACAAATTTGTCCCCCATTGGAGAGGTGAACTCAAAATTAGAGGGGTTTCCAAATTGGAAGTATATTGGATATACCAGCTGAAGAGTTACAGTCCGCACAGCTTGAACATGGAATGGGATGTGAATGCTTTTATCAATCAAGCCTAGATATGTAATCTATGTTTTTGATTCCAATAAGGTGTACTATTCCCATTTACGGTCCAACTATGTACTTTCAACTTTGTTTTTGTTTTTTATGTTTTTTCAGATGTTCCATATACCCATGTGTTTAGATTTCATTCTAATGCCCCTTTCCCTATTCACACAGAGACATACCTGGGTGTATGTGCCCAGGATGTCCACAAGAGGGGGCACATATACTTAAATGTATCATCATCACATATGATAATAATCTGACTGGGCCATTTCTCTCTAGATGGTTATGTACTGCGAATCCTGTTTAAGCATAAGTCCTATTCTGCTAACGTACGGCGTCATTGGATGATGTTGTTAGAACAACATGACTTGCGGTAGAATGAGGCGTGGATTATGCTTTAGATGCTCCCCTCATTGGAGAGATGGGGCACGAACGGGAGGAGTCCTTAGTCCATCAGAGAGGCTGTTTGCAAATGACACAAGCTCCATCATTGGTGGCTAACACCCTGCCCCCGTACTTCCGGGACATGGAGCGCATAGCGAGGCAACTTAGTTCAATTGGAACGCACGCCACCACCTCTCGGAGGGGGGAGTGACATATCTGAACAGGTGGGTTATTTTGGAACTTATATAAGTGCAAGGTATGAAGGTGGCCAGGCTATATACCCCTGTGGAAGTCTAATTAAGACGAAACCGGTCGGGTACGCTGGGTGCACTTCCCATCATCTTGCACATTGTATATACTCCTATCCATCCATCCAAGGTGGAGGAGTTATTGTGCCTATACATTTTCTGGTGTGATCATTTTTGGAAATTGCCATTTTTTCCTTTGTTTTGGAGTGTGATTTCTATTGCTATGGAATTGCCAATTTTTTCAGTTTTTTATTATTTTATTAAATATCACACATTTTTTACTCTTTTACACTATGAGGAGTTCTTTTTCCTTTCTTTATATCTCCTCCTTACCGCTGTGATATGTTGTTTGGGAGTATCACTTTCGTCCACTGAATCACTTTTTGAAACCCTGGTCGGGAGCACGGTCTAAAGCTACTGAATACCTTCTGAACCCTGGCAGGTCTCTTTGATGACAACACACAGAGGATAAGTGAAGACGGCCATTAGCCTGTCCATGCTCTTTAGACCCTCCACCGTACGGTGAGTCACGGGTCCACCTGATCTGGTCAGAGTACCTAACCTCACTTATATCATCAAGTCTTTTGGGATTGCATTCCTTGGAAGATACTGTGTGTCCTTATGTACTGGGAACATTTGTTCAACATACGTGGCCCTCAGGGTGGATGGACTCTTATGATTCTAACTTTCAGGGGACTGTCTTTTAGATTACAGCTGAGGTGTCCTGCTTGGGCTCTCTTAGCCTATATGGTCCATATCAGTATATTTACGTGTGCTGTTTGATCGAAGGGATCATTTTACGTTTATTATTTATTCATATCACTTTTCTATGTCAGATGCATTTTGGGGTGTATTTGTGACCAGTTTATCACCTGTCCACATATCCACCTGTTTAGGTTTTATGGTTTTCAATTGTGTGATATGTTCCAATAGGATATATCCAATTACCTTACTGTCCTTTTAAGAAAGGCTACACACCGTTTATACTGTGGTATACACAGGTTGCTACACATGCACTTGTTCTCACTCTAGGTTACATTGACCACTTGAGTGGGATACACTGTTAGTTGGTTAAGGATTTAGGAGCGCAAGCTTCGGGTCCCACAAATATTCCACTTTATAGGTAGAGTTTTCTAATTTTTTGGCGATAAACTTATTCTTTTATACCACAATTACATAGTAATGACACACACACACATTTTTGAAGGGAGATAAATAGTGGTTACAGGGGACAGAGAGGGATCTGTCTCTCTCTCTCTTTCTCTCTCTCGGGCTGAAGGAGGAGATCTTGAAAGGCGGAAAGATGTAGGAAGGTTGAAAGGAGTTCTGTGGGACTCATAACTGAAGCTTCTCAAAATGACAGAATTCTTAAAGTCCTGGTAAAGTATTATTCTGTTTATTTTACCTTTTTAGGTAATTGAAGTTTGGTTGCGCATATGCTTGACTAATACAATCCATTGTTAGTTCAGTTTTGGAGTGAAGTGAATTCTAACTGCAGTAGGGAGAAAGGGAGATAATGTTATATCTCACAAAACTAACTTCAAAGTCTGAGGCCACGTACACACGTATGAGAACCTCGTCGGGCTAAACTCATCGTTCCGCCCGTCGAGTTCGTCGACCAGGCTGTCGAAAAAGGCGTCGAGCCATTAGTCCCGATGGCCCATCGAGGAAATAGAGAACCTGCTCTCTATTTTGGCTCGACGCCTTGCTCGTCAGTTTGCTCAGTGAAAACGTACACACGCTCGAGCTTCTCGGCAGAATATGGATCCCTGCGAGCTTCTCGCTGGATTCTGCCGAGAAGCTCGGTCGTGTGTACGGGGCCTTAGAATTTGATTGGTTATAGTATTATTAAACTATTGATTCATTCTAAATTTAACATAAGTTTTGATTGGATTATCAAGCTGTGCACAATATGACATTCTGTCTGTGCATGTTTAACGGCTTCAGCCCCGCTCGCCGTCATATTACTGCGGGAGAATTCGGCACTGCTGGGCGAGAGCTCGTAGCTATACGTCCGCATTAAAGCGGCCACTAGGGGGCGCGTGCGCGTCCCCGCTCGCCCCCGAGTCCCGCACGCGTGCCCGCGTATGATCGCCGCCAGGGGACACGCGATCGCTTGTTACAGAGCGGGGACCGGGAGCTATGTGTGTAAACACAAAGCTCCCGGTTCTGTCAGCGGGGGAAACGCTGATTTTCTGTTCATACAATGTATGAACAGAAGATCAGTGATTTCCCCTAGTGAGGCCACCCCCCCCATACGTTAGAACACACCCAGGAACACACTTAACCCCTTCCCCGCTCCCTAGTGTTACCCCCTTCACTGCCAATGGCATTTTTTTAGTAATCCAATGCATTTTTATAGCATTGATCGCTAAAAAAATGCCAATGGTCCCAAAAATGTGTCAAAAGTGTCTGAAGTGCCCGCCATAATGTCGCAGTACTGAAAAAAAATGCTGATCACCGCCATTACTAGTAAAAAAAATATATTAAAAAAAATGCCATAAAACTACCCCCTATTTTGTAAACGCTATGGCCCAGATTCACGTACATCGGCGCATTATTGGACCGGCGTAGCGCACCACTTTTCCGTTAGACTTGTGTAATCTAGCCGCGTAATCCCGCGATTCACGAAGCTTTTGCGCAAGAGCTTGCGCAAGCGTAAGGTTTTTTCCGGAGGCGTAAGGAGGAGTAATACAAATTGGGAGGGACGTGGGCGTGTTACATTAAAATGAGCCGTGACCCCATGCAAATGAAGGGCCGGCCGACTCGCGCATGCGCGCGTGAAGGAAACCATGTCAGCTCCGTTGTGCGCATGCTCACAACTCGGGAGCGGCGCAATCAGTGAAATTGGACATGGACTAGGGCAATGTTGTGAACTACGCAGACAGCATAAATAGACACACATAAACGCACTTCCATTGCAAAAGTACATCCCTTTGTGTCCCTTCCCATTGAATCAAGTGCTTTTGCTCTGTTGTTCGTTAGAGTGTGTTTTGTAGTTGTCAGATTAGTGTTCTGTGTGATCTAGTGCTTGTTGGTAGTTTTGTGAAAGTGTGTTTTGATAAGTGTTTGAGAGACTGTTTGTTTGATTGATAGATTTCTGAGCGTTTGTTTTCTTGCTTTATTTTTTCATCTGATTTTTTTGTGTCTGTTTCTTGCAGAGTGCTAGTGTGATTTTTGGGTGTTCTTTTTCTCTTTGTGTGTGTTCTTGTCTGATTGGTTGTGCTTGTATTTGTGACAGATTTTTGGTGACTGCTAGTGAGTTTGTTTGGAAGTATGACTGAGAGAAAAAGAAAGCTTAATTTTACAGTGGGGGAAAAAAGAATTCTTGCCCGGGCCATTACCGACTATGGGCGTTTTCTCCACGGCCCGCAGAGTGCCACCACCACCCCGGCCAGGAGGAGGGAGATATTGGATATGATCACGGAGCAGGTCAATTCATCGGGGGAGGGGGAGACACGGACCCGGTCTGGGATTGAAAAGAAAATAAATGACCTCCGGCGTGAGGTGAAAAAAAAACTGGCCGCAATAAATGCCCATGCCAGGGGCACAGGAGGGGGCCCACCATGCCGGGTTAGATTTACAGCGACGGAGCGTGTGGTGGCCCTGACCTTTCACCGGCATGAAGTGGAGGGCCTGCCAGGCTTTGACACAAGTCCGGTCCCCGCGGTGCCAGGTAAGGTTTTTATTTCTCTCAAGTGTGTAGCATGTGTGGGGGAGGGGGTGAAAGGGAATATGTGGCAAGTGTGTGGATCCTCCAACCTGTGAATGGTTTGTGTCATCCACAGATGTGCAGGAGGGTGCAGGGCCATCTGGCCAGACCGCTCCAACGCCAGGACAGCAGCCTAATGAGGCCCCCCCAACAAGGCCAGAGTCCGCGGAGGAGGAACAAGAGGAGGAGGAGGATCATGCGGAGGACGATCATGAGGAGGAGGAGAATCATGAGGAGGAGGAGTCCATGGCAGGCACTGGCCGTTTGGTTTCTGCGGACTCTTCCCCTCTGGCTGCAAGAAGCATGCCCTCCCTAAGGGTGAGCCCCCCCCCCTCCTCCCCCAACATGGCTCCCCTCACAAGGGCCTCCCCTTCTCCCCGGACACAACCATCAGCAAGAGCCAGGAGGTCATCCCAGAGCACCAGGGGGGCGCCCAATCTCCTGCCCGCCAGTCTGAGAAGGAACCTGGCCACCCAGACCCGCCTTCTGAGACAGCTCTGCCAGACTATGGGGCGGGTGGATCAGAGCCTGTCCTCCATCAACGATAGGCTGGGTAACCTGGACTCCCACTCCCGGGCCTCCACAACCTGCCTAAATGACCTGCAAACTACAGCAGCAGGCGTTGGGCAGGATGTGAGGGCCCTTACCCAGGCTATCCAGGGCAACACGGCAACACTTGGTGCTGCCCTGGACAGAATAGCCGTGGCCTTGGAGGGCAGGCCGCCAGGTGGGCAGATCTCAGGGGCTGCTCCTCCTTCCCCGGCTTTTCCCCTCCCCCATGCGTCTCCCCTGAGGGTCCGGGGCCGTGGCCGGGGGCGCCCCAGGCGTGGCTCAGGCAGAGGGCATTAATTTTTTTTCCCCCTTTTTTTGGTTTGAAAGCATGTTTATTTTTGTTCTCTGCTTTTTTTTTTTTCTATGCATTTTTTTGTTGGTTTTTTTTTTGCTGACATTTTTGGCATTTTTTGGGTTGTGAATGATGTTTGAATGTGGGGGTGACATTCCTGCTGGAAAAGGGGTGTCATCCTCAATTTGGGGGGAGAAGGGTTCCCCAGGACCAGGGAGAAGTGATTCCCAGGTCCGTGTGAATGGTGTATGAATGTACAGTGACATAATTGGAGCCTTGACGTGGCGTTACTGCTCACCAGTCTTGCATGGTGGACTGGTGCCAATCCAATTTGATGAGGATGTGGGGTGTGTGTGCTAGGGACCATAGTGGTGTGCATGCATGCATTCTCATTGTGCCATGATTAATGTGTGTGTTTAACGTGCAAAGATGCATAATGTGAGCTGGCATGAGATGGGGTCATGAGATGGGGTTCCAGTTCATATGCAGAGTCACCTTGAAGGGAAAAGACAGGTGGATGTTAGTCATGCATGTGCCACTTGTGAGGTGTGCATCACGGGAGGGGATAGTCATGCCTGACTCCCATGTCACTCACCAACCAGCCAGCTGTCCCCATACATGTTCTGTTCGCAATCTGTGGGGATGGGGCTCTGATTGTATATGTAGCTGTCATGGGTGTCATGGGTAGTGCCATGTGTTGGGCTGCTGATGTCCTCCTGCAAGGTTGTGGTAATTCCACGATGGCATGAGGGGTGAATCTGAAGATGCGAGACACCTCAGAATCTCTCATGCCAAAGATGTCTATGCGTGTGTGATATATCAAGTGAAGAGTGAGGGGCTTGTATCAGATAAGAATATTGTATTAGATTAGATTAAATTGTAAATTTTATATAAGCCAAAAAATTAAAAAATAAAACATCTCCCGTGCCCTCCTTAGTGCCATCCTCCGTGCCCTCATCCTTCTTTGTTCATCTAAAGTCAGTAGTATAGCTATGCGCGACGATGCCCCTGGCATGTTGGCATACAGATTGTTGGGCAACACGTGTGACTGCTGAACTCCTCACTAACAGTGTTGCTTTATCTGACAATTAGACTTTTTTTCAAAATTTAGACCAGCTTTTAGGTCCTCTAACTTTAGACAGAACATTTTGCAGTTGCGCACATCGCGTAGCCTGCGCAGCAACTGCGTTTTTTTGTGAATCCCCGTAACTCCCTCATTAGCATATTTGACTAGCAAATCAATGGTGTGTCTAGCGCAGTTTTGCGCGAAGGGAAGCGAAGGTCTAACTCAATTACGCCGGACCAAAAAACGTAGATTTCTGGCGTATATTGTTTTGTGAATCGCGTCCAACTATACGCACGCGCACATTTAGACTTACGCACGCGCAACAGCAGTTGCGCAGGCGTAATCGCTCTGTGAATCTGGGCCCATAACTTTTGCGCAAACCAATCAATAAATGCTTATTATGATTTTTTTTTACGAAAAATATGTAGAAGAATACGTATCGGCCTAAACTGAGGAAAAAAAATGTTTTTTTTATATATTTTTGGGGGATATTTATTATAGCAAAAAGTAAAAAATATTGAATTTTTTTCAAAATTGTCGCTCTATTTTTGTTTATAGCGCAAAAAATTTAAAACCGCAGAGATGATCAAATACCACCAAAAGAAAGCTCTATTTGTGGGAAAAAAAGGACACCAATTTTGTTTGGGAGCCACGTCGCACGACCGCGCAATTGTCAGTTAAAACAACGCAGTGCCGAATCACAAAAAGTGCTCTGGTTATTGGGCAGCAATATGGTCTGGGGGTTAAGTGGTTAAAGTTTAAGTTAAAGGGTTTGTTTGTTTTGAGAAGGTATCACACCATACTTAAGTACACATCAATTGTTTTTACATGTCTGTGAAACCACAGTAAGATATTCATTAAAGCGGAGGTTCACCCTAAATATACTCTTTCCCATGTGATCCAGCATACTGGCGTCAGCGCCAGTATGCTGTTTTTTTTTTTAAATGCCCCACTTACTGTGTAATCCTTAATTTTGATTTATTTCCCCCGCGGTGGATGGCGCCTGTATAGCCCGTCACGGCTTCCGAAAATATCCGATTTAGGACTCGGGTACTTCCGGCGCTATGCGGCGCCTGCGCACAGACCTAGGAGCTGACTGTGCAGGCGCCGTATTTCTCCGAGTCCTATTTCAGCTTTTTTCGGAGGGCGTGACGCGCCATAGCCATAGGACTCGGAGAAATACGGCGCCTGCGCAGTCAGCTCCTAGGTCTTTGCGCAGGCGCCGCATAGCGCCGGAAGTACCCGAGTCCTAAATGGGATATTTTCGGTACTAATGGTACAGTGAAATCCAGTTAAATAGGCAGATGGTTGGGTCAGGCAGCTTACAGGTTAAAATCACAAATACAGTCCAAGTTGTATACCAAAAGTTCAAACCACAAGACAGCCAGAAAGAACCCTTGAAAGGTATGTCGGGGCCAATTTAAAAAGAAAATGCAGTACGTCTCTGCAATACATGCACGCTTCCCTAAAATTTAACCCTTTAAAGACCCTGAAAATACAGAAAAATTCCTGCTTAACTGCCAAACATACATTAGGCCTCTAAATCCTGTTGTGGGCTGACAGTTCACAGCAATTTTGTGGACTGAGTGATGTTAGCCCTGCCCAGTTGTCTTTGCTAAACTGCTTAAACTCTATTACTCGTCTCATCTCTACAACATCAACACTAATTATTTTATAGTCCAAGTTAAGAACTAGGAAAGCTATTAAAGCAGTCCATAAATTATGCAATTTTCTTTCCATCCACCAAGGGTGGAAGGAAAGAAAACCACTCCGTTCTACAATCAGCACAGTGTTGATGGTGAATCCTTCTCACAACGCTATTGTGTTCTGCTGATACAGGGCCATAGGTAACCGGCCTAGCTGTCAGATCACAATAATTAATGTTAGTAGCTATAGCCACTGGCCCATCCATGATGAAATCTTGGCTGGTCCCTGCTGGATCGACCAAGAATCGATCTCTGGCCAGCTTTAGCCTCCTTGAAATAGCATAGGAAGTGTGCACAGGACATCTCTAAATTTCTGATATGATCAATATTTTTGTTTACTTTTAATGGTATATTTTATAAAGCAAAAGTTTGAAAGCAAGAGAAGTTCATTGTTAGGGGTTACATACACTGTAATATTCTAACTACAGTGTAAACACTGCACATGAGGTGTAGAACTGCAATGTCACTGCAGCAAGTGGCAGGAGGTGGCACTCCAGAAAGAGAAGGGGAACTAGTTACCTACCTAGTTACCTACACAGTGCATTTATGGACAGATCAGATTCATTACAGGGAAATCCACCAAGCTCACCCTAGTCCTGGATACTCATACAACAAAACTAAGGTTAGACAGGTTGATTTTGACAGTAAAAGTGTTCTCGGGATGTTATCCATTATAAATACTGAACAACAGATAGGACTTGTCCCCTCTGTGGCACACCCCTATCTCGGGTACATGCTCTTTCGAACATCTGCCAAACCACCGATAGTGCGGGTGCAGAGATGTACTCTTCCTGCCTCAAACAACACAGATTGTCTCAGCTAACAAAATTGATAAAATATTGTGTAACCTACAGGAAAAGCAAAGAGAAAACTAAAACCATGATGCCAAACATGTGTCTAAAGCTGGCCATAGATTTGTAGGATTTTTCTATTTATTACTAGGTAAAATTGACATTCATTTTCAACCACAGCGACAAAAAAATTTGAAGGTGCAGGATACATTTTTTGTGGTTTTTGTTCAGTAAATTCCATTAATTCCAAATTTAAATGTTAAAACGAACAAACTCTTCCAAACAACATTTAAATGTTCTGAGAATTTTCATACACATTTTCCTAAGAATTTTTTTTAAATTATAACCATCTATGGCCAGTAGAGTCTTAGCAAAATGCAAACAATTAATGAATGATAACCAGCAGAAGCAATAGACCAAACATCTCAGTCAGAAAAAATCCCTGCCTGATCTGTCTATGATAGCTATATGATAAATGATGCTTCCATTGATGATTATGTAGTATACCTGAAGACTCAAACCATGCAACCAGCTCAGATCTTGTGGAAACTGACAGTTCAACTGACATTTTATCTACATTAGTATGCTTGAAAAGAAAAAACCTGTGAAGACATTTGCTATATTCCTGGGCTTTTTTTAAACTTTAGCATGGTTAGAGGTTATTTGTAACTGTCATGTAATAGAATTATCTCCAAAGCAGAGTTTTGGTGTCTTCTGTTGCCCTATCGATCTAGAATCAACATCTTCTAACATTTTGGTAATCTTGTAATTAGGTAGTGGAGATACTGCACAGGTCTATGGTGCATCATAGTGTGACCACCATTTTTGCATTCAAATGTTTTAAACAATATGGTAGTGGTTAAAACATTTTATAATTTTCATAAAGTATTATATGCAAAGTAAATAATTAAATAAAAGGAAGTAGTTAGTAAAACACTTTTCAGAAGATTGCTAGTACTTTACACCGAAGGTTACGAGTTTCATGTTTTATGTCAGATTTAATATGTCTCGACTACTAGTATAGGTCATGGCATGAAGGAACAGAAGTTCCAGGACCATTAGGAAACATGCAAACTATCTCATAAAAGTGAGTATATTTTCATGTGACAACACTGAAGAAATTACACTTTGCTACAATGTAAAGTGGTGAGTGTACAGCTTGTATAACAGTGTAAATTTGCTGTCCCCTCAAAATAACTCAACTCACAGCCATTAATGTCTTAACCCCTGGCAACACAAGTGAGTACACCCCAAATTGGGCCCAATTAGCCATTTTCCCTTCCCTGTGACTTGTTAGTGTTACAATGTCTCATGTGTGAATGGAGAGCAGGTGTGTTAGATTTGGTGTTATCGCTCTCACTCTCTCATACTAGTCATTGGAAGTTCAACATGGCACCTCATGGCAAAAAACTCTTTGAGGATCTGAAAAAAAATGTTGCTCTACATAAAGATGGCCTAGGCTATAAGAAGATTGTCAATACCCTGAAACTGTGCTGGAGAATGGAGGCCAAGACCACACAGAAGTTTAACAGGAAAGGTTCCACTCAGAACAGCCTTGCCATGGTTGACTAAAGAGGTTGAGTGCATGTGCTTAGCATCATATCAAGAGGTTGTCTTTGGGAAATAGACATATAAGTGCTGCCAGCATTGCTGCAGAGGTTGAAGGGGTGGAGGGTCAGCCTGTCAGTGCTTAGACCATGCACCACACACTGCATCAAATTGGTCTGCATGGCTGTTGTTCCAGAAGGAAACCCTTTCTAAAGGTGATGCAAAAGTAAGCCCGCATTTTGCTGAAGACAAGCAGGCTAAGAACATGGACAACTGGAACCATGTCCTGTGGTCTGATGAGACCAAGATAAACTTATTTGTGATGTCATCATGGAGGCGTGGAAGAGGAGTCCAGTGGCAACCTGTGAAGCTCTGGTGAACTCCATGCCCAAGACGGTTAAGGCAGTGCTGGAAAATAATGGTGTCCACACAAAATATTTACGCTTTGAGCTCAGTTTGGACTTAGGGGTGATCTCACTTTTGTTGCCAGGGGTTTAGACATTAATGGCTGCGTGTTGAATTATTTTAACGATACACCAAATTTACACTGTTATACAAGCTGTACACTCACTATTTACATTGTAGCAAAGTGTAATTTCTGCAGTGTTGTCACATCAAAAGATATAATAAAATATTTACAAAAATGTGAGGGGTGTACTCACTTTTGTGAGATACTACACACACGCATATATATATATATATATATATATATATATATATATATATATATATATATATATATATATATATATATATATATATCATATATACCTTTTTTCTTAATGTAGAAATATTTTGTATAGAGCAAGGGAAGTTTATACCCCTGTCAGATTTTTTTTTTTTTTTGTCATTGCGGAGATTTCCCTTCACTTTCTGGTTGGCTATGGGACAGAAAGTGGGAGAAAATCACAGAAAATTAAGGAAATTTCTTGGGGACCCACAGGTCACCAGAACTAGTGTCCCTATTGGAAGAATTCTCCTCTATTAATGTTCTGGGGACAAGTCAAAATGTGTATTTTTCTTTCACGTTTACTTATAATAATCATAGTTAAAAGGACAAATATAGAGGATGAATCTCCTTATGGAGGCATAGACAAAGATAAAAACTGACAGGGGTTTTAAACCATCTCCACTCTGATGAAAAAACTCAAACAAAAGTTTTGCCTTTAGTTATGCTTTAATCTGATCTCTGCAGATTAGAAAATCTTTTTTACATTCCTGATAATTGCCATGAAGATCACACCACTGGGGAGCTTAACGGGTATATAAAATGTTTAGGTAATCTTATCAGATTCAATCAATCTATAATTGCAACTGCATTTATTTAAGGTTACTCTTTAATGGGATATTAAAGGCAAGTATTTTTTTTTTAAATAACAAACTTGTTATACTTACCTGCTCTGTGCACTCTTCTTTCTCTGGCCCCTCCATCCTGCCAAGTGTCCCCAGAAAAAACAGCTAGCTGTGGGCGCACCCAAGCAGCCTTGCTCCTGAGTTGCTGCTCTGCGTGTTTATTCAGACACAATGCTGTGTCTAAGCCAGCCCCCTCTCTCTTCTCATTGGTTCACTGTCTGTGATTGGCATGCATGTGATGTTAGCCAATGAAGAGTCCCTCGAGAGACGAGGCTCTTGTGCACATTACTGGATTGGAATGGGGCTCAGGTAAGTATTAGGAGGGCTTGGGGGCACTGCTGCACAAAGGTTTTTTACCTTGATGCATAGAATTTATAAAAGTAAATAACCTTAAGTCTTTAAAACCACTTTAAGCAATATGAAGTGACATAGAAAGGGCTACTAATCAGCATTGTTGGAGATACCTCTGACAGATGTCTTATGTCTTCTCTTCTCTTTTTTCTCTTTTCAGTTTTTTTTTATTTTCCCTTTTTCTTTCAGGGTGTGCTAAGTAGACATGTGCACTGCTCAAAAATTAGTTTAGTTTTGTTTCATTTTTTTTTTTTCCCCCCCAAGTAATTTTTTATGATCGCAGTTCGTAAATTCGAAAATCTGAAAATAAGAAAGAAAGTTCGAAAATTCGAAAGAATAACTAACTAACAATAACTAACTATTAAATTATAGATATTGGAATTTCCTTTCAAATTTGGCTGTTACTGAACTTAACAAATACAAATTTATCCAAAGTTAAGAATTATCCGAAATAATGAATGCTGCATCTAAACAAATGGAACAGAACAAATTAATAATAAATAATAATAATAAAACATTTTTTTTTTTACATTCCATTAGTTTAGATACGGCATTCGTTATTTTGGATAATTCCTAACTTCAGATGAATTCGTATTTGTTACGTTCACTAATAGCCAAATTTTAAAGGAAATTACAATACCTATAATTTAAAAGTTAGTAATAGTTATTATTAGATTTGAAAATTTGGGGATTTTCGAATTTTGAATTTAAGAAAGTACTAATTTTCGAATATTCAAATTATGAATATTCGGAAAAATTTGTTAAACAGGTTTTCAATAATTAGGATATTTCAGAATTAACAATTTGTCGAAATTCTTTAAAAAACTAATTCGGAATGAAACAAATTGCACATGTCTAGTTCTAAGGTTCTGTTTTATTCTCTGAATACATAAGGCCCCGTACACACGAGCAAATGAATCTGATCAAATCGGTCTGACAGACCGATTTGGTCAGATTTGTCTGCTGGCTGTTTTGGTTTGATCGGTGTACACGATCAAACCAAAATCCCCGCCGGCTGACAGCGCGGTGACGTGGCGGTGACGTTGACGCCGCCACGTCACCGCACCAGGAAGTAAAACACTTCCGCGCATGCGTCGAGTCCATTCGACGCATGTGCGGGCAGATATGTCTGATGGTTAGCGTACTAACCAGCAGACCTATCGGTCCGACGAGTTCCCAGCAGACAGATTTTAAAGCAGGCTTTAAAATCTGTCTGCTGGCCAAATCCGTCGGCTCGCCCGTACACACGATCTAATAGACATGTGCAGGCTGGAATATTTTGTTTAGTTTTTTCGTTTTCGTCCAGAAAATAATTTTTTTTCCCGAAAATCGTTTTGATTTATTTTGTTTTTGTCGGGAAAGTTTTCGAATTAAACGACGGGGATTCGACAAAGTATCGAAAATCGTTGTTCTGAATACAGGGAATATACCTATTCCCTGTATTCAGAACGACGATTTTCGATGACTTTGTGAAATTGAAAGACGGAAATTCGACTTTGTGAAATTGAACGATGGAAATTCGACATAGCATCGAAAATCGTCGTTCTGAATACAGGGAATATACCTATTCCCTGTATTCAGAACGACGATTTTCGATGACTTTGTGAAATTGAACGACGGAAATTCGACAAAGCATCGAAATTCGTCGGATCTGAACGAAAACGAAAATAAAGCATTTTTTATGTCAGATCTTTCGGTTTTCGTTTCTTGCGCTTTCGTTCGTTAAAACGATAACGAAAATACCCGATTTTCAGACGAAAATGCATTCTAACGAAAACGAATGCACATGTCTACGATCTAATCCATGGGTCTTCAAACTATGGCCCTCCAGTTGTTCAGGAACTACAATTACCATCATGCCTAGTCATGTCTGTGAATGTCAGTGTTACAATGCCTCATGGGATGTGTAGTTCTAGAACAGCTGGAGGGCCGTAGTTTGAGGATCCCTGATCTAATCTGTCTGCTGAGACGGTCTGTCAGACCGTTTTCAGCAGATAGATTTGATCGTGTGTACGCGGCCTAAAACTTTATTCCAAAAATGTGTAAATACCTACAATCAGACATTCTACAGCTAATAAATTATTAAATAATAAGGAAATATGTTTGATTAGTAAATATAAAGGTAAAGTAAAGATTTATACATTAAAACACAGCAACATCTTTTTAAAACTGTCAGGGGTCTTTCAATTTGCTAGCAACATTTTAATTTTTAATAATGAAGGATAATTTTGAGAGAAATCTAAAATCAAAAAACAGCCAATGATGTCCTCACAGCAGGAAGTGCAAATTTAATTGGAACAATAGCTGTACAGATCGCCCGGAGAGCTTTTTTCCCCTTTGCTATGAACTCATTTAGATCCCTACGACAGTAGCATGCATTGGAGACCTGTTATTCTCTTGGTGGCTGCTTGTAAACTGAGCTTTACCTGACAGCGATAAGACGTCATTGCAGGTTTGACTTTGGCCAAGGAAGACCATTATTAATGACATCTCCTAATTGCAAGCCTTCCTGTTTTCCCCGACCACTTTGAAATAGACACATCTTGATCATGCTGTCACAGGCAGCATTGTTCCCGTGGGGTGCCTGTCTACTTATAATTCCTTGCTAACACAAAGGTATTTTCCACGCATTCAATGTTTTTATTTATTGATGTGTTTACTTATTTTTCTAGTGAATGTAAATACTTCTATGTAGAGCTAGACTGAATAAGAGCCATAGACAGGCAAACAATCACAAGCCAAGTTTTTAGAATCATTGTTTTAAAGTTTTTTTAAAGTTTTATTATTGCTAAAGGCTAAAGTGAATGTAAACCCCATTCATGAAATTTGAGCTGGGCACATATATCTGTTTTTTTTCTCTCTCCACAGCCTTGAGTCCCGTGGGCTTTCCCCTTCTCCGTTGTTCTATTATCAGCATGATAACTTCTGACAAGTTCTCCGTCAACCGTGATAAAACCAAGCTAAAATTTGCATCAGGGTGGGTGCTATAAATAGATTAGCAGAGAGCTGGTTTATTCACAGCACAGCTCTACATTGTTTCTTCTATGTCTGCTTATGTGGAGCGGGGATGTGTGCCTTTCCTCCAACCAACTGTCTCCCAGTGTATGCAAAGAATCTACACTCACAGGTGAATCTGGAAGAGAAAATTCTAACAGGACGTGTACTTTCTAAACAGTATATGAAGCTGAAGACAGCAGATATACATGTAAAACGTATATCTGAGGGTTTACATCCGCTTTAAAGGGCAAATTCATTTTTGGTGAGGTTGCATGGAAGCTTCAAATCTAAATACTTTCATCCCTGTTCAGAAGATCATAATTGTGCAGTCCCAACTTGCTCCACACAGTCCTTTCAGAAAAAATTCAGTTGCTACAGCACCCCAATTATTCCTGTACTTCTATGGATGGCTGGGGCTGCTGTGAATATGGACATAGCCAAAGAATTGAAAATAAGTGGTACTTATGTTTAATAGAAGTTAGACATGACTGCAACTTTGTGCAAAGGCTGGGCAGGGCAGGGCAGGACAGTGCAGATCTCAGGATTCAGGAACAGAGGTGAGTATTGACTGTTGGGCTGATTTACCAAGCCTGTGCGCCAAGACTCATGGTGCACAAGCAGGAGTAAACCTGTTTTTGACATTTACAAAAGAAACACGCTGCCAGTGCAGCGTGTTTCCTCATTTACTAAAGTGCCTAATGCGCCCAGAAGAGGGCGCACAGCACGCCAGTACAGAGCTGGCGTGCGGCATTTAGTAATGTAAACATCGGGGATTCGGGCGGGAGTTTATGAGGGGAGGGAGGGGGGTGATGCAGGGGAAGTGTAGTGACATGTGTTTCAACTTGTGTGGCGGGCCGATTTGAAAGGGAAAGTGACTTTTGGGACCCGATCCCCGTGCCCTTGCAAAGTACGCTAGAACCTCGGAAGGTTCACTTGCATACTGGGCATGCGCAGAGGGAAAAATCGGAGCTCACCGCGCGCCTCTTCAGTACGCCGGGAAATCCTTGGTAAATACCAGGCGGCGTAGCAGTGTTTGCACTGCCTGGAGCGGCGCACGGCAAGCTCCGAGCTGTTCTCGGGCTGCGCTGACACTGAAGGGGAACTCCGCGCCAAATTTCAAATGTGAAACCGGCGCGGCTTCCCCCCCAGGGGTACAATAGGCTCTCCGGCTTGGTCCGGAACGTGAGGGGTTAACCCACGCCAAAATCGGCGTGGGGTTCCCCCCCAGATCCGTACCAAGCCCTCATCCCAGGCATGCAGTCTGGCCGGACAGGAATGGGGGTGGGGACGAGCGAGCGGCCCCCCCCCCTCCTGAGCCGTACCAGACCACATGCCCTCGACATGGGGGAGTGTGTGCTTTGGGGGAGGGGGGCGCTGCCCCCCCACCCCAAAGCACTCTTGTCCCCATGTCGATCGGGACAAGAGCCTCTTCCCGACAACCCTAGCCATTGGTTGTCGGGGTATGCGGGCGGGAGCCAATCAGAATCTGGGAGCCCCGTTTAATAAGGTGGCCCCCAGATTTCGGGCCCCCACCCTATGTGAATGAGTATGGGGTACATCGTACCCCTACCCATTCACCTGGTGAACGTTTTCACTTTTGAGGGTCTTCCGCCGCCCCCTTCAAATTCTTCTGCCTGGACGGGGGTCGTACATCCCATCCAGGACTTGGACGTGGCGGGCTTCTCGTCGCTCTCTTCTGCCGCTGCCCCCTTCACCACGAAGCTCCGTGCTTGTTTGATGAGGGCAGCGGGCTTCCGTCGTCTTCTCCGGGGCGAGGGTCGTACATCCCACCCCGGATTTCGTCGCCGGCTTCTGCCTGGCTCCTACTAGGGGCCAGGGCTTCTTTCGCCGTCTTCCGCCGGAGGGCGCCACTCTCCGGGCTTCTCGACGTTGTCTTCCGCCGCGGGGGCCAGGCCTTCTTCTTTGCCGCCCCCCTCGATTTTTTTCGGCCTGGACGGGGGTCGCACATCCCATCCAGGACTTGGACGTGGCGGGCTTCTCGTCGCCGTCTTCTGCCGCTGCCCCCTTCACCACGAAGCTCCGTGCTTGTTTGATGAGGGCAGCGGGCTTCCGTCGTCTTCTCCGGGGCGAGGGTCGTACATCCCACCCCGGATTTCGTCGCCGTCTTCTGCCGCTGCCCCCTTCACCACGAAGCTCCGTGCTTGTTTGATGAGGGCAGCGGGCTTCCGTCGCAGTCTTCCGCCGCGGGGTGACACTCGCGGGCTTCTTCTTCCATTCGATGTTGACACGGCGAGGTCCGGCGCTGAAATGCCTTCTGAGCGGCGGGCAAGGACTTATATTGGCATTGGGCGTGGGCGTGGTTATGCCAACATGTGACCTTAACCCATGTGACAGTGATGTCACGTCACATCACTGTCACATGGGTTGAGGTCACATGTTGGCATAACCACGCCCACGCCCAATGCCAATATAAGTCCTTGCCCGCCGCTCAGAAGGCATTTCAGCGCCGGACCTCGCCGTGTCAACATCGAATGGAAGAAGAAGCCCGCGAGTGTCACCCCGCGGCGGAAGACTGCGACGGAAGCCCGCTGCCCTCATCAAACAAGCACGGAGCTTCGTGGTGAAGGGGGCAGCGGCAGAAGACGGCGACGAAATCCGGGGTGGGATGTACGACCCTCGCCCCGGAGAAGACGACGGAAGCCCGCTGCCCTCATCAAACAAGCACGGAGCTTCGTGGTGAAGGGGGCAGCGGCAGAAGAGAGCGACGAGAAGCCCGCCACGTCCAAGTCCTGGATGGGATGTGCGACCCCCGTCCAGGCCGAAAAAATCGAAGGGGGCGGCAAAGAAGAAGGCCTGGCCCCCGCGGCGGAAGACAACGTCGAGAAGCCCGGAGAGTGGCGCCCTCCGGCGGAAGACGGCGAAAGAAGCCCTGGGAGGAGCCCGAGGTGGGGCGACACCCCCGTTGTTCTCCGCTGTGTTCGGCCGGCCCCCCCCGGATGTAAAAGAGCTTCATTTTGGGGTGGGGGCACAGTCGAGCATGGCGGAGAGCATGGGTGGGTGTTTCCCCCCCCCGGCAGAAGACGGCTAGAAGACCGAGGAGTGGCGACGCCCCCGTTGTTCTCCGCCATTTCCGCCGGCCCCCCCCGGATGTAAAAGAGCTTTGTTTGGGGTAGGGGGCCTGGCCGAACATGGCGGAGAGCATCGGTGGGTGTCTCTCTCCCCGGCGGAAGGCGGCGGCGAAGACCGGGGGGGGGTAGGTGTACCCCCCCGGCGGAAGGCGAAGACCGAGGAGGGGTTTCGCCCCCCGTTGTTCTCCGCCATTTCCGCCGGCCCCCCCCGGATGTAAAAGAGCTTTGTTTGGGGTAGGGGGCCTGGCCGAACATGGCCGAGAGCATCGGTGGGTGTCCCCCCCCCGGCGGAAGGCGGCGGCGAAGACCGGTGCGGGGCTGGAGCCCCCCCGGCAGAAAACGTCTGGAAGACCGAGGGGCTCCGCCCCCGTTGTTCTCTGCTTCTTTCGGCCGGCCCCCCCCGGATGTGAAAGAGCTAATTTTGGGGTGGGGGCCTGGCTGGACATGGCGGAGATCATCGGTGGGTGTCCCCCCCCGGCAGAAGACGGCGAAGCCCGGGGCCCAATGGGCTGGTGGTGGGGGGTCCCGGCAGAAGACCCCCGGAGCTGACTAATAAATTATTTTTTTCTGTGTGTTTTTTTTTGTGTTTACACTTTTCCACCCGGTGAATGGGTAGGGGTACGATGTACCCCATACTCATTCACATAGGGTGGGGGGCCAGAATCTGGGGGCCCCCTTAATATAGGGGGCTCTCAGATTCTGATAAGCCCCCCGCCCGCATACCCCGACAACCAACGGCCAGGGTTGTCGGGAAGAGGCTCTTGTCCCTTTCGACATGGGGACAAGAGTGCTTTGGGGTGGGGGGGCAGTGCCCCCCTCCCCCACAGCACACACTCCCCCATGTCGAGGGCATGTGGTCTGGTACGGCTCAGGAGGGGGGGGGGGCGCTCGCTCGTCCCCACCCCCATTCCTGTCCGGCCAGACTGCGTGCCTGGGAGAAGGGTTTGGTCTGGATCTGAGGGGGAACCCCACGCCGTTTTTTGGCGTGGGTTTAACCCCTTATGTTCCAGATCAAATCTAAGAGCCTGTTGTGCACCAGAAGGGGGACCCCCACGCCGTTTTTTTTTGGTAATTTGGGGTGGAGTTCCCCTTTATCCCGGTCCTGTCAGGGGGGGGGGGGGGAATGCCTGCTCGTCTGTCCCTACAATGTATGAACAGCGATCTGTCATTTCCCCTACACAGTCCCACCCCCTTTACAGTTAGAACACACCCAGGTAACATATTCAACCCCTTCCGCGCCCCTAGTGTTAACCCCTTCCCTGCCAGTGTCATTTTTATAGTAAGCAATGCATTGATATACCATTGCTCGCTACAAAAATGCCAAATCTCACAAAAATGTGTCCGCCACAATGTCGCATTAGACAGAAAAAACAAATGATAGCCACCATTACTAGTAAAACAAAAAATTATTCAAAAAAAACCCATAAGACCAACCCCTACTTAGAACTTTTGCCCAAACCAATCAAACGCTTATTGTGATTTTTTGCAACCAAAAAGATGTCCAAGAATACTTATCGGCCTAAACTGAGGGCAAACATTTTTTGAATATATTTTGGGGGAGATTTATTATAGCAAACCGTAAAAAAGATGTTTTTTTAGTTACCAAATTGTCGCTATAGTTTTGGGTCAAGCAAAAATAAGAAAAAACGCAGAGGTGATCAAATACCACCAACAAAAAAAAAAAATTGAATTTTTGGGGGGGGGGGGAGGATGAGGACGCCCAATTTTTTTGGGGGCCACGTCGCACAACCACGCAATTGTCAGTCAAAATGACGCAGTGTTGAAATGCAAAAAATGGCCCCGTCAGTGACCAGTAATATGCTCTGGGGCTCAAGTGGTTACAAATTAAGAATACACTAAAGTTAGCCCAATTTATGGCCATAATGTGAAAGATGATGTTACACCGAGTAAATAGATACCCAACATGTTACACTTTAATATTGCACACACTCATGGAATGGCGCCAAACTTCAGTACTTGAAAATACCCATAGGCAACGCTTTTTTATGTGTTTCAGGTTACCAGTTTAGATTTACAGAGGAGGTCTAGTGCTAAAAGTATTGCTCTCGCTCTAACGTACGCTATGATACCTCACATGTGGGGTTTGAACGGGGGTTCAATATGTGGGCGGGGCTTACACATTTAAGGCCCGCCCCCATATATGGAAACATTCTTCAAACCACACATGTGAGGTATCATAGCGTGCGTAACAGCAAGAGGAATATTTATAGCACTAGACCTCATCTGTAAATCTAAACTGGTAACCGGAAACAATAAAAATGCTGCTTGTTCGCTTCTGACTGCGAGCTACTAGGGACAGGGGCTTTTAAATTATTACTATTTAGGTTTGTTACGTAAAAATTCGATAAGACCTCCCGTTCAGCTTGTAAAGCATCACTTCATGGGGACCAAAAAAAAATTTAACACCTCTAATGCTTTCATCCGCCATTGCAGATTTGATTCTGGTACTGCATTTCGAGTGAACTGGGCATGCTCGAACAGTTAGAAAAAGAAGTTGGAAGTTTCATCCTGAAAATGACTTGCATCTTTCTGAGCATGCTCAGAAAGCTCTTTTTTTGGCTTAGTAATTTAAGGACATCCTTAACAGGTGTAAGCAGTTCCAAGTGCACACAAACTAGAGGCTGACATTTCTTCATGTGTTTCCAATTGGTTCATTAGCACACATGTTATAAAAAGCGTGGATACTGCACGTGTCAGCTGCCCCTCAGAGGGGGCAGATTTGCTGGCTGGAAGGAATGGCGGAGTGAAACAGAGATGTTTTGGAGCAAGTTTTGTATTTTTTGATGTTTTCTCTGCTACATAATTTTGCTAAATGTTTCTCAAGATGTTAATGACTAATGTTTTAATCCTGTGGGTCTATCCTGTTATTTCAAAAGCATGATTTATTTTCCAATGACTGTGAAATAAACGTTGGTCTTTTTTGTTTTTAGGTGTTTGTATATATTTTTGGTGTGTTTATTTGTAATTTTTTGTTTTGCTTTCCTTGTTTTGTGGACCAATAAAATTTACTTTCAAATTTTGAAGTTTGTTTTGTGATTATTTTTTTCCTGCTATGGATTTCAACCGCTGCAGCTGAACTAGTTTGGGCCTAAACCATCAAGTGTGATTTGTCTCTAAGATCTTTCCTGGTGTGTATGCATGAAATGTTTAGTCACCAGAAAAGGAAGGACAAAGCGGTAAGTATTGTTTCCTAGAACTGATGTCCAGACTGACTTTTTAAAGCACATGTGCAAGATGTAGGAAAAGCTGCAAACAGGGCCTGTTGGAGGTGGGGGGGGGGGGGGGGGTGGTGTGTTTTTTTTGGACAGGCTTGAAGTGCTGATTTACAGCGCTGTGCTTGAAACTAGCACAAGACAATCCTATTCTAATTGTGGGTTGTTTGAGGGAAGCCAATTGAGTGTTAGAACCCCTGCTAGTGTTTTTAGGTTGGGCTTTGTGTCCCTTTTCCTAAAATTGGCTTCACTTCCTGTCACACAGCTGAACAGGAAGTGAGGTTAAAACCCTACCAATGGTCTTTTCTTTGGGACACAGGTCAATCTAACTAGTGTCACCATTAAGCAAATTGCACTGCAGTGTACACCCCAAATGATTAGTTACTTTGGGGTTTAGTAAAGGCAAAGCCGCTCTGCAGTAGAAGCGTAGGCAATGAAAATCAGAAGGGAAGCACTGATGGTTTTTACTTCCAATCCCGCCAAGTTTTGAGTTTTCTTCCTTGCTTGTCCACTTGTAGTGCAAAGTGGATTTGCCTTTAGTAAATGGACCCCAAAGTCCAAGATTCCTACTAATTTGGGGTGTACACAGCAAAATGCCATTTCCAAAATGGGAAACTATTTATATTGATCTGTGTGTCCCCAACAAAACATTACTCAGGTGTTTCCCTCACTTCCTGTTTGGCTGTGTGGCAGGAAGTGAATGAATTAAGTAGAAAGTGACAACATTTGTGAGGTGTCTTTACCCTATCAGGGGTGCAGGCATCCCCAAAACAAACATGAAAATAGTTGATTTAACATTGGGTGGTGTTTGTGGGGGTCCCTAACACACATTCATACATATTAGCAACGCTGGATCCTGGCCTATTGGCATGGTTATATTTTCTTAAGCCTCTCAATAAAATGATCTGAAATTTGGGGTTAAACTGGAACAATAATCATCACTTTTATTTTTTGGATTTCTTTCATTTTGGATAGAGTTGGTGGGGGGGGGGGGGGGGTTAGAAGCTCTGTCAGTTTATTTTGTATTATCCCTGTCCGTTTGGGGAGATTGGCCTTCACTTCCTGCCCCATAGCCAAACAGGAAGTGATCGAAAAAGTAGGCAAATTAAGGGCCCCCCCAAGTCCCCCCCCACAGAACTTGTGTGTGTCCCCTGAAAATTCCTGGGTGGGTCATAAAAAAACAGGGTGTGGCCTTGACAGGAAGGGTGGGTCATTTTTCTATTAGGGGGGTGCCAAAATTTGGTCAGGCCTAGGGCAGCACAAAACCTAAATCTCCTACTGCACATTAGGGCTTATTTAGACAGGATCCAATTTACAGCATGTTTTTAGATTGTGGGAGGAAACCCGCACAGGGAGAACATGCAAACTCCAGGCAGATAGTGTCACGGGCGGGATTCGAACCAGCAACCCTTTTGCTGCTAGGTGAACATGCTACACACTACGCTACTGTGCTGAACGAACATGATTGCAGCTGAAAGCATGAGATGTTTTTTTTTTTTACCAATTCCATGATTTCCAGCCTGGAGGACAGATGTGGGGTCTAATTGACCCCGCCTTTCTCTATAAAGAGGACCTGTCACACACTAGTCCTATTACAAGGGATGTTTACATTCCTTGTAATAGGAAGAAAAGTGAAAAATAATACAAACAAAGGGACAAACAAGTGCAAAAAATAAAATATTAAGTAAAAAAATAAAATAACAAAGGAATTTAAATGCTCCTGTCCCTAGTAGCTCGCACTCAGAAGCGAACACGCATGCAAGTCCCACCCACATATGTAAACATCCTTCAAACCCCACATGTGAGGTATCATAGCGTGCGTTAGAGCGAGAGCAATAATGTTAGCACTAGACCTCCTCTGTAACTCAAAAGTGGTAACCTGAGAAAAAAAGTCAAGCGTTGCCTATGGAGATTTTTAATAACGAAGTTTAGCGCCATTCCATGAGTGTGCGCAATATGAAAGCGTGACAAGTTAGGTATCTATTTACTCGGTGTAACATCATCTTTTACCTTATCCCTAAAAATTGGCCTAGCTTTACTGCTTTCTTATTTTGTCATTCATGAAACAGGTTTTTTTTTGGAAAGCCAAAAAAAAAAAAAAACGTTAGAAAATTTTTGGCACAAATACTGTTGGAAATGTGTCCGAAAAAATGGCCGCCACTTTATTCCCTAGGGTGTTTGTTAATAAAATATATATAATGTTTGGGGGTCCTGAGTAAGTTTCAAGGAAGAAAATATAATTGTTACATGAAGGAGAGAAGTGCCAGAATAGGCGCGGTATGGAAGTGGTTAAAGTGCACCAATAAAAGTGAAAAATTCCTTGAAATTTCGTACCATGGGGGGGGGGAGGCAATTAGGGGCGCCATCAGGAATTATGGGGCCCCTTACACAGCTTCAGGCATGGGCCCCCTGGAGCAGAGAATAGGGGGGGGGGTGCCGCCTGATATTAAGAAGGGGGGGGGGCTGCCGCAATTTGATAAGCGGGGGGTTCCTTTACTAAAAAATACATATAGAAAAATATATATTAAAAAGGGTGGTAGCCATCCGGGGGCCCTGGGGACCACTGGGCCCTTTAATAAAAAGAAACTTCTGGGCTCTTTAATGAAAAATAAATTACAATATCTACATATATAAAATAATAAAAAAGGGGGTTGCCTTGGGAGCTCTGGGCCCTTTAATAAAAAATAACTACCAAAAATCTAAAAAAAAAATAACATTGGGTGGGAGCTGTGGTGGCTCAACGTGAATGGCACTGCGCTGACAAGCCGTTCACCTCTGCAGCCAAGGGTTCGGATCCCGGTCTCGGCTACATGTGAATTGAGTTTGGTGGTGTCAGCCCGGCTCCCGGTGGGTGTGCTATGCAAGGTACGCCTGTGCTTAGTATAACCACCCCCCCCCCCCCACAAAAAAAACACCACACTTGCACACACTTTGGCCATGAGGTCTCCTAAAATAAAGGGAGGTGAAGGACCTACAGGGCTGGCTGGGTGGGCTACACTCCTTCATAGGGGGAGTCCCTCTGTCCCATTGGGCTCCCAAGTGTAGCAGGTGGGGTGAGGCCCCCCTCACACCCACCATTGCCACCGGGGGCATGGAGAAGGATGGCGATTGCAAGTCCAGCTCCTCTCTCTCGACTTCACGCACAAAATACACTTTAAAAAAGAAATTAAAGTAAAAAGTAACAAACCTGGGGAAAATGTTTATAACATTTTTAGAAGCAAAAAGGGGCCCTCTGGGAGCTTTCAAAATTATATTATATATATATATGTTTAAAAAATAACCAAAAAATATATCATATGTTTTTTTTTTGATTTTTTTGTAAAGGTGGGGGGTTGTCATCTGGAGCCCTGGGGATCTCCGGGCCACTGGGGACCAGGCCACTGGGGACCTCCAGACCCCTAAACCAAAACATTGGCCCTTTAATAACAAAAAATTTGGGGGGTTGCCACCCGGGGCCCTGGGGACCTCCAGACTGCTAAAAAATATTAAATTCCAAAAATTGGCCCTTTAATAAAAAATCCTACAAAAACCAACTAACAAATATATATACAAAAAAAAAAGAGGGGGGTTACCATCTGGGGCGCTGGGGGGCCTCCAGGCATCTGGGCACCTCCGGACCCCCGGGCCCCTTACAGGTGTACAGGGCCGCCATCATGAATTTTGGGGCCCCTTACACAGCTTCAGGCATGGGCCCCCTGGAGCAGAGAACCGGGGGGGGGTGCTGCCGCATGAAATTGAGAAGCGGGGGGGGGGGGTGGTGCCACAAATTGAGGAGCGGAGGGGCCCTTTACAAAAATTTTGACAGAAATAAGAAATAAAGAAAAATATATATAAAAAAGGGGGGTAGCCATCCGGGGCCCTGGGGACCTCTGTGCTCTTTATCAAATAAAAATACAAAAGAGAGAAAATACATATATATATATTTTTTAAATATAACATTTATCGTAAAAAAGTCAAAAAACAAGGGGGTAGCCTTCCAGGGCCCTGGGGACCTCTGGGCCCTTTCCTTAAAAAAAAAAAAATATATTAAAAAAATATATATATTTTTTTAAATATATATATTTTATTTTAAAAAAAGGGCTTGCCATCTGGGGCCCTTAGTGGCCTCCGGGCCCCTGGGGACCTTCGGAGCCCTTAAACAAAAAAAAACAAAAAAAAATGTTTTTTTTGTTTTAGGGTGGTTCCCATCCGGGCCCCTGGGGGCACCTGGGGACCCCCGGGCGGTGTAATGCCTGTACCCCCCTAATGGCGGCCCTGCAGGTGTACTGCCTGTACCCCCCTGATGGCGGCCCTGGGTGTAATGTCAGCATGTGAAAAATGACATTCTGAAGGAAAAAAGCCATTTAAAACTGACTCGCGGCTATAATGAATTGTCAGCTCTTGGAATTTGCAGGAGAATTCATTCATTAAAAACACCAAAAAAAAAGCGTGGGGGTCCCCCCAAATTCAATAACCAGACCCTTTAGGTCTGGTATGGATATTAAGGGGAACCCCGCCATCAATTTTTAAAAAAAATGACGTGGGGTTCCCCCCAAATATCCATAACCAGACCCTTCAGGTCTGGTGTGGAATTTAAGGGGAACTCCACTCCAAATAAAAAAAAAAATGGCGTGGAGTCCCCCCTAAAATCCACACCAGACCCCTTATCCGAGCACGTTGACCTGGCCGGCCGCAGAAAAGAGGGGGGGACAGAGCGCGGCCCCCCCCCTCTCCTGAACCGCACCAGGCCACATGCCCTCAACATTGGGAGGGTGTTTTGGGGTGCCCCCCAAAACACCTTGTCCCCATGTTGATGAGGACAAGGGTCTCTTCCCCACAACCCTTGCCCGGTGGTTGTGGGGGTCTGCGGGCAGGAGGCTTATCGAAATCTGGAAGACCCCTTTAACAAAGGGGCCCCCCAGATCCCGGCCCCCCCCCTGTGTGAAAAGGTAATGGGGTACCTTGTACCTCTACCATTTCACGAGAAAAAAAATGTAAAGGGTTAAAAAAGACAAGAGCCGGTTTTTGACAAGTCCTTTATTATCTTCTTTCTTCTTTCCTTCGGGTTTCTTCTTCCTCCTCCTTCTTCTTCCTCTGCTTCTGTCTTGGGTCTTCTATTCCCGCATCTTGCCCGGCGTGTTCTTCCATCTTCTTCCGCTGTTCTTCTCGTCCGCATCTTCTTCTCCTTCTTGTTCTTCTTCGCCGGAGCGGCCGCTTCCAATTGAAATCCCCGCTGTCTGCCGGACCACGCCCCCCCCCCTCTGACGCCACGGGCAAGCTCTTAGGAGTGTGCTGCCAGTGCGTCAGAGGGGGGCGTGGTCACATGTCAGAGGGCGGGCAATTCAATTTGAAGCTTGTGCGCGGCTTTTTCTTTGCCAGAGTCGCCGCTTCCAATTGAATTGCCCGCTTTCTGGAACATGTGACCACGCCCCCCTCTGACGCACTGGCACCACACGGGGACTTTCCTAAGAGCTTGCCCGTGGCGTCAGAGGGGGGGCGTGGTCCGGCAGACAGCGGGGATTTCGATTGGAAGCGGCCGCTCCGGCGAAGAAGAAGAAGAAGGAGAAGATGCGGACGAGAAGGACAGCGGAAGAAGATGGAAGAACACGCCGGGCAAGATGCGGGAATAGAAGACCCAAGACAGAAGCAGAGGAAGAAGAAGGAGGAGGAAGAAACCCGAAGAAAAGAAGAAAGAAGATAATAAAGGACTTGTCAAAAACCGGCTCTTGTCTTTTTTTACACTGACACTTTTTTTTCTCGTGAAATGGTAGAGGTACAAGGTACCCCATTACCATTTCACACAGGGGGGGGGCCGGGATCTGGGGGGCCCCTTTGTTAAAGGGGTCTTCCAGATTTTGATAAGCCTCCTGCCCGCAGACCCCCACAACCACCGGGCAAGGGTTGTGGGGAAGAGACCCTTGTCCTCATCAACATGGGGACAAGGTGTTTTGGGGGGCACCCCAAAACACCCTCCCAATGTTGAGGGCATGTGGCCTGGTGCGGTTCAGGAGAGGGGGGGGGCCGCGCTCTGTCCCCCCCTCTTTTCTGCGGCCGGCCAGGTCAACGTGCTCGGATAAGGGGTCTGGTGTGGATTTTAGGGGGGACTCCACGCCATTTTTTTTTAAATTTGGGAGTGGAGTTCCCCTTAAATTCCACACCAGACCTGAAGGGTCTGGTTATGGATATTTGGGGGGAACCCCACGTCATTTTTTTTAAAAAAATTGACGGCGGGGTTCCCCTTAATATCCATATCAGACCTAAAGGGTCTGGTTATTGAATTTGGGGGGACCCCCACGCTTTTTGTTTTCGTTTTTTTATGAATGAATTCTCCTGCAATTGCCGGGAGCTGACAATTCATTATAGCCGCGAGTCAGTTTTAAATGGCTTTTTTTTTTTTTTTTTTTTTTTTTTCAGAATGTCATTTTGTGCAAAGACATATTTCTAACCGCAGGAAAAGTGCGCTTTATTCACCTGCTGACATTCCCCCCCCCCCCCATGGTACGAATTTTAAAATAATTATTCAAATGACGTGGGGGTCCCCCCAAATTCAATAACCAGACCCTTCAGGTCTGATATGGATATTAAGTGGAACCCCGCCATCAATTTTAAAAAAAAATGACGTGGGGGTCCCCCCAAATATCCATAACCAGACCCTTCGGGTCTGGTGTGGAATTTAAGGGGAACTCCACCCCAAATTAAAAAAAAAATGGCGTGGAGTCCCCCCTAAAATCCACACCAGACCCCTTATCCGAGCACGTTGACCTGGCCGGCCGCAGAAAAGAGGGGGGGACAGAGCGCGGCCCCCCCCCTCTCCTGAACCGCACCAGGCCACATGCCCTCAACATTGGGAGGGTGTTTTGGGGTGCCCCCCAAAACACCTTGTCCCCATGTTGATGAGGACAAGGGTCTCTTCCCCACAACCCTTGCCCGGTGGTTGTGGGGGTCTGCGGGCAGGAGGCTTATCGAAATCTGGAAGACCCCTTTAACAAAGGGGCCCCCCAGATCCCGGCCCCCCCCCTGTGTGAAATGGTAATGGGGTACCTTGTACCTCTACCATTTCACGAGAAAAAAAATGTAAAGGGTTAAAAACGACAAGAGCCGGTTTTTGACAAGTCCTTTATTATCTTCTTTCTTCTTTCCTTCGGGTTTCTTCTTCCTCCTCCTTCTTCTTCCTCTGCTTCTGTCTTGGGTCTTCTATTCCCGCATCTTGACTGGCGTGTTCTTCCATCTTCTTCCGCTGTCCTTCTCGTCCGCATCTTCTCCTTCTTGTTCTTCTTCGCCGGAGCGGCCGCTTCCAATCGAAATCCCCGCTGTCTGCCGGACCACGCCCCCCCCTCTGACGCCACGGGCAAGCTCTTAGGAAAGTCCCCGTGTGGTGCCAGTGCGTCAGAGGGGGGCGTGGTCACATGTTCCAGAAAGCGGGCAATTCAATTGGAAGCGGCGACTCTGGCAAAGAAAAAGCCGCGCACGAGCTTCGAATTGAATTGGCCGCCCTCTGACATGTGACCACGCCCCCCTCGGACGCACTTGCAGCACACTCCTAAGAGCTTGCCCGTGGCGTCAGAGGGGGGGGCGTGGTCCGGCAGACAGCGGGGATTTCAATTGGAAGCGGCGCCTCCGGCGAAGAAGAACAAGAAGGAGAAGAAGATGCGGACGAGAAGGACAGCGGGAGGAACAGAAGATGGAAGAACACGCCGGGCAAGATGCGGGAATAGAAGACCCAAGACAGAAGCAGAGGAAGAAGAAGGAGGAGGAAGAAGAAACCCGAAGAAAAGAAGAAAGAAGATAATAAAGGACTTGTCAAAAACCGGCTCTTGTCTTTTTTAACCCTTTACATTTTTTTTCTCGTGAAATGGTAGAGGTACAAGGTACCCCATTACCATTTCACACAGGGGGGGGGCCGGGATCTGGGGGGCCCCTTTGTTAAAGGGGTCTTCCAGATTTCGATAAGCCTCCTGCCCGCAGACCCCCACAACCACCGGGCAAGGGTTGTGGGGAAGAGACCCTTGTCCTCATCAACATGGGGACAAGGTGTTTTGGGGGGCACCCCAAAACACCCTCCCAATGTTGAGGGCATGTGGCCTGGTGCGGTTCAGGAGAGGGGGGGGGCCGCGCTCTGTCCCCCCCTCTTTTCTGCGGCCGGCCAGGTCAACGTGCTCGGATAAGGGGTCTGGTGTGGATTTTAGGGGGGACTCCACGCCATTTTTTTTTTAATTTGGAGTGGAGTTCCCCTTAAATTCCACACCAGACCCGAAGGGTCTGGTTATGGATATTTGGGGGGAACCCCACGTCATTTTTTTTAAAAAATTGACGGCGGGGTTCCCCTTAATATCCATACCAGACCTAAAGGGTCTGGTTATTGAATTTGGGGGGACCCCCACGCTTTTTTTTCCCTTTTTTTAATGAATGAATTCTCCTGCAATTGCCGGGAGCCGACAATTCATTATAGCCGCGAGTCAGTTTTAAATGGCTTTTTTCCTTTGAAAAATGACATTTTGTGCAGAGACAGTTCTAACCACGGGAAACATGCGCTTTTTCACATGCTGACATTAGAGCCCCCCATGCTACGAAATTTAAAGGAAAATTACACTTTTATTATTGCACTTTTAGCATTATTAAAATCACTGCTCCCGAAAAAACGGCCGTTTTAAAAAATAAAAAAAGCATTGGTACATGTCCCCTGGGGCAGGACTGAGGTCCCCAAACACTTTTTAGGACAAAACTTGCAGATTAGCCTTTAAAATTCACTATTAAGATTTCCCCCCATAGACTTATACAGGGAGTTCGGCGGCGGCTTTAGTTATCAATCACATCGCGCTGCTGCTGCCGCCGGTTCATGCGCCTAATTAGGGATTCATCCAGCGCACTAATTAAGGCATGTACCGGCGCAGCGCAGATTCATTAGTAAATCAGCCCCTGTGTGTGTGTGCTTGGTGGGGGGTATTTAAAAGGCAAGTTTATTTAAATTTAAATTGTCCTTCACAGTGATCCTGTGTTCAGTTACTACACACTAAAATATTTGCATATTCTGAACAAGCAGTAAGGGCATTTATGAAGGTAAAAAACCTTGAGTCTTTAGAACCATTTTAAGCAATGTGAAGTGACATAGCAAGGGCTACTAATCAGCATTGTTGGAGATACCTATGTCACACATTATTACCACAAATGTATTTAACTTAGAAGAGGGGTTTGCACAAAGTAATTAGATACCCAATATGTCAAAACTTAAATTTGTGTGCAACCTTGAAATGTTGACAAACTTCAGAACCCTACATTTTCCATAGACGAGACTTTAAAAGCCCCCTATAGGTCATCAATTTAGTGTTATGGAGAAGGTCTGATGCTAGAAAAATTGCGCTCACCCCGACACCTGCTTTTACAATTGTACATGCATATTATGCATATATGTGGGGGTGGGGAGCCTACTCACGTCACTTTCAGTTTTCAAGTCTCCGGTCCGTGGAGAGCACACCGGCTTAGAGCTCATTGTCAGCAACCAAGATATACCAGTTGTCATACTTGACTGTGTCAAGTTTTACCTGTAAACCTTTTTAACTATTTTTAATAAAACTGACCATTCGGATCTTCACTATGAGTGCCGTCTTTTTATGTGGATATCCTATAGGGAGCCGGAGAGGTGTTCATTGCAACGTATCTATTTGAGGTGGAGAACCCCTGGAGGGGCTAAAGTGTCCAGAAACCCCAGCATCTATTGAGCTATGGAGGAGGTGATAATCCAGTGAACTGCCTAGACACTCGCTACACGTTTTCCAGGGGGTGCAGGTTTCTGGTGAGTGGGGAACTGAAGGGGAGAACAGATGTGACTTTATTATGGTATATTCGTGGCCAAAATCAATTAGTTTATTGTTCATCACTTTCTAAGATTGTATTTATATCGTTCACAAGGAATCATCAGTCACGCATTATCAGGGCCTTCACATAGGTGATTACCAATTCAAGTGGAAGGAACATGCAGACCAGATAAGAAATATATCACAATCGTGTACTCAGGGCCGTTTGACTGAATTTGGGCGCCCCAAGCACCCCCCCCCCCCCCGCATGCAAAGCCTATGTTAGCGATACACTAATATTTTAAACCCATGTTCTTACCCCCCCTGCCTTGTCCCTATGTTTTTCTAATCTCACCTCCACATCTTCCCTGTAGGCTGCCACTGTAGCGTGGCCAAGCTCCTCTTCCTCCTGTAAGTCCGGTGTTCTATAATTATAGGTCCCCAGCCCCCTATCAGATAGTGCCTGGGCCAGGCCAGGTACCGCGCGGTACAGGAGACTCAGTGTGTACTTCCTGTCAGTCTGGCCGGGAGCAGGAAACTAAATCTCCTGTACCACGTGCGGTACCCGGTCGGACTGACAGGACTCTAGGAGGAAGGAAGAGGAGCTCAGCCACGCTACAGCCTGGGATGGGAAAGTTGGGGGCCCAAGACTAACCCTATATCTATATAAAAAATTCAAGGGGGTTCCAGTTAGGACCACCTCAAGGGAGGCAGCAGCCCAGCCCATACCTAAGCATGGAGTACAATCAAATATACATTATTATTAGTTAGTTATTATTTTGGATTTTCTACTTTTTGGAGTTTTTCTAATATTTGGATTAAATTTGTTTTACAAATTTTCTTATCTATTCAAAATAACGAATTTCGATCATAATGAATGACCGGAAAAAAATAAAAATAAACAAATGAAATGAAAATGAACACATTTTTCTAATTCTTATGGTCAGTCACAATGAGGACTGGCAACGTGGTAACCTTCAGGTGATGCATCCATTTTTTAAGAGCTAAAATGATAGCTAGCAATTCTCTGTCCCCAATCTCATAATTGTATTCTGCAGGAGACAATTTCTTCGAAAAGTAGCCACATGGATGCAAAGTTCTCCCAGAGGTAGAACTTTGAGACAAAAGGGCACCTACTCCAGTCTCAGATGCATCAACCTTAAGAATAAAGGGTAACGTAGGATCAGGATGGTTCACTACATAAGCTGAAACAAAGGCAGCCTTGAGAGACTCAAAGGCTTTAATGGAATCCAGAGACCAATTCTGTGGGTTACCATTCTTTCTGGTCATATCAGTCAGAGGTTTGACCAGAGAACAGAAGTTGCAAATTAATTCCTGAAAATAATTTGCAAAATAAGGAAATAGTTGTAGCGGACGTAGACCTACGGGTCGAGGCCACTGTAGAACTGATATTTTCTCTGGGTCCATCAAAAAATGACCGTGGAAATTACATAACACAGAAATGTAATCTGTTCAGGATGGAACTTGCACTCCTCCAACTTAAAATACAAGTTATTATCTCATGTGCGATTTTGAATATATGAGCATATCGTCGAGATAAACAATCACACATTCCTGCAACTTATCTGAGGACATCGTTGATGAGCATTTCAGAGACCGAAATGGCATTACAAGTTATTCGTAATGTCCTGTCCTGATATTAAATGCAGTTTTCCATTGGTCACCCTCCTTGATCCTTATGAGATTGTATGCCCCTCTCAGATTGAGCTTTGTGAAAACCGTTGCTCCCTAGAGGTGGCCAAATAATTCCATAATCCTGATGCGATTGAGACCCTTATAATCGATAAGGTCTCAGTTCACCACTCTTCTTCTTCACAAAGAACAAGCCAGCACCTACAGGAGACGAGGATTTGCAGATGAACCCTCGAGAAAGTGAGTCATTAACATAGTTCTCCATAGCTTTTTCCTCCAAGACAGACAAAAGGGTAGACCCAACCACGAGGAGACATTTGAACCAGGTTGAAGATCAATTGCACAATCATACAACCGGTGTGGAGATAAACTACTGGCTCGACCATTGTCAAAGACATCGCTAAATTTGAGGTACTCCTGTGACAAAGTGGAGAGTGAAGAGGTGCACAAGACCTTAACCACTATCTAAAGAACATGTTTTACTGCATTGTGGCAACCAGGAAAGAACCTCAGCATGATGCCAATCGAAAGAGGGGTTGTGCCTTTGTAACCAAGGATAACCAATGACCACCGGGTAATGAGGTGGGGAAATGAATTGGAATTGGATTATCTCATGGTGAAGAGCTCCTAGGGCCATAGTCAATGGAGCAGCGTCATGAGTCACATGGGCAGGCTGTAGAGGTCTCCCATCCATAGCCTCAATGGCAAGAGGAGTGGCATGAAGCTGCAGCAGAGTTAAGTGCTTAGACACAAATGTAGTATCTATGAATGATGAGTCGATTAAAGCCTGTGTATAGATGAATGACTCAGACCAAGAAAGTGTAAACCAAAACTAGAGGCTTATCCTTTAAGATATTTGGGGACGCAACAACACCCCCAAATGTTTGCCCCCCCACAGGTCCTTAGGTGCAGAGACACGTGTAAAGCCCATCTGCATGGGCTCTTCTTCACTGGTGGACTGGGAGGTACTGAGAGGCATGGGAGGTGAGGGAGGCAAGGGTGGGAATGCAAAGCTTGGAGCCAAACCTACAGGAGACTTCCACAAGTGCTCCTTAACCACTTAAGACCCGGACCAATATGCAGGCTAAAGACCCAAGGTGTTTTTACAATTTGTCAGTGCGCTGCTTTAACTGGTAATTGCGCGGTCATGCAATGTTCTACCGAAACGAAATTTGCGTCCTTTTCTTCCCACAAATAGAGCTTTCTTTTGATGGTATTTGATTGCCTCTGCGATTTTTATTTTTTGCGATATAAACGGAAAAAGACCGAAAATTTTGAAAAAAAAAGATTTTTCTTATAACAACAAGTAAAAAATATCGAATAAACTAAATTTTAGTCAAACATTTAGGCCAAAATGTATTCAGCCACATGTCTTTAGTAAAAAAAATCGCAATAAGCGTATATTTATTGGTTTTCGCAAAAGTTATAGCGTCTACAAACTAGGGTACATTTTCTGGAATTTACACAGCTTTTATTTTATGACTGTCCATCTCATTTCTTGAGGTGCTAAAATGGCAGGGCAGTACAAAACCCCCCCAAATGACCCCATTTTGGAAAGTAGACACCCCAAGGAAACTGCTGAGAGGCATGTTGAGTCCATTGAATATTTTTTTTTTTGGTCCCAAGTCATTGAATAATGACCAAAAAAAATTAAAATAAAAAATGTTTACAAAAAGTTGTCACTAAATGATATATTGCTCACACATGATATGGTTATATGTGGAATTGCACCCCAAAATACATTCTGCTGCTTCTCCTGAGTATGGGGATACCACATGTTTGGGACTTTTTGGGAGCTTAGCCGCATACGGGACCCCAAAAACCAAGCACCGCCTTCAGCATTTCTAAGGGCGCAAATTTTTGATTTCACTCCTCACTACCTATCACAGTTTCGAAGGCCATAAAATGCCAAAATAGCACAAAACCCCCCCAAATGACCCCATTTTGGAAAGTAGACACCCCAAGGAAACTGCTAAGAGGCATGTTGAGTCCATTGAATATTTTTTTTTTTGGTCCCAAGTCATTGAATAATGACCAAAAAAAAAAAATTACAAAACGTTGTCACTAAATGATATATTTCTCACACATGCCATGGGCATATGTGGAATTGCACCCCAAAATACATTCTGCTGCTTCTCCTGAGTACGGGGATACCACATGTGTGGGACTTTTTGGGAGCCTAGCCGCGTACGGGGCCCCGAAAACCAATCACCGCCTCAGGCTTTCTAAGGGCATACATTTTTGATTTCACTCCTCACTACCTATCACAGTTTTGAAGGCCATAAAATGCCAAGATGGCACACAACCCCCCCAAATGACCCCATTTTGGAAAGAAGACACCCCAAGCTATTTGCTGAGAGGCATGTTGAGTCCATGGAATATTTTTTTTTTTGGTCCCAAGTCATTGAATAATGACCAAAAAAAAATAATTACAAAACGTTGTCACTAAATTATATATTTCTCACACATGCCATGGGCATATGTGGAATTGCACCCCAAAATACATTCTGCTGCTTCTCCTGAGTACGGGGATACCACATGTGTGGGACTTTTTGGGAGCCTAGCCGCGTACGGGGCCCCGAAAACCAATCACCGCCTCAGGCTTTCTAAGGGCATACATTTTTGATTTCACTCCTCACTACCTATCACAGTTTTGAAGGCCATAAAATGCCAAGATGGCACACAACCCCCCCAAATGACCCCATTTTGGAAAGAAGACACCCCAAGCTATTTGCTGAGAGGCATGTTGAGTCCATGGAATATTTTTTTTTTTGGTCCCAAGTCATTGAATAATGACCAAAAAAAAAAAAATTACAAAACTTTGTCACTAAATGATATATTTCTCACACATGCCATGGGCATATGTGGAATTGCACCCCAAAATACATTCTGCTGCTTCTCCTGAGTACAGGGATACCACATGTGTGGGACTTTTTGGGAGCCTATCCGCGTACGGGGCCCCGAAATCCAAGCACTGCCTTCAAGATTTGTGTGAGTGAAATCAAAAATTTATGTCCTTAGAAATCTTGAAGGCGGTGATTGGTTTTCGGGGTCTCATACGCGGCTAGGCTCCCAAAAAGTCCCACACATGTGGTATCCCCGTACTCAGGAGAAGCAGCAGAATGTATTTTGGGGTGCAATTCCACATATAACCATGGCATGTGTGAGAAATATATCATTTAGTGACAATGTTTTGTACATTTTTTTTTTTTATTTTTTTTTTTGGTCATTATTCAATCACTTGGGGCAAAAAAAAAAATATTCCATGGACTCAATATGCCTCTTAACAAATAGCTTGGGGTGTCTACTTTCCAAAATGGGGTCATTTGGGGGGGTTTTGTGCCATTTTGGCATTTTATGGCCTTCGAAACTGTGATAGGTAGTGCGGAGTGAAATCAAAAATTTGCGTCCTTAGAAATGCTGAAGCCGGTGCTTGGTTTTCGGGGTCCCGTACGCGGCTAGGCTCCCAAAAAGTCCCACACATGTGGTATCCCCATACTCAGGAGAAGCAGCAGAATGTATTTTAGGGTGCAACTCCACATATAACCATGGCATGTGTGAGCAATATATCATTTAGTGGCAAATTTTTTATTTTTTATTTATTTTTTTGTCATTATTCAATCACTTTGGACAAAAAAAAAAAATCTATGGACTCAACATGCCTCTCAGTAGTTTCCTTGGGGTGTCTACTTTCCAAAATGGGGTCATTTGGGTTTTTTTTTGTGCTATTTTGACATTTTATGGCCTTCGAAACTGTGATAGGTAGTGAGGAGTGAATTTATATATGCCGAAGCATGGGGGCATCCTCCCGCAAAAAAGTTATGCCGCGTACACACGGTCGGACTTTTCTATGCCGCGTACACACGGTCGGACTTTTCTATGCCGTGTACACATGGTCAGACTTCTCCACGGGTAAGGCCTCCGTAGGTGGGTCAACCGTATGTACGCGGCATTAGGAGCAAAATCGCTCCTCCGCCCCTAATGCCCCCATGCTTCGGCATATATGCTCTTTTTTGGACTGTGGTGGTGAAATCACCTCCTACAGCGTTGGAGTCGCAGCTTTATATATATCGTGGGAGCAAACGCTGTTGCTGTCACGCTAAATAAATCCGCGCTGCAACTGAATGGCGTACCTGCTAAGCAAATGATGGTTAACATTAAAACAAAGTAACATTACAGTATAACAGTAAGATCATACCATACCTGCAAAGCAAATACCAATAAAAAAAACATTTTTTTTAACGCAACCTGTGCCTAATATATATATATATATATATATATATATATATATATATGCCGAAGCATGGGGGCATCCTCCCGCAAAAAAGTTATGCCGCGTACACACGGTTGGACTTTTCTATGCCGTGTACACATGGTCAGACTTTTCTATGCCGTGTACACATGATCAGACTTTTCCACGGGAAAGCCTCCGTAGGAATGTCAACCGTATGTACGCGGCATTAGGAGCAAAATCGCTCCTCCACCCCTAGTGCCCCCATGCTTCGGCATATATGCTCTTTTTTTAACTGTGGTGGTGAAATCACCTCCTACAGCACTGGAGTCACGGCTTTATATATCGTGGGAGCAAACGCCGTTGCTGTCAAGATAAATAAGTCCGCGCAACAGCTGAATGGCGTACCTGAAAACAGTAAAGTAAATTACTTACCTGAAAAGCAAGCATGAAAAAACAAAACAATAAAACTTTGCAGAATAAAATAGAGTAAAAAAGAGCAGAACAATAGAGAGAGAATAGAGAGGGAGAGAACAATAAAAACGACAACTATTTTTGTTTTTTTTATTTTATATTTTTTTTGTGTTTTACTTTTAACTTTTTTTTTACACTTTTTTTTGTAACTGTAACTGTTTAACTTTTCGGTTCCAGGTTTGGGTCTCTCAAAATGCGATGGCATCTTGGGAGACCCTGTGTACGTGTGCCTAGCCTGTGATATGTTTTGCCCTACGCTAATACTTCACTAGTGTGTGGAAGCGTTCAAAACATTTGCCAATACAAAGACCAGGATCGGCAGGACATCGGGGACAAAAATAACGGGTGTCACACCTAAATCCGCGCTTGCTACAGACACGACATCTTCTTTGGGGGGCTCGTTGGGTAGGGGTACTCTCGAGGGCATATATAAAATGCCTCTCATGCAGTCGGCTTACTGCATTTGGTAGGGGATGGTGAGGTGGCAAACCTCCTGGATACAGGAGTCCGTTGATGATATCCTTCTGGAATTGGAGGAAGGATCCATTCTGTCCTGAAGTTTTGTATAAGACAAAAGCATTCAGCAAAGTCAATTGGAATAAATGTAGAGACACTTTTTTGTACCAGCGTCTCGATTTACGGGCAATATGATACGGCGCCATCAACTGGTCGTTGAGGTCCACCCCTCCCATATTTTGGTTATATTCGTGGACACAGAGGGGTTTCTCCACAACACCAGTCGCCGTACGAATTTTTACTGTCGTGTCTGCGTGAAGGGTGGTAAGAAGGAAAACATTCTTATTGTCCCGCCACTTCACAGCGAGCAAATTATTACATCTGCAGCAGGCTCTCGCCCCCAGCTTTATACGGGCATCTACAAGCCGCTGGGGAAAGCCCCGGCGATTAGGTCGCACGGTGCCACATGCTCCAATCTGATGATCAAACAAGTGACTAAAAAGTGGCACGCTGCTGTAATAATTGTCCACATACAAGTGGTACCCCTTTCCGAATAAGGGTGACACCAAGTCCCAGACAATCTTGCCAGCGCTCCCCATGTAATCTGGGCATCCTTCCGGCTCTACGTGACTATCTTTGCCCTCATAAACCCTAAAGCTCCATGTGTAGCCTGTTGCCCTGTCACAGAGCTTATAGAGCTTGACCCCGTATCTGGCACGCTTGCTGGGAAGGAACTGCTTGAAAGACAAGCGGCCAGCAAATTTAACCAGGGACTCGTCAACGCAGACAACTTGCTGGGGATTAAACAAGGCTGCATAACGTTCGTTGAAATGGTTTATGAGGGGCCGAATTTTGTAGAGCCGGTCAAATTCAGGGTCTCCACGTGGACGACAGAGTGCATTGTCGCTGAAATGCAGGAACCGCAGGATCATCTCGTATCGTTTCCTGGCCATGTGAACAGAGAATATGGGCATTTGGTCAATTGGCTCTGTGGACCAATACATGCGCAATTGAGGAAATTTGTGTATGCCCATATTGAGGGTAAGGCCCAGAAAGGTCTTAAATTCGGAAACCTCAAGAGGTTTCCATTCTTTGGCAAGGAGGGTCTGGGGATTAGCGGCGATGTAGGTACCAGCATATAAATTAGTCTGGTCCACAATAGATCTATAGAGATCTTCTGTGAAATACAGCGAATAAAAATCAAGTGGCATAAAATTCGCTGTATCCACCTGAATTCCGGGTTTGCCAGTGAATGGGGGAAGTACGGGTGCTGCAGAAGTGGTGGGGACCCAATCAGGATAGGCGAATTCTGCAGGAAGGGCACTATGGGCACGACGGGCCTGTCTTTGTTTTCTTCTTGGTGGCAGCGGGTCACTACTTGTGCTTGCCACCTCGCCAGCTTGAACTGCACTTATGGGACTCGCCACGTCACCACGTGATACTGCAGTGCTGGATGAACGACCAGGGTGTACTAGGCCGCTGGTGCTTGCCAATCCACCAAAAGGAATAGCGGCGCTAGTACTCGCTCTCTGCTCCATACAAGGGTCCTGCGGTTCTTGCTCCTCAACAACCTTAGAACGGGGTCGGGTGCGCCTGGCCTTAGCAGGGACCACTACTCCGTCGTCCGAGCTATCTGACATGGAGCCGCTGTCGTAAACAGGATCATATTCTGAGCCCGAATCTGTCAGATGCGTGACCTCCTCATCATCATCTGACGACATGCACATGAACCTAACAGCCTCTTCACCACTGTACATCCGCTTTGCCATTTTGGGCTCTAAATTTAGTTGTAGACTGGTGATGATTCACGGGTAAAAAAAGCACCTGGCTATAGAAAGGCAAATGTAGAAAACGCTTCAAAAAAACTGTTAGCGATCGCAGGGATCAGGCCTGTCTCTGCGAACGCTGCAGTTGTGTGTGATGTGTTTTTGAAGTGACAGTGATCGATCGATACTGCACTTGGGTGGGTTGGGCTGGGCAGAGGGGCAAAACGCAAGTGCTAGCGGGTATCTGGACTGATTCCGCTAACAATGCGTTTTTGGGTACCCTAAACTGCTGGGTACGCTAGTATAGATCTGATCAGATCAGGTATAGATCTGTTCAGATACTATACCACTAAGGGGGGTGTATGCTTTGCGAGTGGGTGTAAGCGTTACTGGCACTAACCGAACACTGCCTGGGGCGATGCACACCCTAACTGGCGCTAAAATTTAATTTAAATCACCCGCCGGGCGATCAGGGGGTTAAACCTTTATTGGGTAATATACGGCGGGTGCGCTGATGCTATAAACAGCAAACTAAGTAACCAGCGTCAACCGTAACACTTATACGGTGATCACTGGTGAAAGGGTTAACTAAGGGGCAATCAGGGGGTTAAAACCTTTGTATGGTAATATATGGGGGTACCTAAAGCTTTCTAAAAACCTAAATAACGAACTGGCTAACCTGCGTCACCAGTGACACTTATATGGTGATCACTGGTGAAAGGGTTAACTCTAGGGGCAATCAGGGGTTAAAAACTTTATTTATGGGGGTACCTAGCGCTATATAAACCTGGCGGCGAACCTCAAAAAAAACTAACTGCCTAGCGGCAACAGTGACACTAATACAGCGATCAGAAAATCGATCGCTTAGTGACACTGGCAATAGGGGGTGAAAGGGTTAACTAGGGCAGTGATCAAGGGGTTAAACCTTTATTAGGGGGGGGTAGGGGGCTACCCTAGACCTAAAGGGGGCTAAGACTAACTGCCCTGACACTTTTTACTGCAACACTGACACTAAATGCAGTTATCAGAAATAAATGATAACTGTATTCAGTAAAACAATGTTACAGTGGACTGGGGGGGGCGATCGGCGGTGACAGGAAGGGGTTAAGTGTGCCTATGTGTACCTGTGTCAGTGTACTGTTAGGTGCAACTTACTGTGTGATGTGTTCTCTCCTCGGCGTCGGACGAAAAGACCGACACGAGGAGGAACACAGCACTTCCCTCTTCCTGTGTTTACACTTAGCACAGGAAGAGGCTGGCGGGCGCGCGCATTGGCTGGGAGCGATCGCGAGGGGGTGGCTGAAAACGAGTAGCCGCCCCCTCATCCCGGATCGCTCCCGGAGCTGAAGGAACCGCCGCATGTACGGGGGGGGGGTCCGATCGGACCCCCGAACCCCCTCAAGGCACCAACGTATATATACGTTGATGTGCCTGTCGGTGCCATTCTGCCGACGTAAATGTACATGCGGCGGTCCTTAACTGGTTAAAGGAAGGTCTCTCTCAAAGACTGGAGAATTGCAAACGTGATCAACTTAACTAAAGATCTCGGGCTGCTATCTTATCTTTAATGTTATCCAAGAGACCATGAGAAAAAGCAGCCACGAGGACCTGATTGTTCCAAGCAACCTCTGCCCCCAGAGTATGGAATTCAATGGCGTAATCGGCAACAGTTCTCGTACTCATTTTGATGGACATGAGGCTCTTGGCAGCAGAAGTGGAGCATGCGGGAAAGTCAAATACCCTTTTATAGGAAGCCAAAAACTCAGGGTAACTCAGGACAATGGGTTTTTGGATCTCAACCTGGTTGAGAAACCCTCTGCATCAACCCCAAATCACTGGGGAAGCGGACTGAACCAGACAAAACTTTTACATAAGCAATATTCGAAGCATGTGCTTGCACAGAGACTGGAGCAGCAGCAAGGATGGCCTGCAACACTGGTTGTACCGGAACAGCCACAGTGAGATCATCCAATCTGTAAAAAATATTACCACTAGCTGGATTGCCTGCATCTTCTGAATTAATGGCCTTTGCCTACTGTCAGGAACCAGAAAATGCTGTAAAAATCACACCTTTTAATAAAATGGTAAAAAATTATACAGAACAGTAAACGTAGTCAAAACATAACCAGGGAGTGCAAGCCAAAGCGAATAGTCAGACAAGCTAGTAAATCAGGAAAACAGAGATCAGCATGGTCAGAGGCAGCAGAACAGAATCAGGAACCAGAATAAATGTCAGCCGGGCAAAGTCTTTAACAGGAACACAGCAGAGAATCTCCAGATATGTTTGACCAAGGCGAAGGCATGAAAGGAATGAATAGACATGTCCATGACAAAAAAATGTGTTGTTTTGTTTAGATATTTTGTTTAGTTAAATTCTGTTGATTCGTTAAATTTGTATTCGGAATTTGTTTTTGGAATTCGTATTCATAATTTTTAAATTTTCTTCAAACTTACAGATTTTTTTGATTCTAACCGATCAAATCAATAAATGTTGGGGGGGCGTGGCTACCGCGCAGCTGAATGGACGCTTAGCTCAGGAACTCTGCTTCAGCGTCAGGGAATCCAACAATCCGAGGCATCGTGGGGTGTACTGAAACGCCCGAAAGAGCACCCGCTGACCCGCTCGTCCCTCGAGGATGACTAAGAAGCGCAAAAACGCCGCTCAGCCGGCGAAGCTGGAGGATTTCTTCTCCCCCAGGACTGGCAGCGTGTCCCAAGATGGCGCCGGCCGCGCCTCTCCGGCCTCCGCCGGCGGATCATCCATCTCCACACCAAGCCCGGGATCGAAAGAGGGGACCCAGCGCCGCTCCCCAGGGGCTTCCACCCCCCTCTCCTGCAGCCCAGTGAAGTCCAAGCCACGGCTGTCGGCCGCAACATGCGACTCACAGGTCAGTGTCTTGCAGGGTTCTATGGAGGACACTCGTGAACTCTCAGCCCCCATTAACACCTTCCCTACCTCCAATATGCCTGTGTCGGACACCACATTGAGAGATATGCTGGTCTCCCTGCGCACATCTCTCCATGCAGACATGATGGAATGTATGAGAGGCTTCAAGACAGAAATAGGGGAGCTGGGTGGCAGAGTTGACCACGTGGAGCAGAAAATGGGGGAATATGCTTCCTCATACAACTCCCTAGTGGACTCTCACAATGACCAAGGGGATGAGGTTGCCTGGCTTAGGGCAAAGGTCGCAGACCTCGAGGACAGGTCTCGCAGGAACAATGTCAAATTGAGGGGTGTACCTGAGACTGTCATGCCTGCCCAACTCCAACAGTATGCCCGTGAGCTTATGGGGTCATTCCTGCCCTCCGTCCCTGACTCAGAACTGGTAGTAGACCGGATTCACCGCTTGCCTAAACCCGCACACCTTCCTGACAATATACCCAGGGATGTACTGATGCGGGTGCATTTCTATCATGTCAAGGATCAATTTATGTTGGCCTTCCGCAAGACCCCCCAGTCGTCTGACCGCTACGCTAACCTACAGGTGTTTGCGGACCTCTCCCAGCACACTATGCAGAGACGCAGATCTCTTCAACCTGTCACAAAAGCACTCCGCAATCATAGTATTATATACAAGTGGGGCCAACCGGCCAAACTTATCGTAACCAAAGACGGCGCCTCCAACGTTGTCATGTCCCTGGAAGAGGGACTCGCCCTCCTCCGCAAATGGGACATACTGCCTGAGCATCCTCCTGGGGACACGGTGCCCGCATCTGTACCCAAGGCTCAAGCCCACGACGAATGGTCACTGGTGACACGTAAACGTACTAATAATAAGAAAACATAAAGCCCCTCTGCCTCGGAGATCCTGTTTGTTATTGTTCTTCATGTTAATCCCTGACTCTGTTGAAGTTCTGTTTCTCCACGAACTCCCCCTCCCTGCAATATGTGCAGCTACTCTGCATCCAGATCCCGGCTGGGATCCTCCTTTTTACTTGTGCTACCTTTTGTTTTTGTTATGACCCTTTTGCTCTTACTTTTTACACTTCCTTCATCTTTTTCCCCTTCCCCTGAGATGGGCGCCGGACTCTTTTCAGTGAAGACATCCTGCTCCCCGTATGCTCCCACCGCCTGGAATCGGCTGATCTGGAAATCCGAATACATCACCGCAAGGTACTATTATCATTCTTTTCATATGCACACTCATGGCCCTGTCAGTTACCTCCTTTAATGTCCGGGGTCTGAACCACCCAGTCAAGAGAGCTTCTGTCTGGAGGGAGGCTTTGAAATTGCGCTCAGATGTCCTGTGTCTTCAGGAAACCCACCTGAAAGCCTCCGATGCACCTCCCTTCCACCACGTTAAGTTCCCCCATGTCTTTCTGGCATCCGCCCCAAACAAACGGAAGGGTGTTGCCATTGCAATCAGAGATTCAGTGAACTTCTCTCTACAAGATTCTTTGACTGACCCTGATGGTAGGTTCCTAGTTCTGGTTGGGACCTTCAACAACAAGCTGTACACCCTGGTTAATCTGTACGCACCCAACACCCACCAACTCCGTTTTCTGAGGAAACTTTTCTGTAAAATCAATGACATAAGAAAAGGAGCTTTGATTGTGTGCGGAGACTTCAACCTGACGGTTGACTTTACATTGGACTCTACCTCCCACTCAAAACGCCACCAACCTGCGCTAGGCGCATTGATACATGCTGAGGGCCTGTTTGATGTCTGGAGATGTCAACATGCGAGCGAAAGAGATTACTCCTTTCATTCCTCCAGACATAACTATTATTCACGTATTGACTTGATTTTAGTAGACAAATTTTTACTTCAGAAGGTGTCCTCGTCCGCCATCCACGACATCACGTGGTCAGACCACGCCCCAGTGTCGGTGGTGGTGGGCGGGGGGGCCCCAGTAACCTCGCCCTTCATTTGGAGGGCGGATTCATATTTACTCCAGCAACCTACTCACATTACCTATTTGTCCTCTCATTTACGAGAATTCTTCACTGTTAATGATGGTTCTGTTACTAACCCATTTTCTGTCTGGTGTGCCCATAAGGCCTACATTAGGGGTATTCTGATGCAACTCAGCGCACGGGTCAGGAGGCAGAGAGCACAAAAACTAGACTCCATACTCGCTGAGATCGCTTCCTTAGAGTCGCAGAACAAGCAGACTCCTGATGTCTCAGCGACTACTAAGCTATACAGTGCGCGTGCGGATCTCAGGAGACTGCTACTCGAACGGTATGAGAAACATGTCCAATCTCTGAAATTGTCCCATTATGCGTCTGGTAACCGGGCAGGCAAATTTCTGGCTCAGAGGCTGAAAAGTCGAAAGGTGAAAACCACTATCCCTTTCCTTATCAAGCAATCTGACGGCAGCAAAATCTACAACCCTCAAGACATCGCAAACTCGTTCGCGGACTTTTACTCCTCCCTCTACAATCTCCGAGAGGACCCCTCTACACCTCAACCGGTAGAAGGGGCAATTCGCTCCTTTCTAGCTGATTTAGCACTGCCTACCTTGTCGCACACCCAACTTGACTCCCTTAATGCGCCGATATCGGAACTTGAAATCAAGCGGGTTATCAAGTCCCTCCCCCTGGGAAAGTCCCCAGGCTCGGACGGGCTCCCTAATTGTTACTATAAGGCCTTTGATTCCATCCTAGCCCCAGAGCTGAACAAAGTGTTTTCTGAAGCAATGCTCTCTGCCTCCTTCCCAAGCGAAATGCTTAATGCTTTCATTGTAACCATCCCAAAGCCGGGGAAAGCACCCACCGCACCTGCTAATTTTCGACCCATCTCCTTGCTCAACACAGACGTGAAACTGTATGCCAAGATTTTAGCGTCCAGACTGCTCCCACTCCTACCCTCTCTGCTTAATCCGGATCAAACGGGGTTCACCTCAGGTAGACAGTCCTCAGATGCGACCAGACGGGTAATAGACTTGGTCCATCATGCCGGGGCCTCTCGGACGCCTTCTCTGCTCCTTTCTCTGGATGCGGAGAAGGCGTTCGATAGGATACACTGGGGATATATGACCCAGGTATTGGAGAAATTTGGGTTCTCCGGCCCCATCCTGTCGGCAATCCTTGCACTATATTCCTCCCCTTGTGCACAGGTCTATACCTCAGGTATGCTCTCCTCTGCTTTTGCCATAACTAATGGTACCAGGCAAGGGTGTCCCCTATCCCCCTCCATATTCAACCTACTCGTAGAACCCCTCGCGGAAAAAATTAGGGCACATGCAGGTATCCCGGGTTTCTTGGTGGCGGGACGGACGCATAATATAAGCTTATTTGCAGACGACATTATCCTTTTCTTAACCTCACCGTCCTATTCCCTACCACACGCACACGACGTCCTCGCAGAATTTAGTCGCATATCCTACTATAAGGTCAATTACACCAAGTCCTTCATTCTAGGCCTCAATCTGTCCCCCTCCCTTCAATCCCGCTTGCAAACTTCCTTCCCATACTCCTGGGCTACATCCAATATACAATACCTGGGGATACAAATCACAACTGACCCTACGAAATTGGCCGATGCTAACTATATTCCTTTTATAGACAAAATTGCTAAGGAGGCCACTCGCCTAGCCAAGGTCGAACTGACGTGGTCGGGACGCTTGGCCTCCTTCAAAATGTTGCTCCTCCCCCAAATCTTGTATATTTTCCGCACACTACCCATCCCTCTGAAGCCCAATCACCTTAGGTCCCTAAACGGTATCCTTAATCGCTACATATGGGGCACCAAGCGGCCGAGATGCGCAAGGTCCCTGTTGATCACGCACAGATCGATAGGGGGCATGGGCATGATCGACATCAAAGATTACCACCGAGCGGCTATACTTACCCAGATTAGACGTTGGATTTCCCCTGACATTCTCTGGTGTGATATAGAAAAGGCCCTTAGCCCGACCAAAGACCTCTACAGTGCTTTGATACTCGACTCTTGGAGACCTCTCCCGTTGCGCCATCTACCACCGACTATTCAGGCTACCATACTAGCCTGGAGGGATCTATGTGCCTTGGCGTACACGTCCTCCAGTACTATTTCTGTACCAATTCCGATTGAAACCTTGTCGGCAGCAGTGCCACACCCCTCCTTCTCCAGCTGGGCCGCCAAGGGCCTTACCAGGGTTGAAGACCTATATTGCCGAAACATCCTAAAGCCGTTTGTCGAGCTGACCGCGGACTTTGGTTTGACACAGTTGGACAGTTTCAGGCACTCGCAAGCGTCCCATTTCCTCAAATCACTACACTCTCGAAATGTACTGATCCACAGCGCCGTATGGCAGTTTTACACTAGTTCGACCCTCCCCCCTAAAGGTATCTCCCTTTTTTATAACCTATTCCAAGATAAACTCCTCTTTAAAAAGTCCCCCCCGTTTTGTAAATGGGAAACCGATTTGGGCAAAACATTCTCTCCAAACCAATGGAAGTATTCATTTAAACTCATATACAAAGCCTCCAGATGTATTAACCATTGGGAGCTGTCCCAAAAGATAGCTCTGCGGTGGTACCTAACACCATATCGTTTAGCCCAATTTTACTCTTCAACCTCCCCATTGTGCTGGAGGAATTGTGGAGAGGTTGGCAATATTTTTCATGTTTTTTGGCTCTGTAGGAACCTCACGAGTTACTGGAGGGGGGTCTTTAGATGCATCTCACGCATAACAGGTATACTCACACCCCCCTGCCCGGAACTGGCAGTACTGAACTTGGGAATCGAAGGATTCCCCACAGGTTTTCGAGTTGTAGTCACTCACATCCTGCTGGCGGCCAGATTGTTGCTGACTAGAAATTGGAAATCACACAATGTACCAAACGTATCTGAGGTCCTGGAAGTTACCAGGAACAACTATGTCTTTAAGTCCCTGCTGGCGAGCAGAGAGGGTAGGAGAGCAAAATTTGATACTCAGTGGAAGCCCTGGACTGACTGGTTCAAGGTGCGGTGATATGGTGACTTTGGAATGTCTACCTAGGTTATGTTCTTTTTGATATGTTCTGAACAACTGTCTATGTGAAAGTTTATGATAATGAACACTCAGGTATCCATCTCATCCCCCACCCCCTCCCCTCCTTCCTATTTCCCTTTCTCCTTCCCCCCCCCCCCCCTTTTTTTTTTTTTTCTTTCTTTCGCCCTTCCCCTACTCTCCCTCTCTTTCCTGACCCTATTCACTTTACTCGACTTCCCCCCATGTTACTCCTCCATGCACTCCCCAGAGTATGACAAGTGAAAAAGACGATATCTCCCTCCCCTACTTTGAATTGTTGTCTTCAATATGATTGCCTTGCTCGTACTCATATGTTTCTTGCTGATCTACCCTGTTTGCTTCTGGAGTTGTCAATGTATGTGATTTCCCCTGCTGATCCTTGGGAATACATGTGAATGTTTTTCTGTTTTCCTACTTTTGTACTTTTGAAAACTTTCAATAAAAAACTATTGTACAAAAAAAAAAAAAAAATCAATAAATGTTCAAATCTGTCGAAGCTAAAATGTTATATTGTCTTCGATTCGAATGCAGCAAATTAAACAAACAAAAGAAAAATCTTCATTAAATGATTCTGACTCTTTAAATCACCTTTGTCTTAACAAAAACAGCATTATTTCGAAATAGTACTCTAATGACACACACAGTCTTTGATTTCAGCAATATGTGTAGTGAAAAATTGACTGGAATTCAATATAAAATTTGATTTAAATTTCAGTCTGAATTTCCAAAATTTGTCCGAATTTCGTTACATTATTTGGAGCATTCGGTAAAAAAAATTATATTGTAATTCGAGTGTTCGGATACATCCGAATCTATGAATAAAAAAAAATGCCTGAATATTAATTCGGAACGAAACAAACCGCACATGTCTAGGAATGAACAAGGCAGTTTAAATAGCCAGAGGGGGATGGCTGAAGGCTGAACCTACGAGAAGGAATTGATCACCAGGTGAGCCACTGTGGAATGATGAGTGCTGAGAATTATCTGATAGCTGAGCAGCCTAAGCACAGAGAAGGGAGCTGTTGAGGGCTCCCCCCTGACACATGGCTGGAATGTGTCTTGTGAGGCAGCATGAATGGGCACATTTGCTGGGTGCTCTTCCGATGACATTTTTTAACTAAAAACTAACACTGCCTTGTATGCATTGCACAGCATGACTGAAGTCTGCATGGGCATAGCAGCATGAACGGCCACGTACATGCAGACCATTTTGCTATCATCATTGTTGATCACGATCAACATCCCATTTTAGAATTTTAATGGATTTTTTCCTTAAAGAGACACTTAGATGGGAGATGGCTGAAATCGGTGTGAGTGAGTACACATTCTACAAAGGCTCCAGTTGTCCTAAGCGTTTATCTTGGCCTGGGGAGCGAGAAACTGCCATCCTGATCAGCAAACCATTTCCCCAGTCTTGGGGACCTGGTCCCCCACTTCCCGTGCACTTCCGTTACACGAATTGCGGCCATCTTGCCTACATATGTGTCTCTCTCTGACAATCAGTAGCAGTGCAGACTGAGCAGTGTATACATAATATAATCCACAGTAGAGCTCATAAATGTGTCCAAAAAGACCAAGTGACTAAACTAGTCGAGGCGTGGCCACACGGTGACTGTATGTTGAGGCTGGGATGGTATTATGATGTTTAGTGTAGGAAACCGTGGGGAGATCGCAACACAGATCGGCATGTCTTGTACCGTGTTACAAAAATGATGATTTTAACTATAATTGATGTACATGCAATATATATTTTAAATTGATCAATATCTTAAATGATTTTACACTATTGGAGGCTCTATTTCTCTCTCTATTCTCTACACGTGGAGTCAAACCCAGGCATGTGAACGAAGTGTGGCAAGTTACAGCAGCTGTTCAATATAATCTTTGAGCTTGTTTGCCAAACACGAGAGTGAATGGCAATATTATCTGGTGAGCTTATTTCTTAGGCCTCGTACACACGAGGGGATATGTCCGCTGAAAACGGTCCGATGGACCGTTTCAGCAGACATCTCCGCTCGTGTGTATGGGCTAGCGGACAGATTTCTCCACCCGACAGATTTCAAAGCATGCTTTGAAATCCATCCGGTGGAATCTGTCCGCCCGACATGTCTGCTGGTTAGCACACTTACCAGCAGACATGTCGTCCCCCACCGCCGCCGCGCCGCCGCCGAATGGATTCGGCGCATGCGCGGAAGTGTTTTACTTCCTGGTGCGGTGACGTGGCGGTGACGCGGCGGCGTCAACGTCACCGCCGCGTCACCGCGCCGTCCGGCGGCGGGGAATTTGATCCGATGGTGTGTACACTCCATCGGATCAAACTCCCGATCGGACATATTAATGAAAGTTGATCTCCCATTCATCACTGTGGTGGAGGAATTGGTGTCATCATATACACATATTGGGCCAGATTCAGGTAGATGGGCGCTTCTTTACTTTGGAGTAACGTTTCTCATTTACGTTACTCCGCCGACACTTTCGGCGCAAGTACTGTTATTCACATAGCAGTTGCGCGTAAACTTGCGCCAGAGTAACGATAATGCGCTGGCGTAACCCGACGCAAGTGGAAGTGGGTGTGATCATATGTAAATGATGGGCGGAGCCCAGCGCAGAGGCTTACGTTCAGCGCATCATCCACGGAGCATGCGCAGTAAGTGAGGCTTCACTCGGCCCCCTGTGCGCATGCTCACAACTTCCGTCTGCACCACTTTACGGGAAACGCCAGCGCAATGTGTTCCGTTGCGCGTATAAAAGCGCCAGCGGAAGCGGCATTCCGGCGCAAAAGTATTTCCGTTTCCCCCCACCCCAAAGTATGAAGACCAGCAGGGAGAGGAAGCAGGCCATCCTGGACACCATTGCTGGCCGGGTTAATGTCTTGGGGTACTCCACCCGGACTGCTGGGGATATCCAAAAAAAATCAATGACCTGCGGCGCAAGGTCCGTGGCAAGGTGGCCACCATCAGGAGGCATGAGAGGGGCACAGGTGGCGGACCCCCATGTCCGGTCAGCCTGACCACAGAGGAGGAGGTGGTCGTCCGCTGCCTGGAGAGGGAGCAATTGGAGGGGGTACCAGGCTATGATTCTGTGGAGGAAGGCTCCAGGACAGGTAAGTGTTTTTTATCCCCTATTTGGTGTTTTGCATGTGGGGGGGGGAGGGTACATGTGCCAAGTGTGTGGGACCACCAACATGTGTCTGCTTTGTGTCATCCACAGATGACGGAGTTGGGCCATCATCTGTCGGCGGCCAGTCCACCCCATCCCCCCATCGGCACCCAGTGCCTGTGCCCCTGGGTGGTGAAGACACCGAGGTGGAGGAGGAGAGTGCCCACACCACACCTGCAGAGGTCGTTGAGGAGGAGCCTGTTGGGGCAGAGCAGGACTTTATTTTATTGTTAGAGGAATCCTCCTCTTCTGCAGGACCCTCTCAGATCCCCTCCCCCATTATAGGAAGCCCCTCAAGGGCGACTACATCCCCCCGGGGACAAACATCTACTGGCCCCAGGAAGGTCACCCATAAGACCAGGGGGGTGTCTGATCTGGTCCAGGACCAGGTGGCGAGGGATCACGCCAGGCAGACCCAGCAAATGGGGGAGATTGCTGGGCACCTGGACAGAGTGGCTGACAGCCTGTGCTCCGTGGCCCAGATTTTTTCAGCAGTGCAGGATGTGAGCTGTAACTGCGCTGCAGTGGTGACCAGCCTGGGGGAGGTGCAGGGTGACATAAGGGACCTCACTGCAGCCGTCCAGGCAAACACTGCTGCCATCCAGGGAAACAGTGCTGCCATCCGGGACCAGGGGAGGCTGAGTCGGCGGGCCCAGCATTATCAGGTCACCCGGCAGCTCAGGATGCAGGCCCAGACCAACTCTTACCTCGGCCGGATAGCCATGGCCTTGGAGGGCAGGCAGGCCACACCTGCCAGGAGTGGCCCACCCGGGGACCAGCCACCTCCAGATGCCCCCCCACCCCCACCCACTCCATCCAGGCAGCTAAGGAGCCAGAGAGGGGCCGCCAGAAGAAGCCCCCGGCATCCCAGATAATTTTTATTTATTTTTTGATTGATGCTCAGGACATGAGTTTATTTTTAATTTTTTTGGGAATGGTCAGGTTATGAGATTTTTATTTTATTATTAATGCTCAGGTTATGAGTTATTTTATTTTATTATTAATGCTCAGGTTATGAGTTATTTTATTTGTGATTATGCTCAGGTTATGAGATTTTTATTTTTTGATACTGCACACGTTGCAGTGTGAATGGTGTGTGAATGTGAAGGGGTGGCACTCCTGCCAGTAAGGGGTGTCACCCTCGGCCGTGGTGGTGAAGTTAACCCCACGGCTGTATGAATGACGTGTGAAAGGTGTATGAATGGACAGCGACATCATTGGGGCCTTGACGCTGGCGTTGCTGCTCCCAAGTCCTACATGCTGGACTTGGGCTAATCCAATGCGATGTGCATGTGGTGTGTGTGATCTAGGGACATCAGTGGTGTGCATGCATGCATTGTCTGTGTGATTAATGTTTTGGTTTAGTGTCCAAAGATGCCTACGGCGAGGACCCTCCTGACTGCTCTTCCATCAGCAGACTGGTTCTCCTCTGGCAGGGGGGGATTGTCTGGTTGGGGGGTCAGGTCATCACGCATGTCAATCTGCAGGCCTTTTCTCATAGCAAAGTTGTGCAGAATGCAACATGCACCGATGATCTGACACACAAAGGTAGGGGAATACAATAGGGCCCCCCCAGACTTATCCAGGCAGCGGAAACGGGACTTCAGGAGCCCAAATGTTTGCTCCACCACTGCACGGGTTTTGATGTGTGCTTCATTGTATTTTATCTCTCCTCTGGTTTGGGGGTTCCGGAAAGGAGTCATGAGATGGGGTCCCAGTGCATATGCAGAGTCACCTGTAAGGGAAAAGACAGGAGGATGTTAGTCATGCATGTGCCCCTTGTGATGTGCATCATGGGAGGGGATAGTCATGCCTGCCACCCATGTCACTCACCAACCAGCCAGCTGTCCCCATACATGTTCTGCTCGAATTCTGCTGGGATGGGGCTCTGACGGTATATAAAGCTGTCATGGCTGGACCCGGGGTGTTTGGCACGGACGTGCCATATGAGGCGTTGGGCATCGGCTATCACCTGTACGTTGATGGAGTGCCAATGCTTCCGATTGCGGTATATGTGCTCTGTGGCACTGGGGGGCTGTAGGGCCACATGTGTGCAATCAATGGCCCCCACAGTGCGTGGGTGTAACGCCACGGGCGTCCTCTCTCTCTCTCCTCGGCGCTTCCTTCCTCCCCAGACTTCTGCAGTGACAGATGTGCATCACTTCCGGTGCGCACTGTTATGCGTTCCACGCTGGAACACGGAAGTGCGCCCCGGCGTGCAGCGCATTCTCCCGCGCCGTGCACGCTATTTAAAGCCCCAGGAATGACGGCAGGATTGTTCCACTATTTTGTTGGGCACCTGCCGTCACCTGGGACCCCTCAGAGCACCCCACCTGTTCCAGCAAAGGACCACTAGTTGAGCACTGGGTGGAACCCTGCTCCCCATAGACTCCAGCAACCTCCCAGCTCTCATTACCCTGCTTCCAGGAACTTTACACTGCTCTCCATCAAGCCTGCATCTAACCAGCTCCAGTATTCTAATCCTAGGATCCATCCTGCTGCAGCTTCTCTACTGGGGATAGGAGCTGACACTCTAAACGTCTGAACCGCAAGTATACTGTGTATAGACTGTGACTACAACCAGGCTAGTGCTGTGAGAAGTTTCCTTTGCTTGAATGCTATGACTTGAGGCTATTATTAACATACATGCTATGTACATGAACTGTCGTTGAATACAACACTTGATGTCCGACCACTCATGGTCCGAACCTATAGGGTCATACTATTCTAATTACTAGCTTGATTCACCAACTAATCTATACTTGCCATATCTATGCCTGCTTATGATTTAACTGAAAACGCTCCCTTCTGGTTGGTTTCCATATAGAGGTTGTGATGAAATAAACCCTTAACTTTCTGTTCACACAAGAGAGTGCGGTTGTGGTTTATGCTGAGAAACCTCTTTAGCTGGAACTCCGTTAAGTTTATCTAGCGATAACGTGACCATAACATAATAGTGGAACCTTACTTAACCTAATGGATCCAGCGGAACTTGCCAACCATTTGGTAGGACTGTCACAGCGAGTGGACACTCTCACCAACACTGTGAATGACCTCCGTTTAGAAAACGAGGCACTCCGGAATCATAATTTTGCTCAACCAAGGGATAGACCTGAACCCAAGGTCTGCGCCCCTGAACCCTTTTCAGGAGACAGGAAATGTTTCCGTCAATTTATTAGTTCTTGCCGCCTTATGTTCGAGTTACGCCCCAGAACCTACCATTCTGACAGAATCAGAATTCTTACGTTAATATCCTATCTCAAGGTGGAACCAAGAGTTTGGGCCGATGCCTATGTTGAGGAACATGGAGACCTACTCGGGACTTTTAACACTTTTCTAGATGAAATGTCGCTCCTCTATGAGGACCCTAACAAACAACTTACAGCAGAGAACACCATCAGAAACCTTAAACAAGGTAAAAGACCAGTAGAGGATTACATCTCCGAATTTAAGTGTTGGTGCCGTGATACTATGTGGACCGATATTTCCCTCAGAAATCAATTCCGTCTCGGACTCTCAGACCCAATGAAAGATGAACTAGCCCGAGTTGAAATTCCCACTACTCTGGAGGATCTCATGCACCTCTCCCTCTCCATTGACCGTAGACTCAGAGAGAGGAAGGCCGAACGATTTAATTCTTATCAGCCTACACCTCCCAGAAGGTCCAGGTCACCACCAAAGGAGGTCCCAATGGAGGTCGCAGCAATCAAAGGCCCACTAACCCCAGAGGAAAAACAAAGACGCAGAGCCCAAAATCTGTGTCTTTACTGCTCTGCCCCTGACCACATTGTCCCTACTTGCCCACTCCTTAAAAGGAGGTCTGAAGGTAACCCGCGTAGCATTAATAAGATTACTGTGCCCCGAACTTCCACTAGTAATTATGTTTTTCTTACACTTACTTTACAGTGGGACCAAGATAGAAGTACCATAGATGCGATGGTTGATACCGGTGCCTGTGGCAATTTCATTGATACCGAATTTGTTAATTCAAATAAAATCCCACGTGTGTTTAAGCAACATCCGTTGTCTGTTACTTTTATTGATGGCTCTACTTCCTCATATGGGCCTGTACACACTCAAACTTCACCTTTGTTGGTCACCTGTGGCAATGGCCATACGGAAACCCTTGTGTTTGATATCATTCGGTCACCCACATTCCCCATAATTTTAGGTTTACCTTGGTTACTTCTTCACCAACCAACTTTCCACTGGCCTAGTAACTCAATTACGCTTGATTCTTTATTTTGTGAACATACCTGCTATCCTGTATACAATTTACTTTTGATCACTGAACAAAACAATGCTCTCCCTTCCTACTTAAATGATTTTTCCGATGTTTTCAGTAAGACTAATGCAGAGATACTCCCCCCACATCGCATATACGACTGCCCGATCGACCTCATTCCAGAATCCCCCATGCCGACAGCGCGTATTTATCCCCTTTCCCAACCAGAGCTTATCCATCTCAAGGACTACCTCGATGACAATCCGAGGAAGGGTTTCATTAGGCCATCCACTTCCCCGACAAGCGCCGCAATGTTTTTTGTAAAGAATAAGGACGGGTCACTTCGGCCAATCATTGACTACAGGTTCCTCAATAATATCACAATAAAAAATCGGTATCCATTACCTCTTATTCCGGAGCTCATAGAACGTCTCCAGACCTCCAAAATCTTTACAAAACTAGATCTTAGGGGCGCTTATAATTTAATTCGAATCCGTCCTGGGGACGAATGGAAAACCGCTTTCAAGACCCGCTATGGACTATTCGAGTATCTGGTTATGCCCTTCGGGTTGTGCAATGCCCCCGCAACTTTCCAAAGGTTCATCAATGATATTTTTCGGGACTTGTTGGACATTTGCGTAGTAATTTATCTTGATGACATTTTGATTTTCTCAGACAACCTCGAAGACCATACCAAACATGTACGATGGGTACTATCAAGGCTTAGAACACACCGCTTATACGTTAAGCTGGAGAAGTGCGTCTTCAACCAAACCAGTATCTAATTTCTCGGCTACCAGATTACTCCCGACGGGATCCAGATGGATCGCTCTAAAGTTGAATGCATTCTCTCTTGGCCTATTCCCCAGTCCAGAAAGGCTTTGCAACGATTTCTTGGGTTTTCAAATTATTACCGCAAATTTATTAAGAATTTCTCAGAAATTGTAAAACCTCTGAATGCCCTAACTAGTAAAAAAAACACCTTTTACCTGGACATTACAAGCGCAGAAGTCTTTCGACGCACTCAAACTCTCCTACACCTCTGCTCCTGTTCTCCAACTACCTGATCCACAATGTCATTTCACATTAGAAGTGGATGCATCCCACTTCGCCTTAGGTGCCATCCTTTCACAACAAGCTACCCTATCTGAACCTCTACACCCAGTCGCATTCTACTCCAGAACTCTAAATTCCGAAGAGAGGAATTACCCTATTGGTGAGAAGGAGCTTCTGGCAATAAGAGATGCCTTAGCAAACTGGAGACATCTCCTAGAAGGTTCTACGCACCCTGTAATGATTCTCACTGATCATCGTAACTTACAACACCTAAAGGCCTGCAAGACTCTCTCTGCCCGACAAGTTAGGTGGAGCTTGTTCTTTGACAGATTTGATTTCCTTATATCTTACAGACCAGGGACCCAGAATTTAAAGGCTGATTCCTTATCCCGGATCAATGAAGAAGAGGTCATTGAAAGTCCTCCTTCTTCTATCATCCCTTCTAACCGATTTATTGGGATAGCCTCTTCCTTTCGAGAATTAATCTCTCAGAACACACCCAAGGATGTTTCCTCCTTACCCAAAGGAACCTCAAGACAATCAGATGGTGCATGTACTTTTAAGAATAAGTTGTATGTTCCTCCCAGCCTACAACTGACACTTCTTAAACGTTTACATGACTCCCCACTAGCTGGCCACCCGGGTATCAATAAGACCATACACCTCCTTAAAAGAGATTATTGGTGGCCCCATCTAGCTAAAATGGTCCATGAATACGTCAATTCCTGTCTCATCTGTGCTAGTAATAAACTCTCAAGGAAACCTCCTTTTGGTCTCTTATCCTCCATTCCAATACCAAACAGGCCCTGGGAGGTCGTCTCGATGGACTTTATAGTTGATCTTCCTCGATCAAACGGCTCAAATACTATCATGGTCACAGTCGATCTTCTTACAAAAATGGCACACTTTATTCCTTTAAAAGATTTACCAACTTCATCCGAAACAGCTACAGCTTTCATCAATAATGTCCTCAGACTACATGGCCTTCCTTCTCAAATCATTTCTGACCGGGGGATCTCAGTTTATCTCTAAATTCTGGAAAACTTTATGTCTTACACTAGGAATTGACCACCGCATGTCTAGTGCTTACCACCCCCAAACTAACGGCCAGACAGAAAGGGTCAATCAGACCCTAGAACAATACTTACGTTGTTATTGTACACACTTACAAGATGATTGGTACCATCTGCTTCCCCATGCTGAATTCTCTTACAATAATGCCACCAGTTCTTCATCCAGATTTTCACCATTTTTTGCAAATTATGGTTTCAACCCTAAAGGACACTCTGCGAATTCTTCATAATAACTTAGATGCTGCTCAGAAAAGACAAAAACGCTATTATGATGCTCACAGATCAAAACCACCTGTCTACAAGGTAGGAGACCTTGTTTGGTTATCCACCAAGAATCTACGTCTCAAAATACCCTCCAAGAAACTCGGCCGACAATTCACTGGCCCTTTCCCAATATCACATGTGATAAATCCTAATGCAGTTAAATTAACTTTACCAACCGATTGGAAAATCCACCCCTCTTTTCATGTTTCACTTCTAAAACCATTTATACCAAACCCTTTCCCCAACAGGGATTCAGCTCCCCCACCTCCAGTTGACATTTTGGGTGAAGCTGAATATGAAGTTGAGAAAATTTTGGATTGTAGGAAAAGAGGGTCTGTTTTCCAGTACTTGATAAGTTGGAAAGGTTACAGTCAACTCGAAGACTCCTGGGAAGACTCTTCACACCTCCATGCTCCCCGCCTCATCAAACTATTCCATCGTAGGTACCCTAACCGACCATGTCCTACAAAGAGCACTGTGGGTGCCCCCTTGAGGAGGGGAGTATGTAACGCCACGGGCGTTCCTCTCTCTCTCTCCTCGGTGCTTCCTTCCTCCCCAGACTTCTGCAGTGACAGATGCGCATCACTTCCGGTGCGCACTGTTATGCGTTCCACGCTGGAACGCGGAAGTGCGCCCCGGCGTGCAGCGCATTCTCCCGCGCCGCGCGCGCTATTTAAAGCCCCAGGAATGACGGCAGGATTGTTCCACTATTTTGTTGGGCACCTGCCGTCACCTGGGACCCCTCAGAGCACCCCACCTGTTCCAGCAAAGGACCACTAGTTGAGCACTGGGTGGAACCCTGCTCCCTATAGACTCCAGCAACCTCCCAGCTCTCATTACCCTGCTTCCAGGAACTTTACACTGCTCTCCATCAAGCCTGCATCTAACCAGCTCCAGTATTCTAATCCTAGGATCCATCCTGCTGCAGCTTCTCTACTAGGGATAGGAGCTGACACTCTAAACGTCTGAACCGCAAGTATACTGTGTATAGACTGTGACTACAACCAGGCTAGTGCTGTGAGAAGTTTCCTTTGCTTGAATGCTATGACTTGAGGCTATTATTAACATACATGCTATGTACATGAACTGTCGTTGAATACAACACTTGATGTCCGACCACTCATGGTCCGAACCTATAGGGTCATACTATTCTAATTACTAGCTTGATTCACCAACTAATCTATACTTGCCATATCTATGCCTGCTTATGATTTAACTGAGAACGCTCCCTTCTGGTTGGTTTCCATATAGAGGTTGTGATGAAATAAACCCTTAACTTTCTGTTCACACAAGAGAGTGCGGTTGTGGTTTATGCTGAGAAACCTCTTTAGCTGGAACTCCATTAAGTTTATCTAGCGATAACATGACCGTAACATAATAGTGGAACCTTACTTAACCTAATGGATCCAGCGGAACTTGCCAACCATTTGGTAGGACTGTCACAGCGAGTGGACACTCTCACCAACACTGTGAATGACCTCCGTTTAGAAAACGAGGCACTCCGGAATCATAATTTTGCTCAACCAAGGGATAGACCTGAACCCAAGGTCTGCGCCCCTGAACCCTTTTCAGGAGACAGGAAATGTTTCCGTCAATTTATTAGTTCTTGCCGCCTTATGTTCGAGTTACGCCCCAGAACCTACCATTCTGACAGAATCAGAATTCTTACGTTAATATCCTATCTCAAGGGGGAACCAAGAGTTTGGGCCGATGCCTATGTTGAGGAACATGGAGACCTACTCGGGACTTTTAACACTTTTCTAGATGAAATGTCGCTCCTCTATGAGGACCCTAACAAACAACTTACAGCAGAGAACACCATCAGAAACCTTAAACAAGGTAAAAGACCAGTAGAGGATTACATCTCCGAATTTAAGTGTTGGTGCCGTGATACTATGTGGACCGATATTTCCCTCAGAAATCAATTCCGTCTCGGACTCTCAGACCCAATGAAGGATGAACTAGCCCGAGTTGAAATTCCCACTACTCTGGAGGATCTCATGCACCTCTCCCTCTCCATTGACCGTAGACTCAGAGAGAGGAAGGCCGAACGATTTAATTCTTATCAGCCTACACCTCCCAGAAGGTCCAGGTCACCACCAAAGGAGGTCCCAATGGAGGTCGCAGCAATCAAAGGCCCACTAACCCCAGAGGAAAAACAAAGACGCAGAGCCCAAAATCTGTGTCTTTACTGCTCTGCCCCTGACCACATTGTCCCTACTTGCCCACTCCTTAAAAGGAGGTCTGAAGGTAACCCGCGTAGCATTAATAAGATTACTGTGCCCCGAACTTCCACTAGTAATTATGTTTTTCTTACACTTACTTTACAGTGGGACCAAGATAGAAGTACCATAGATGCGATGGTTGATACCGGTGCCTGTGGCAATTTCATTGATACCGAATTTGTTAATTCAAATAAAATCCCACGTGTGTTTAAGCAACATCCGTTGTCTGTTACTTTTATTGATGGCTCTACTTCCTCATATGGGCCTGTACACACTCAAACTTCACCTTTGTTGGTCACCTGTGGCAATGGCCATACGGAAACCCTTGTGTTTGATATCATTCGGTCACCCACATTCCCCATAATTTTAGGTTTACCTTGGTTACTTCTTCACCAACCAACTTTCCACTGGCCTAGTAACTCAATTACGCTTGATTCTTTATTTTGTGAACATACCTGCTATCCTGTATACAATTTACTTTTGATCACTGAACAAAACAATGCTCTCCCTTCCTACTTAAATGATTTTTCCGATGTTTTCAGTAAGACTAATGCAGAGATACTCCCCCCACATCGCATATACGACTGCCCGATCGACCTCATTCCAGACTCCCCCATGCCGACAGCGCGTATTTATCCCCTTTCCCAACCAGAGCTTATCCATCTCAAGGACTACCTCGATGACAATCCGAGGAAGGGTTTCATTAGGCCATCCACTTCCCCGACAAGCCCCGCAATGTTTTTTGTAAAGAATAAGGACGGGTCACTTCGGCCAATCATTGACTACAGGTTCCTCAATAATATCACAATAAAAAATCGGTATCCATTACCTCTTATTCCGGAGCTCATAGAACGTCTCCAGACCTCCAAAATCTTTACAAAACTAGATCTTAGGGGCGCTTATAATTTAATTCGAATCCGTCCTGGGGACGAATGGAAAACCGCTTTCAAGACCCGCTATGGACTATTCGAGTATCTGGTTATGCCCTTCGGGTTGTGCAATGCCCCCGCAACTTTCCAAAGGTTCATCAATGATATTTTTCGGGACTTGTTGGACATTTGCGTAGTAATTTATCTTGATGACATTTTGATTTTCTCAGACAACCTCGAAGACCATACCAAACATGTACGATGGGTACTATCAAGGCTTAGAACACACCGCTTATACGTTAAGCTGGAGAAGTGCGTCTTCAACCAAACCAGTATCTAATTTCTCGGCTACCAGATTACTCCCGACGGGATCCAGATGGATCGCTCTAAAGTTGAATGCATTCTCTCTTGGCCTATTCCCCAGTCCAGAAAGGCTTTGCAACGATTTCTTGGGTTTTCAAATTATTACCGCAAATTTATTAAGAATTTCTCAGAAATTGTAAAACCTCTGAATGCCCTAACTAGTAAAAAAAACACCTTTTACCTGGACATTACAAGCGCAGAAGTCTTTCGACGCACTCAAACTCTCCTACACCTCTGCTCCTGTTCTCCAACTACCTGATCCACAATGTCATTTCACATTAGAAGTGGATGCATCCCACTTCGCCTTAGGTGCCATCCTTTTACAACAAGCTACCCTATCTGAACCTCTACACCCAGTCGCATTCTACTCCAGAACTCTAAATTCCGAAGAGAGGAATTACCCTATTGGTGAGAAGGAGCTTCTGGCAATAAGAGATGCCTTAGCAAACTGGAGACATCTCCTAGAAGGTTCTACGCACCCTGTAATGATTCTCACTGATCATCGTAACTTACAACACCTAAAGGCCTGCAAGACTCTCTCTGCCCGACAAGTTAGGTGGAGCTTGTTCTTTGACAGATTTGATTTCCTTATATCTTACAGACCAGGGACCCAGAATTTAAAGGCTGATTCCTTATCCCGGATCAATGAAGAAGAGGTCATTGAAAGTCCTCCTTCTTCTATCATCCCTTCTAACCGATTTATTGGGATAGCCTCTTCCTTTCGAGAATTAATCTCTCAGAACACACCCAAGGATGTTTCCTCCTTACCCAAAGGAACCTCAAGACAATCAGATGGTGCATGTACTTTTAAGAATAAGTTGTATGTTCCTCCCAGCCTACAACTGACACTTCTTAAACATTTACATGACTCCCCACTAGCTGGCCACCCGGGTATCAATAAGACCATACACCTCCTTAAAAGAGATTATTGGTGGCCCCATCTAGCTAAAATGGTCCATGAATACGTCAATTCCTGTCTCATCTGTGCTAGTAATAAACTCTCAAGGAAACCTCCTTTTGGTCTCTTATCCTCCATTCCAATACCAAACAGGCCCTGGGAGGTCGTCTCGATGGACTTTATAGTTGATCTTCCTCGATCAAACGGCTCAAATACTATCATGGTCACAGTCGATCTTCTTACAAAAATGGCACACTTTATTCCTTTAAAAGATTTACCAACTTCATCCGAAACAGCTACAGCTTTCATCAATAATGTCCTCAGACTACATGGCCTTCCTTCTCAAATCATTTCTGACCGGGGGATCTCAGTTTATCTCTAAATTCTGGAAAGCTTTATGTCTTACACTAGGAATTGACCACCGCATGTCTAGTGCTTACCACCCCCAAACTAACGGCCAGACAGAAAGGGTCAATCAGACCCTAGAACAATACTTACGTTGTTATTGTACACACTTACAAGATGATTGGTACCATCTGCTTCCCCATGCTGAATTCTCTTACAATAATGCCACCAGTTCTTCATCCAGATTTTCACCATTTTTTGCAAATTATGGTTTCAACCCTAAAGGACACTCTGCGAATTCTTCATAATAACTTAGATGCTGCTCAGAAAAGACAAAAACGCTATTATGATGCTCACAGATCAAAACCACCTGTCTACAAGGTAGGAGACCTTGTTTGGTTATCCACCAAGAATCTACGTCTCAAAATACCCTCCAAGAAACTCGGCCGACAATTCACTGGCCCTTTCCCAATATCACATGTGATAAATCCTAATGCAGTTAAATTAACTTTACCAACCGATTGGAAAATCCACCCCTCTTTTCATGTTTCACTTCTAAAACCATTTATACCAAACCCTTTCCCCAACAGGGATTCAGCTCCCCCACCTCCAGTTGACATTTTGGGTGAAGCTGAATATGAAGTTGAGAAAATTTTGGATTGTAGGAAAAGAGGGTCTGTTTTCCAGTACTTGATAAGTTGGAAAGGTTACAGTCAACTCGAAGACTCCTGGGAAGACTCTTCACACCTCCATGCTCCCCGCCTCATCAAACTATTCCATCGTAGGTACCCTAACCGACCATGTCCTACAAAGAGCACTGTGGGTGCCCCCTTGAGGAGGGGAGTATGTAACGCCACGGGCGTTCCTCTCTCTCTCTCCTCGGTGCTTCCTTCCTCCCCAGACTTCTGCAGTGACAGATGCGCATCACTTCCGGTGCGCACTGTTATGCGTTCCACGCTGGAACGCGGAAGTGCGCCCCGGCGTGCAGCGCATTCTCCCGCGCCGCGCACGCTATTTAAAGCCCCAGGAATGACGGCAGGATTGTTCCACTATTTTGTTGGGCACCTGCCGTCACCTGGGACCCCTCAGAGCACCCCACCTGTTCCAGCAAAGGACCACTAGTTGAGCACTGGGTGGAACCCTGCTCCCTATAGACTCCAGCAACCTCCCAGCTCTCATTACCCTGCTTCCAGGAACTTTACACTGCTCTCCATCAAGCCTGCATCTAACCAGCTCCAGTATTCTAATCCTAGGATCCATCCTGCTGCAGCTTCTCTACTAGGGATAGGAGCTGACACTCTAAACGTCTGAACCGCAAGTATACTGTGTATAGACTGTGACTACAACCAGGCTAGTGCTGTGAGAAGTTTCCTTTGCTTGAATGCTATGACTTGAGGCTATTATTAACATACATGCTATGTACATGAACTGTCGTTGAATACAACACTTGATGTCCGACCACTCATGGTCCGAACCTATAGGGTCATACTATTCTAATTACTAGCTTGATTCACTAACTAATCTATACTTGCCATATCTATGCCTGCTTATGATTTAACTGAGAACGCTCCCTTCTGGTTGGTTTCCATATAGAGGTTGTGATGAAATAAACCCTTAACTTTCTGTTCACACAAGAGAGTGCGGTTGTGGTTTATGCTAAGAAACCTCTTTAGCTGGAACTCTGTTAAGTTTATCTAGCGATAACGTGACCGTAACAGTGGGAATCTGGCAATGCTGTAGAAATCTGTCATTGCCTTCAGCCGCAGCTCCTCAGTGGTTGGTCTGATGAACTGGTTGGACATGCGTCTGAGGATTGCAGGGACAACCTGGTGCACACATCTGCTTATGGAGGATTGTGACATCCCTGCCACCACTCCACTTGTACGCTGGAATGATCCACTGGCAAGGAAATGAAGTGTTGCCAGTACCTTCACCAGTGGCTGCACTGCTTGTGAGCGGTGTGTCTTGCTGGTGATGTCACCCTGCAGGGTTGTGGTTAGTTCAAGTATTGCATCTGGGCTGAATCTGAAGATGCGATACACCTCCTCATCCCCCATGCCAAAGAGGCTCATGCGCGTGCGGTATATCCTCTCACGTGCCTGCCTCCTCCGTACCAGGGGACCCAGTACTAGTGCTAGGACCGCGACTGCCCCTGGCATGTTGGCACACAGAGGTGTCCTTGCAAGTGTGGTTGTTCAGCTTGCTAGTTTCGTCGGTAACGCTGCTGCTGTAGCTGCTCTCCTGCTGACCTGTGGCCGTCTGGAGTAAAGATAAAGCAGCTATTTGTAGAAATAACTTTGCGCCGGACGGACGAGATACGCGCGGCGCATGTAGCCGGCGTATGGTGCTAATCCGTTCGCGAATCGGGAAATCTCCCTCATTTGCATATTTGCAGGGGAAATCAATAGGCGCGACTGATGCGCCAAACGAAATTATGCGCTGACGAGACTCGCGTCGGAAAGTTAAGCCGATCGGAAATGGCCCGTTTTCTGTCGCATCTAGTTTGGTGGGTACGGCCACATAGAAACGACGGCGCATCTTCACAGTTACGCGGCACATATCGAATTACTCCAGCGCAAGTCTTGCTGAATCTGGCCCATTGTTTTTGCACTCTTAATTAAGGACTGTCTTTTTGGTGTAGATTCACAAGATTTTTTTTCACTTTTTCTTTCACTTTTTTTTCACTATATATATTTTTTCACTATTTACTAAGGATATTTATTTGCCTTTTTTGGACTCATTTATGAGCGCTACTGTGGATTATATTGTATAAGGGTATACATATATATTTATGTTTTTCATATTATGCTAAGACCACCATTATGTTTAAAATTGTCTCCCTGGCGCTGGAATGTGGGTTAATCAGGCAGGACCCGCATTTCTGATGTGGAGGATACTACCTTTTCGCACACCTGTACCCTGACTGAGATGAAAAATACAGTGCAATTCCTGATGGTGCACTTGGAGGATGCTGAAAACAGGCTCTGCTGAAACAATGTGCAGGTAGTCCATCTCCTGAAAGGGGCTGAGGATGCCATCTTTGCTGAATCTCTTTTCAAACAAGTCCATCTACTTGGTTTACCAAGTAGAGAGAGCACAAAGGGTCCCCACTGGCTCCAGGACCCTTGATACCACTGTTGGTCCCTTCCTGGTACAGTTTCTGAATTTCAGGGACAGAGATCTTATTATGGCTGAGGCTCGGAGGCAACAATATCTATGCTATAAGAATGCTGTGCTGCATTTTTTTCCTGATTTCTCCCCTGAGCTGCAGAAATGCAGGAGACTCAGGGAAAAGGGCCTTTAATGCAGCATGGTATACCCCGGCAAGCTGAGAGTTCTGCATAATGTTGCTGCTCAATACTTTGATACCCCTGCCTTGGCTGCGGATTGGCTTGACTCCCTGCCTTGATATGGGGGCTCTGGTGCTCAACCTGGAATGTAATTGGCCATTAGTTATTGCTGATGCTGCAAACTCCTTCATGGATGTTACCTTTTTTCACTAATAAACTTTGTCTTTGTTGAAAAGACATGACAATAAGTTTTTTTACAGGTTTCCCCCCCTACATTTTTGTTTTTTTGTTCAGTGCTTTTTATCAGTTTTGTTGCTGCTCCCTTTAACCTGGGGAATTAAAGCCATGTATCTTGCTGGGGACATCTCAGACCACACGCCTCTTCAAATTATGTTGCAACTATCTGACGTTAAATTCCCTCACACATGGCACCTTCACCCTGGTTGGGTGGCGGAGTCTGAGGTTGAACCAGTGGTGATGGCACAGTTAGCCGCATACTGACCGACCAATGCTGACTCCTCAACCCCGCAAATTGTCTGGAATTAAGGCGATCATATGGGGAGAGTATATTTTGGTTATTAAGGCCACCAGAGTTAGTCAGAACAGCATGGTTCAGGCACTACAAGAGCGAAAAATCACATTCCTCTGACCCTTCACCAGCCTTCTTGTCAGCCCTTCAGCAAGCTAGGAGGGACTTGTTCCTACAGTAATGCAAAGAAAACCCAATGTATTGCTTAAAATAGTGCTGAGAATCGCTTTGAAAAGGGTGACAAAAATGGGAAATTATTTGCTTTAGTAACCGTGGAGGACCATGCCCCTATGGTCATTCCTTGTGTCTACTCTCCTAATGGCATTCTCCAGACTTCTCGTGAGGGAGTTCTCCAGGCATTTATGGAATTCTATAGGTCTCTATATTCTACAGGGCATTGATGTTATAGAGTTATCCCCCTTTCTAAACGATATCTCATTACCCATTCTGTCAGCTGAAGCTAGGGATGTGCTTGACACAGCGTTCACTGCAGTGAAGGTTTCATCTGCTATCGGCTCCTTTTCTAACTGTAAGTCCCCCGGGCCTGATGGGCGGGGTGGTATAAACATTATGTTGAGGATTTATCACCCAGTTTATTACATTTATATAAGGAGTGCTTACGCACAAATTGCTTACCCCAGACTTTCTACAAAGCCCATGTGGTTCTACTGGCTAAGCCAGACAAAGACCCCCTACAGTGTGCATCTTACATCTCCCTCCTCACTATTGAAGGCCTTTTTCATCAGGTCTCTTTGCCTTAATGATGGAGCCTATTGCACAAGCTTTTCGAACCTCCTCCTTGATGTGCAAAATCAGAGTGGGTAGCTTAGAAGATGACCCTGTAAGCCAATAACCTGGTACTGTTTCTAGAGGACCCGAACGTCTCCTCTTAAAGTGGTTGTATAGTGAAAAATTTGACTTTACATTTATTTAAGCATGGTATTATTTTAAATCGTTTTCTCTTCGTTTTTCTTTTTTTACCTGTGTCATTCAGTAGTTATCACTGCAATAAGTAGTGCGGACGTGTACGGCGCATACGCCGAATCCCCGTCCATTCCGGCAAGCAGAGCCTCTGCCGGATAAATTATTTCTTTATGTCGGGGCTGCATCATTTCCTCATGCAGACGTCAGCCCCGACATACCGCGATGGTTGGTCCCCACATCCAAGAGCATCATGGTCATCACGTGATCTACACATCACAGATGGTGTACGCTGTGAATATATTTTCTTTGTTACCATGGTAACTGGAAACTAAGTAGAGGCTTGAATATTGTGACCTTACTGCGCATGCGCGGGATTACACAGGCAAGAAGAAACTGTGGGCGGAAATAGAGCATGAATTCAACGCGGAAGACCTCAACTGAAATGGCGCAGACTTACCACAAAAATGTATCTTTACTCGATCGCCAGTTACACAGTAAGTAAAATAATGTAGGTAAAACAATAGCGCTCAATCAATGTATAACTATCTGGGCTTTAAAAAAATATAAACTTTTATGATAATACCGGAGGGTATACAACTGCTTTAACTTCCTAGATCATGTGGTGTTCTTTTTGGGTCTGCGTATAAATTGGCATAAGTCCACAGTCCTTCCCTTTAATAGATCTCCCGGGTTGCCCGCTTCTCCTATATCACCTCTACAACAGGTGAAGCAGGTTAAAAATCTAGAGCTTATTATTACCAACTCAGTTTTACTTGATTTTATAAAGCTAAATTTCTCCCCTCTCTTTGCTCACTTTAAACAAAAGAATAATGCCTGGAGAAATCTCCATAATCACTGATTGGGAACATTAAGCTAATCAAAATGGAATTCCTCCAATTACTGCTGTATATTATACAAAACTCGCCGGTGTGGATTCCTAAAGCTATCTTTATATCCTTGCAGAGACTGATTTCTGCCTTTCGGTGGCAGGGAGGCACCCCCAGAATTCTTTTAGTATTAGAATTATTTTATTAGTATTGCAACACCCTTTCAGCACTTTCTGCTGCTTCAGAGCCACCACTAAAAAGATTGATTTCTGCAACTCGGGGGATCGTGATATCCTTATAGCTCCACTTCAGCAATTAGCTACTAGGCCTGAACACTGTCACAGGTGGAGGAAACCACACACTCCTTCATATCCAGAAGCACTGAGATTTGTCCCTGGTGGCAGAGAAGTAAGAAGCGATGGGTAAGCACTGGTAAGGTAAATATAGGTGTGGGGTAGTTGAGTGGGGCTCTGCAGAGACACTGAAATGCTGTCCTGCATGGAAAGGATAACAGTGTCTCTTTAAGGGCTCATTTGCATGGACATAATATGTGCTGCGTACAAAGTAAAGCTTTACAAGCAGCTGTACGCAGCTGTATACTAGTCAATAAACCCATTCACGGGGCATGGCCAGGCAGCGGATGTAGCCGGACGCATCTGAAGTGAGCTCCACCGAAAATCTTCTCAAAACTCCTGTGGAAGAAGACTCTGATCGTCCTAAAGCACATCGGAGGATCCCTTTCGGTCCCGGGAACATATACATACCTGACCTGGCGAAATTAGCCCATGATGTCGTCTGGTAAACGCCAGCTTGTGAACAAGCCTGCAGAACTCATGGCTCAAAATGGCGCGTACACAGGCCGCACAGCCAAGGAGAAGCATCGCGAGGCTGCTGAAAAACAGTTCTCTCAGACTCTGCTGAAGGATCCCGTGGCATCCTCGAGTACCCCTGAGCATTCACCAAGCGGAGGGTCTGAAGCTGATGACACAGTACCTCTGGAAGACTCGGTGCAGGCCGGACTTGTGTGGGACACAGTGAGTACTCCAATCCCTGCTTCAGCCAAGCCCCAAGGCCCAGAGAGCCCTACTATAGAGGGGGAGCCCACGCTGCGGGATATATTTACTGCAGTGACATCCTATAATGTATCTATTGGAGTACTTACTACAGAGATAAAAGGGGTGAAATCTGAAATCTCGTTTCTTAGAAAAGATGCGCAAAAGTTGAGGGAAAGAACTTCCACCCTGGATGAAAGGGTGAGCACCATCGAGGATGGCATGGGGCCTATGCAGAGCGACCTTACTTACAATAATCACCTAATATATCAGCACTCATCTTGGTTAGAAGAATTGGAGAACAGGATGAGGAGGAATAATGTGAGGGCCATAGGCAGCCGGGTGCACCCCCGAGGCCATTCCTGTTTAAATTCTTACACTACTGGGACAGAGATGCTACACTATACAATGCCAGAATCAATCCGACTGCCCTCAACATTGACAATACCAAAGTCTCTCTATTCCCGGACTTTTCTCCTGAACTTCAGAAGAAAAGGGGCAAATTCCTAGATGTTAAGCGCCGACTGAGAGACCTGGGCTTGAAATACGCAATGTTATACCCTGCCCGCCTCCGGGTGGAGGTATTTGGCTCAGTGCAATTTTTTGACTCCCCTACTACCGCTGCACAGTGGCTAGATCGAGAAGAGCAATCGATCCGGGAGGCTAGGGGCAGACGACCTGTGGACTGAGACTATGCAGACTTGTATTACCGTGGAACACATTTACGTCTTCCAAGATGTCAGATGTAAGGCGGCTACTGTTAACTTTGGTTACTAAGGCCTAGAGTTTTGCTGTTGAGAAGCTTTAAGACTCTGTGGTGTGCTTCCACTGTTACCCTCGGAAGGGTTGTGTTAGGCCCTGACCAACTTCGTGTCTGAGTTACACTAGCCATGTTGGCTGATTTGCACTTGCTTCTGTTGAGAGAAGATTTCACCATAGCCTGCTCCCTGGATATCGTTTTTTACACTTTACGTTTTTTTTGCTCTCCCTGGTCCACATTCCACATAATCATGCAGCCGTGAACCTGCCTCATGATATTTGCTCATTCCAGTACTACAGCCTGTTGAATGTGTCTGATATGTCTCTAATTATATGGGTGGTCAATGACTTCACTCAAGGCCACTTTTACTTATGTACGTTGTTAGTATGTTATCCTGATACTAATACGTTTTCAGCACAATGTCTAATGTAACAAGATGCCTCTCATGGAATGTCCGGGGCTTAAATGGCCCGGTCAATCGCCTGGAGGTGCTGTGCGCCATTAAGAGGCTGGGGCAGAGGTGATATGTCTACAGGAGACCCATTTCCCTCCGGGTTCCACTCCAAAATTGCGGTTAGGCAGTTTTGCCACCAATATCATTCCACTCACACGGTGTACTCGAGGGGAGTGAGTGTCCTGATTCGTCGGGGCACCCAATTTTCCTGTATAGATGTTAAGATAGATACAGAGGGTAGATACGTCTTTCTATACTGCTGTCTTTATGGGGTGAAGTGTGTGCTGGCGGGAGTGTATATTCCACCTCTGTTCTCATCCACTGTATTAAAAGTATTGGCAGAATATATGTCTTGTCTTCCTGGCATTCCAGTGCTAGTCCTAGGAGACTTTAACAACCTTCTGGAATACGGAAAAGACAAATTAAAGCCTATCGTGGGGGGAGGCGGGTTGGAAAACAGGGGTCCCACACCTTTTGCTAATTTAGTGGAAGAACTGGGTCTATCTGATGTGTGGAGAATGCATAACCCTGAGGCAAAAGTTTATTCCTGTCTGTCGGGCTCGTTGGGTGGACTGTCAAGGATTGATATGGGTCTTGGTAATGGTCTTTTATTACCTCTAGTGAGGTCGTCTCAATATCACCCGAGACACACCTCTGACTATTCCCCGTTTACAGTAGATCTTGGTCTAGGAGAAGAGAGGGGCAGTCTTTGGAAGCTCAACCCGTTCTTACTGTCTCTCATTCCGGAGTCGGACCCAATCCCACTGCTTCTTACTTACTTTTTCAAAGATAATTTAGGATCAGCAGACCTTCAGATGGTGTGGGATGCGGCTAAAGCCTATATGCAGGGCCAATTTATTAGAACTATCAATCTTTTTTAAGACTAATGGGAGACACAGGTACTAGATAAGGCACGCAGTTCAGGGGCAGACTATGTGGCAGACCCCTCTAATGATAACATAAAAAGGAAATGGCTGGCCTCCCAGGCCATGCTCAAGGACCTCTCGTTTCAGTTAGTTGAAAATAAAAGGTTCTTCCTACAACAAAAGCACTTCGAAGAAGGAGAAAACACAGGTCACATGTTGGCGATCCTGGCTAGATCGTGGCAGCCCCCCTCCCACATTATGGCTGTTACAAATGCAAGGGGTGACGCGTGTCACTCCGTGCAGTCCATCATAGGTTGCTTTAAAGATTTTCCAAGACGTTTATACTTCTAAGGTCAGTTCCTCTACGGATCAGCTACATTCATTTCTAGATAAATAATACCAGCTACCGAGTCTCCCCACCTCTGAGGTGGCATTGCTTAACGCTCCCCTTACCAGAGAGAAACTCCTAGAGGCACTGGCGCAGGCACACAATGGGCGGGCACTGGGGGCTGACGGCCTTCCCTCTGAGGTTTATATTAGATACTCAGAGCAGCTAATTCCTGTTCTATTAAAGGTTTACAACACGGCCTTTGATACTGGTGTGCTTCACCCATCCATGAACAAAGCCCTCATAGTGGTCCTGCTGAAGCCTGGGAAGGATCCTCTCTCCCCAGACTCCTACAGGCCTATCTCCCTCTTGACATTTGATGTGAAACTACTGGCCAGAGTATTGGCCACTAGACTCTCTAAATGTATCCACCATGTAGTGCATAGGGATCAGTCAGGTTTCATTCCTACGAGGTCCACGGCACAAAACCTGCGCAGATTGTTTCTTAATATACAGGTCCCAATAGATAATCCAGGTAACAGGGCCATACTCTCCCTTGATGCGGCCAAGGCATTTGATAGTGTCGAGTGGCCATATCTGTGGGAGGTACTGAAGAGATTTGGGGTTGGGCCATCTGTCTTGACATGGGTTCAGTTATTGTATAGCTCCCCGACGGCAAGAATGAGGATTAATGGTGAAGTCTCGGATTCCTTCAGACTTTTCAGGGGGACACGGCCCTTTGTCGCCCCTGCTGTTCGCCCTAGCTCTGGAACCCCTAGCGATACACATGAGAGCCTCACCTGATATCACCGAATTCAATAGGGGCCCTGGGTGGGACGTAATCTCTTTATTTGCAGATAACACAATATTATACCTAGAAGATACGGGTGGGTCTCTGAGGAATGCAATGGCTTTGATCGCAGACTTCGGTGACCTATCGGGCTTCAGTATTAACTGGAATAAGTCAGCGCTCATGCCTCTGGACCCCTTGAAGGACCAGTTGCCCGACTGTGCCAATGATATATTGGTAGTGAGGGAATTCAAGTACCTGGGAATTCAAGTGACCCTGGACCCCGCCCAGTATCTCTCTCTGAATTTGACACCATTACTGCATAAGTTCAGACAGAAATGTGCAGCCTGGAAGAAACTCCCCTTGTCGGTTACAGGTAGAGCGAATCTTATAAAAATGGTGTGGGCCCCCCAGCTCCTGTATGTTTTTCATAACACCCCAATTTGGATCCCGCATAAGTGGTTTTTCGCGCAGATTGATGCCCAATTTAGGGACTTGATTTGGGGTGGTAAGGTGGCACGAATAAGACTCACTACTTTACAATTGCCTAAGGATCAAGGGGGAATGGCTGTCCCACACGCCCGCTACTACTTTATAGCATCACAAGTTCAGCACTTGGGAAACTGGGGGGAGGTGGACATAGGGGACCCAGTACGAGCTCCATTAATTCCGTTGGGATCTGAGCTCCCGGCCATATCACACTTAGAGGCAGGGTTCACGCACCTAGAGCAGACTTAGGATAGGACCCATTTCAATAAATATTTGCAACTAAGACATGCTCTCCAGAGCGAGGGTAGACTCTCCCCTGTCTCGGTGGTGAGACACCCCCTCCATAATGAAGTATTATTCACCAAAGATTAAAAGGGCATGATATCGCAGGTTTATTCCAGGCTGCTCAACGCTACTCATGATGCGTCCAAACTGCCGTGCAGGAAGGGGTGGGAAACTGATCTGGGCCCCATTGATGGTGATACCTGGGAGTTGTGTTTACCTCTGCCCCACTGGTATCGGTATCAGCACAACATAGACTCTCGCACTTATTTCTACTCCACAGAGTTTATAGGACCCCCGCTCGCTTACACAAGTGGGGGCTGAGGGACTCTCCTTTATGCCCAAAATGTAATGCACAGGAGGGTTACCTATTACATATGATGTGGAAATGTCCTAAACTTTTCCGATACTGGCAATTTGTTATTAACACTATTTCCCAGGCGTATGGCTTTCCGGTGCCCCATGACCCAGTGACTTGCCTGTTGGGCGCCCTTGAGGTGCCGTCACTCTCCCCTAACGGCCACACTGCTGTACTCAGACTGCTTTATGTTGCCAAGAAGGCCATTGATAGGTTTTGGATTACCTCTAGCGTGCCAACGGATGGACAATGGGTGGAAATGGTAAATAGTTTGTTAATAAGGGAAAAACTTACATACCAGCATAGGAACGCTCTCAATTTGTTTTACTCCTTATGGCAGCCATGGCTAAACGTACCAGGGTTGGGACCAACCCAATTTATTATGGATAGGCTGTTGCAAGGTTAATGGGTTAAAGGATGGGAAGAGGTGGGGCAAGCGGTTCTACAGAGGAATCTCATATTGTTGGAATACAGCTATAGAGCCAGGATGTGGTGAAATAGGGTTTGATACAGGTTGTGGTACTTTGGTTTATATACTAATAACAAATGCAATATGGATACGGGATATGATTAATGTGTAGGATGCAGATTTATTGGGCTAGGTGTCGCCTCTGTTTTATGACTGATGAGGTGTCTACAATATTGCCAATGTTGTATATGTTGTTACAGGCATTTTTCGACTTAACTCCGAATCAATCCTGGGGTATATGTAATGCTTCTGTGGAGATGGAGGACTTGTTTACTTGTTTCATAATGCCAAATATCTTTTATAATTGGTTGCAATGCCCACGATGGTATTCCTGCTTCATATGTATGCATCCCAATGTATTGTATGTTTATTTTGCTTTAATAAAATCTTTTACTTGATTTAAAAAAAAAATTCCATTCACACAGCCACCTATAGAAGCATAAATGATCAATTACAAATAGCAATGTAGAAAAAAACAGGACATGGCTGCACTCAGGGACATCATTTTGGGCATATTTTGTGATGCATGCATGTAAATATTTATGCTAACATGCATATAGTGGGAAATGTACAGGGTCCCTATTGGCCACCACTACTGCTGATGGCTAATATGTCAGTATCAACCATATGTAGTTTGCGGTGTCTGCACCACTACTTACACACTTAGGCCGCGTACACACGATTGAACATGTCCGCTGAAACTGGTCCGCAGACCATTTTCAGCGGACATGTTCGATCGTGTGTATGGCCTATCGGACAGTTTTCCAGCGGACAAAAGTTTCTAAACATGCTTAGAAACTTGTCCGCTGGAAACCTGTCCGTCGGACATGTTCGATGGTTAGTACGCCCAACCATCGGACCAAAATCCTGCACATGCGTCAAATTGATTTGACGCATGCTTGGAAGCATTGAACTTCCTTTTTTCAGCATGTTGGTGTGTTCTACGTCACCGCGTTCTGGTCCGAGGGGATTTTGGTCCGATGGTGTGTATGCACATCAGACCAAAAGACCACTTCAGACATGTCCGATGAAAATGGTCCGTCGGACCTGTTTCATCGGACATGTCTGATCGTGTGTACGCGGCCTTAGTCTGAATGACCCATTGATACTCCTGCAGCACATGAGCAGGATGACCTTGGGCAGGGCCAGATTAAGAACATCATGGGCCTGGTGCTGAGGATTTTGGTGGGGCCTTTTATAAATAATAAATAAATGCGTGAGAATCGCAGCGCAGCAATGGAGGGCCCAGTCTGAAAATTTAAGTGTACCCTAATGTGCTAATATGCTGTGCATACTTGTACATTGTGGCATAACCTACCCCAGGGCCTCTAAAAAGTAGTAATGTCAGGAAAGTTTACTACCGCTTTAATATCACAGGATCCCAGAAACCTCTCATGGGGCCCACTACTGACACATTGGCCCTTGGGCAGTGCATAAGTGCATAGTTGCCAACATTTAAAAAATATTTTCAGGGACACTTTTTCACAAGTGCTATATTTAGAGTAGCTGAGATCCCCTATGTTCCTCTGTACATCACAGTAGTAATCACAAAATTAAATAAGTTCTAGTAACAGAACAAATATGAGAACTGAGATTTCCTTTAATTGAACTAACAAAAGTGTGTCCATTCTAGAGCTGGTAACATTGAGGGTATTCAGAACTGTTTTTGTAGGTAAGCGACATAGGGGAGGAGTACGGATGGTATATAAGTGAGAAGTATGTGCAGGTGAGTGAGAGGAATGTGGAGGGTCTAACATTGGGCACTATGTACAGGAGAAGAGTGCAAAGGGTACGGCAAAAGGCACAATGTACAGGAGAGAAGTGTGGAGGGTATGACAGTGGGCATCATGTACAGGAGAGGAGCATGGAGGGTGCGACAGTGGGCAGTATGTACAGGAGAGAATTGTATGACAGCAGGCACCATGTACAGGAGAGGAGTGTGGAGGGTATGACCGTGGGCACTATGTATAGAAGAGGAGTGTGGATGGTATGATAGTGGGCACTATTCAAAGGAGAGCAGTGTGGAGGGTATGACAGTGGGCAGTATGTACAGGAGAGGAGTGTGGACGGTATGATAGTGGGCACTATGTATAGGAGAGGAGTGTGGAGGGTATAACAGTGGGCAGTATGTACAGGAGAGGAATGTAGAGGGTATGACAGTGGGCAGTATGTACAGGAGAGAAGTGTATGACAGCAGGTACTATGTACAGGAGAGGAGAGTGAAGGGTATGACAGTGGGCAGTTTGTACAGGAGAGGAGTGTGAAGAGTATGACAGTGGGCAGTATGTACAGGAGGAGTGTGGGGGTATAACAGAGGGTAGTATGTACCAGAGAGAAGTGTGGAGGGTATGATGGGGCAGAATGTACAGGAGAGAGGTGTGGAGGGTATGACAGTGGGCAGTATGTACAAGAGAGGAATGGGGATGGTATGCTAGTGGGTACTATGTATAGGAGTGGAGTGTGGAGGGTGCGACAGTGGGAAGTATGTACAGAAGAGGAGTCTATGACAGCAGGCACTATGTACAGGAGAGGAGTGTGGAGGGTATGATAGTGGGCACTATGTACAGGAGAGGAGTGTGGAGAGTATGACAGTGGTCACTATGTACAGGAGAGGAGTGTGGAGAGTATGACAGTGGGCACTATATATAGGAGAGGAGTGTGGAGGGTATGACAGTGGGCACTATGTACAGGAGAGGAGTGTGGAGGGTATGACAGTGGGCACAATGTATAGGAGTGGAAGGATGTTTAGGGACTGCGTAGTGGTTAAGCGGGTCATACATGGATTAAAATTACACCAATTATGCAGAGACCAGCCATAGTCGATCTATGTATGGGCTAGCTGGTTTTACACAAGTCAATCCATTAATCGACTTGAGTACAACCAGCCTGTTTTTCCAAAAACAATCAGTGCTGCCAGCTATAGATAGCAACACTGATCATTGTACTCACTGGCAGAACACAATAACACTACAGGAGTGATTCCCCCATCCACAGGTCAGCAGGTGAGAGGGTGTGTGGGGACAGGCTGGGGAGAGATACCAGTCAGTGGCTGGGTAGGCACTGGCTAGTATCAGAGCCAGATACACACCGGTTACATACGTCGCGATCGTTAGAGCGAGAGCAATAATTCTAGCACTAGGCTTCCTCTGTAACTCTAAACATGTAACCTAAAAAATGTTTAAAGCATCGCTTATGATACCAAAAAAAAAAAAAAATCGTGCTAACTTTAGTGTTTTTTTTAATGTATGAAACAGTTTATTTCCAAAAAAAAACATGTTTGAAAAATTGCTGCACAAATACAGTACCGTACTAGAGCTGCACAATTAATCATTAAAATTGTGATCTTGATTCAACCCCCCTGACATCTCCAATGCAGAGTTTGCTGATTCTTTCATATAACAAGTGGAGAGACTTTCAGCTGTCAAAAGAAAATATCTGGACAGTCTGCCAAGTTCTTATCAGGAAACATTGTAACTAACGCTTTCTTCTTATATCAAAGGGATAAACTTCTGTGTGTAAAGAAAATATCCAACTGTCTGCCAAGTTTGTAAACAACATGAAACATTGTAACCAACTTCCTTTTTAGATCAAACTTCTATGTGTAAATGCAAGAAATGTAACCACTTAAAGTCCAACACTTGTTTAAGTTAAAAAACAATATTTTTTGCTAGAAAATTACTTGGAACCACCAAACATTATATATATTTTAGCAGAGACAAAAATGGCAATTGCTGCAATATTTTATGTCACGCTGCATTTGCCCACTTCATTGAATAATAAAAACCATTAAAAAAAAACAGTAAAACAGTAAAGTTAGCCCATTTTTTTTTTTTCATGATGATGTTATGCCGTACGAATTGTGAAAGAATCGTGATCTATCTTCTAAGCAAAAAAATTGCAGTTGTCGTTTTAGCCAGAATCGTGCAGCTCTATACCGTGCAACATAAAAAGTGCAAAGACCACCATAGAGTAATTTTCTAGCAAAAAACAAATGATTTTTTTTTCTCAGTCTGCTGCAGTGTGTCAGCTTGTATTTATAATGGCTGCTCTGTATGTAGCTTCTGACAGGCTGTGCAAGCAGGCCTGTATCTCCGGAACCATAAATGATAGCCATCCCATATTTTGACCGGTTGTGGGGTAGGTCTTCAACTGACTACCCCCCAAATGTGGGGTTTCTGTGACCTCTGGTCATCAAGCTACAACCCCGAAGTCGATCTAAAAAAAAAAAAAAAAAAACGTATTTTTTTTTTTTTTGGGGCAAATGGGCCTATCTTGAGAAAGGGGCCTGGAGCTGCAGCTCCATCAGCCCCTCTGTTAATCCGGCCCTGACCTTGGGTCATCATCCTGGACCATGAATGACTTCCCAAGGTTACTACATAGCGTGCATCAATGACTTATTCAAACTATCAGTATATAATTAGTGGCACAGGCAATGCTGATTACAGATTGTTGTCACTGACAAGGAGTCAATAGGGTGCCTGGATACTACCCTCTGCATGCATTTAGATGTTGCACAAACATTACATGCATATGGCAGGCAAGCAAATAAGCAGGCTCTTTATGGCAGAAAAATGCTGTGTATTATGTGGATGTACTTTGAATACATTCATGTGAATGAGCGTTAAAACAACCACTTTTCAGAGAACATGGTGTGGTGCAGTACCGTGTTTTTAGGTTACATAAGCAATAAATGCTGTCTTGCTACATTAGATGCAGCTTCATAAAGGTCTCTCAGCATGAAAATCCATGGGTCAGATCTACAAAAGGTCACTGTCCTCTTCTTATTACAACATGTGAAAATTCTAATCAACCAAGCTTCAGTGTTATGTGACAAAAAGTATGCGGCAAACAACCTGGCAACCCTGTGGTGAAAGAAGATTGATGGTGGCATCACTGCCTCCATGTTGTTATGTAATTACGTAGCCTGTATTGAAAGTGGAAATAAATACAACTCCCCCAGAGAAATGCATGGACTGGATGTGAGTTGGGAGGTTTTGTTCAGTTGGAAATATTGAATGATAAGTTTATAAAACAGCAGGCCCTACAGACAATGACAATTTCAATTATGAGACCTACACGACCACATGCAAGAGCGGATATGAAGGCAAGCGTCTTGCGTATCTTCCCATATTTCCACTTAAATGCGGAGACAGGTTATTTTACTTGTGCAATCCACAAAGAGAAATAGACTGTCATCTTCAAAGTATTCTACTTCCTCAAATAATTATGTTAGTAGCATTTCAAATAAGGCAATCGCCACCTTCTGTCAGTTATGGAAGGTGATAATTGTATTGTCTTTGATACATTTCACTTTTATTCCCAGTGTTGTATGCGAGTACATAAACATTTGTGCTTGTGCTGCGCCAGCATTACTGGAACACAATAGCTCTTTTCTTAACTCATTTATATTTTTCATGCTCAGAGTTTGAAAACATTACTGGCATGAATGGCTTTAACTTATCTTTAAAGCGGATGGCCCATTACATTTTTTTTTTAAAAGCCAGCAGCTACAAATACTGCAGCTGCTGACTTTTAAAAATAGGACACTTACTTGTCCTGGAGTCCAGTGGCGTCCGCAGCAGAGGACGAGCGTTCGCTCATCTCTCTGCTGCTCCCCCCTCCATCCACGGTGAGGGAACCAGGAAGTGAAGCGCTGCAGCATCACTGCCTGGTTCCCTACGGCGCATGAGCGAGTCGCGCTGCGCCCGCCGATTGGCTCCCGCTGTGTGCTGGGAGCCGAGAGTTCCCAGCACACAACGGGAAAAACCCGACATTTGCCCGAGACTGCGGGCCGGAAGTGGGTGAAGATACCTGTCTTTAGACAGGTATCTGCACCCCCCTCCCCCCTGAAAGGTGTCAAATGTGACACCGGAGGGGGGGAGGGTTCCGATCAGCGGATCTTCACTTTAGGGTGGAGATCCGCTTTAAGGCCAAGTTTTCATTGCTGGAGACTCTAGACACACAATCTTTGATGTCCAAACTACACTCCTGCTAGGATCATGTCTTTTACACAGAACTTTTTTGTTTTGTTTTGTTTTGTTTCACTAATCAATAAAAAAGGAATGCCACCCAAAAGGGGAAGATTTGCTTTAAGTTCTCCTGCTCTATCGCATTTGGCATGCTACATAGTTACATAGTTAGGTTGAAAAAAGACACACGTACTGTAACTTGTATCTAGTTCAACCAAAAAAAATTAAAATAATAATACAATCCCATATACACAATCTTTCACCCACATTTGATCCAGAGGAAGACAAAAAACAAAAAACAAAGCATGCCCCAATTTGCTACAGCGGGGGAAAAAAATCCTTTCTGATCCCCCGAGAGACAATCAGATTTTCCCTGGATCAACTTTTCCTATAAATGTCAGTACCCAGTTATATTATGTACAGGCCTTTTTTGAAGCAATCTACTGAGCTTGCCAGAACTACCTCTGGAGGGAGTTTATTCCACATTTTCACAGCTCTTTGTGTGAAGAAACCTTTCCGTATTTGGAGAGTGCTCCCCTGTCCTCTGTGATGACCTTAAAGTGAATAACTTAAAATCAAGTTCACTATATAGATCACTTATGTATTTGTACATGTTGATCATATCCCCCTCAGGGCCGATCCTAGGGTCACAGGTGCCTGGGTGCAGAAATATTTCTAGCACCCCCACATGGGCGTGGTCATTTTACTAACTCCTCCCCTTTACAAATGTTTCTATGGCAACGACTTAACCACAGAGATGCCCCCCCCCCCAGCACTGCCAGGCTGGATGTGCTTCCCTATGCTCACACACCAGTTCTGGACGGACACACACCTATGCTTAGAACACTCGTTTTGGACGGACACAAACAAGAAGAGAAGGAGCAAGGGGAGAACTCTGGCATTTCAGCGCAAAGCACCCTGTGCACCCTGCCTAGGATCGGCCCTGATCCCCCTTAACCTCCTTAACGGTAATCCCGAGTCAGGCTTGGGGTGAATTTTTTATACTAAAAGCGGTATCCCCGAGCCTGAATCAGGATCACATTGCAGGATACAGGGGGAAGTTACTTACCTTGTCGCTGTATCCCGCGATGTGTCCCCGCTGTGTGTGCGGGCTCCTCCGCTGTATCTCTTTGCTCAATTGACAGTGCCGCCGAGCTCCATTCCCTACGACGTTACAAAGCACGGGGATGGAGTGTGGAACCAAATTCAAAAAGTGAAAAACACAATACACATACAGTATACTGTATAAAATAAATACACACTGCCTTTGTCCCTAGTGTTTTGCCCAGTGTTCTGCATGCAGTTTTATATAATAAAAACGGTTCTTTCTGCCTGGAAACTGGACATTGTCCAAGGCAAACAAAAAGTGTCCCTTTACATCAAAAGTGCTTTTAGACCAGCTAGAAAACAGCGATAATAAATTAGAATCACTTGCAGAATTGAGCGATAGCAATTTGTGGAGAAATTCGTCATCAAACAATAAAAATAATGACAGCGACAATTCTGCAACTGAGCAAATTTCAGTGTTTTGGATTTGATTACATTATTGAATAATTTTTATTATAATTACATTATTATTTGTTTATAGTTATTTATTATATTATGATTTATGATTTTGTGTTTCAAACTTTATCATACCCGGGATGTCTACTAGACTCTTGTTTGAACAGATTTAAGTGAGTTATTCCTAAGAATTGCAGGCCTACAATATAAAACGCCAAATTTCCATGCAAAAAATTATACCGCTTTTGGTACAAAATTCCAGACATAATTATACCGCCAGGGAGGTTAATTTTCCCTCCCCAATGAGAATACATTCAGTTCCTCTAATCTTTCCTTATAGCTGAGCTCCTCCATGCCTCCTCTCAGTTTGATTGCCCTTCTCTGCACTTTCTTTAGTTCCCCTGATATCCTTTTTGAGAATTGGTGCCCAAAACTGAACTGCATTTTCCAGATGAGGTCTTACTAATGATTTGAACAGGGGCAAAATGATATCTCGCTCTCTGGAGTCCATACCTCTCTTAATACAAGAAAGGACTTTGCCTGCCTTGGAAACCGCAGCTTGGCATTGCATGCTATTATTAAGCTTATGATCTACCAAAAACCCCAGATCCTTCTCCACTATCGATTCCCCCATTTGTACTCCCCTTAGTATGTATGATGCATGCATATTCTTAGCCCCTAAGTGCATAACTTTACATTTATCAACATTAAACCTCATGTGCCACTTAGTTGCCCAATGTAAACTGGAGACATACTGTAAGGATGTTATTCCCCTGCATAACTCGGTGTCACCTGCAAAGACAGAAATTGTACTTTTAATCCCATACCCTAAATAATTTATAAAGATATTTAAAAGTAAGGGTCCCAACACTGAGCCTTGGGGAACACGACTGATAATCTTAGACCATTCAGAGTAAGAATCATTAACTACTACTCTCTGAGTTAAATACAAAAAAGTGATCTTGGGCTAAAGAAAAGTCCCTAATAGGGATGCCTGATAAAAGTAACAATAAACACAAATAATATAGATGCAATAAACACAATGTGCAAATGATGGATGAAACACAAACAATACAATCAAAAAGGTTGTTTGTGTTTCATTTATATTATTTGTGTTTATTGTTACTTTTATCAAAAATCCCTGTTAAGGACTTTCTTTAGCGCAAGATCACTTTTTTGTATTTATTTCATTTTAATGTGTACGGTAAACACTAAAAGATTTTGCAGCTGTTGAATACGCCACTATTCACTTTTTATTCACTAATTACTCATTAGTAGCGCAAAAGCTTGTATTCAAATTTTTATTACTCTCTTAGTTTTCGTCCATTTACAAATTGTAAGCCTGTAGACCTTACACATTAGCAGTGTGTGGGGAACTGTGTCAAACGCTTTTGCAAAATCCAAATATACCACGTCCACAGCCACCTCTCTGTCCAAGGTTTTGCTTATCTCCTCATAAAAAGAAATAAGGTGTGTTTGACAACTTCTGTCTTTCATGAATCCGTATTTTTTTTCCAAGAACTTATCTATGTGGTCTTTTAATAAACTCTCCAGTATCTTCCTGACTATAGAAGTTAAACTAACAGGTCTATAAAAGCTTGGTAAAGACTTTGATCCCTTTTTAAATATGAGCACCACACTGGCCCTACGCCAATCCAGTGGTACTATTCCAGTCATTAACAAATCCCTAAAAATTTGAAACAATGGCTTTGAGATGACAGAGCTCAAATCTTTTAGGATCCGAGGGTGGATGCCATCTGGTCAAGGTTAATTCTGTCTAAATATTTCTGGACCATGTCACTTTTGAGCCATTGTGGATCATTTGGGGCCGTGTCCCAAATATTGACATGAGTTCCCCCATGTTCCTTTGTATACACAGAGCTGAGAAAAAGTATTTAGTACATTTGTCTTCTCGTTGTCCCCAGTCACCAACTTTAGATTATTTTGTAAAGGGCATACATGCTCAGACCTGACCTTTTTACTATTTATATATTTGAAGTATTTTTGGGGTTTGTCCTACTGTCTTTTGCAATTTTCCATTTCTTTTTAATTTTTGCATCCTTGATTTCCTTTTTACACATTCTGTTATATTCTTTGTAGCATTTAAACGATGATAGTGTTCCTTAATTTTTCAATTCTTTAAAAGTCATTTTATTATTATTATATATAGCCATTTGAACTTTGGCCATGAGGCACATAGGTTTTATTTTTAGCCTTTTTAAACGTGTTGCACATGGGAATTTGCAGTAAGTTCGCATACAGTCTTTATGAAGAATTACTATTTCTGCTCTGTGTCCATTGATGCCAATATTCTCTCCCAGTCTACGTCTCGGAGAGCAGCCCTCATCCTGGGTAATTTGCTCTCTTAGGCCCCGTACATACGTACGAGAACCTCGTCGGGCTAAACCCATCGTTCCGCCCGACGAGGTTCTCGGCCCGGCCGTCGAGTTCGTCGACCAGGCTGTCGAAAAAGGCGTCGAGCCATTAGTCCGGATGGCCCGTCGAGGAAATAGAGAACCTGCTCTCTATTTTGGCTCGACGCCTCGCTCGACAGTTTGCTCGGCGAAAACGTACACACGATCAAGCTTCTCGGCAGAATATGGATCTGTCAGGAATGGTCCCCCCTGCTGGTAAATATGCCTGTTATTCTGGCTGCAGTACCGGCCTCCACCAGCGGGGGGTTCTTGGTCTCCTGGAGCTCACAGCCTTTCCTGTGTTCAGGTGTGACCTGAACGTAATTAACACTCCCCCTATTTATACCCGGCGAGCTCAAGCAGAGCTCGTCCTGGTATCTTCATACCTTCTGGACCTAAGCCTGTACCCTGACCTGTATTCTGATCCTGATTTGGTACCTTGATCCTGTTCTGATCCTGATCCCTGATCCCGCCTGGACTTGTCTGCCCTGCATCCTGATCCCTAATCCCGCCTGGACTTGTCTGCCCTGCTTCCTGATCCCTGTCTCCCCTTAGCCTGTATCCTGCAGCTAGTCCATCCATCCGACCCCTGCTCCGTCCTGTCCCATCTGCTGATATCCCTTGTGTATGACCTCGGCCTGGCTTGACCTATGTGTACGGTATTCCCTTTTTGATTATATGTATATATTGTTTGCTATCTTCACCGGTTGTCCTTATTTTCTTATAATTAAACACCTTTTACTTCACTAATCATATTGTCTGGTCTCTCTGTGCAGTCACACGGGTCTGATCTCTCATACCTCCTGACAGTATACCAGGGCCACTCTTGATCAGACGTGACTGCATTTGGGAACCATCCTGGTGTAGTGCATTGCTCTAAACATGGATTACGATGACCCAGAGCCTGCTGCCCAGCTCGATGACCCGGAGCCTGCTGCCCAGCTCGATGACCCGGAGCCTGCTGCCCAGCTCGATGACCCGGAGCCTGCTGCCCAGCTCGATGACCCGGAGCCTGCTGCACAGCTCGATGACCCGGAGCCTGCTGCCCAGCTCGATGACCCGGAGCCTGCTGCCCAGCTCGATGACCCGGAGCCTTTGTCTTCTGCCCAGCTCGATGACCCGGAGCCTGCTGCCCAGCTCGATGACCCGGAGCCTGCTGCCCAGCTCGATGACCCGGAGCCTGCTGCCCAGCTCGATGACCCGGAGCCTGCTGCCCAGCTCGATGACCCGGAGCCTGCTGCCCAGCTCGATGACCCGGAGCCTTTGTCTTCTGCCCAGCTCGATGACCCGGAGCCTTTGTCTTCTGCCCAGCTCGATGACCCGGAGCCTTTGTCTTCTGCCCAGCTCGATGTCCAGGAGCCTTTGTCTTCTGCCCAGCTCGATGACCCGGAGCCTTCGTCTTCTGCCCAGCTCGATGACCCAGAGCCTATGCCCTCTGCCCAGCTCGATGACGCCATGAGCCTTCCCCAGCAACAACTGGTTGGAGTGTCCGGAGGCCGCTCCTTTGAGGGGGGGTACTGTCAGGAATGGTCCCCCCTGCTGGTAAATATGCCTGTTATTCTGGCTGCAGTACCGGCCTTCACCAGCGGGGGGTTCTTGGTCTCCTGGAGCTCACAGCCTTTCCTGCGTTCAGGTGTGACCTGAACGTAATCAACACTCCCCCTATTTATACCCGGCGAGCTCAAGCAGAGCTCGCCCTGGTATCTTCATACCTTCTGGACCTAAGCCTGTACCCTGACCTGTATTCTGATCCTGATTTGGTACCTTGATCCTGTTCTGATCCTGATCCCTGATCCCGCCTGGACTTGTCTGCCCTGCATCCTGATCCCTGATCCCGCCTGGACTTGTCTGCCCTGCTTCCTGATCCCTGTCTCCCCTTAGCCTGTATCCTGCAGCTAGTCCATCCATCCGACCCCTGCTCCGTCCTGTCCCATCTGCTGATATCCCTTGTGTATGACCTCGGCCTGGCTTGACCTATGTGTACGGTATTCCCTTTTTGATTATATGTATATATTGTTTGCTATCTTCACCGGTTGTCCTTATTTTCTTATAATTAAACACCTTTTACTTCACTAATCATATTGTCTGGTCTCTCTGTGCAGTCACACGGGTCTGATCTCTCATCCCTCCTGACAGGATCTCAGCAAGCTTCTCGCTGGATTCTGCCGAGAAGCTCGGTCGTGTGTACGGGGCCTAAAAGTTAAGTGTTTTTATTTTTCCCATATGTGTTTGTTGCTTACAGCTAACATTAAATTAAAAATTGTTATGGTCACTGCTACCCAGATATTCCTTTATATGAATATTGGTAATAAGCCCTGCATGGTTTGAGATTACCAGGTCCAGCAAAGAGTAAATTCTTTAAACTGGACCATAATATTGTCTTGTAATAGGTTTATAAATTGTTGCCCTTTAACTATTCCAGCAGTGCCATTACTTTATGTGCCATTAGCCATTAGCTTTATGGTGCACACTGCAAAGGACACAGGCAATACACCATGTGAGAATACTGCAGCTAGCACAATCAACTACCTGCCAGTAAATTAGGAAGAACTGATCTAGCTAAATTATACAGTGTATAAATATATGTACACACTAGGTTCAACCACCAGTAATTGCAATTATTGGCCAAATTAGGTTGGGCTATCAGGTGATACACTGTTTTCCCTGATACGTGCATGTAATTGGCGACTGAACTATTAACGTCCGGACCCGGTGTTGTGACTTTATGTTGTCTATTGTGAGTCCCGTTCATTATATATGTTCATGGTAGTCCATTCACTTGTAATTTCATATGTAATTTCTTAGCTAAGACCGTAATTTTTATATCTAACTTTTTGATACTACAATAAATTCATTTTGTATCAAAATAATCCTCAGATCATTATTTGTTGCTACAAGTAACCCCCTTTTTTTTCTTGACCTTCACTTAGGCCATTTCCCATTCCCCATACTCTTCCCCCTTTTCCTTTTAATTTATAAATATATGTACAACACCTGGGATGTATATATATCCTCTACACACTGTAAATTTAACTGACTAGCCTGCCTGCTCTATCTAGCTAGAAAAAAAGACACTCTCTCTCTGTGACTGATATCTAACCAGCTCCGCAACACACTACACGAGGTCGCCCTGCAGGCGGCCTTTTATAGTGTGGGGCGTGTACTAAAGCCCTGAGCCATAATTGGCCAAAGCCACCCTGGCTTTGGCCAATTACGACTCTCTGTACTGACGGCGCTGTGGTTGGCCAAGCATGCAGGTCATAGTGCATGCTTGGCCAATCATCAGCACGCAATGCCGCAGTGAATAATGAGCCGTGGCGCGTCACTCGAATTTGGCACGAACGACCCGTTTTGTTCGTATTTCGACGAACGATTGAACATACGATGTTCGAGTCGAACATACTTTTGACTCGAACACAAAGCTCATCCCTACTCCTGTGTGTCCAAATAAGTTGACAGGGAGAGGAGGAGAAGTCATCCAGCCACACTGCAGGAAATGAGTGTAGGGGGATCCATGCTGCAAAAAGTGGAGGAGGGGGGCGGGGTCAGAGAGATGGGAGTATTGTATGAGTCCAATTCCCCTGGGCTCCACAGTGGAAGAACACGCATTCTGATGAGATAGATGAAGGCAGATGGACTGAATGGACCCCACCCCTCATTAAAGGTACAGGGGCACATTTAACACCCAGCAGGTAGCACAATGGCTGCAAAGGTGTCAATGCATTGCCTGACCAAAAATCAAACATACAAAGTGTCACTGCCCTCATCTATAACTGGCCTTTGCAGCAAGGAGTATTGGAAGGCAACACACATCAAACAAAAGCCAAGGAAAAATCGTTGGAAAAAAATCCAAGCTCTACTTACCAACCAGCCTGTGACCAACTAGATTAAGCTGTCTAACAATATGCACTTAAAAACAGGGGTTCAGTTGCACAAATTTGCAAATACATGCGTAAGCTAGAGGCCCTGGCAAAGCACTCTGTGATCTGTAGACCCTACCTCTAACTTATAAGAGGCTCCACAGTGAAAGCACATGCATTCTGATGAGATAGATGAAGGCAGATGGACTGGAGGGAGCCCACCCATCGTTAAAGGGACTGGGGCACATTGAACACCCAGCAGGTAGCAAAATGGCTGCAAAGAAAACTCTGAGACTTGGAGATGCACAGAAGAGCTAGGATATGTGGAGGTGATATTTGCATGCCTTCTTTCATGCTACAGTGGGCTAAGCATAAAGGCCCCATAAATAGAAGATAAATAATGCAGACATATTTTTGCCTCACATCCTCACTTTTTTCTGTTATTGCTCCGATGGATTGTATACCTTTTTGCCTTCTGCATTACCCCCTTTCACCTTAACGTATTGTAAGCTTTTTAAAGGCTTTTAAAAGCCTTTTAAAGGCTTTTATTTATAAAAGCTTAACAATTACCCAGTGCCTAGCTATTATCAATAACTGCAGCATGAATATCATGAAATGCTCATATCAAAAGTAAAGACCAGAATGCTTGAAAGTCAGGGTAAAGAGAAAACAGGAAACATTTGTTTACATTGGTCCATATAATATGTGCACCTTGCATCTGCATAAGAGGATATAGTCATGGGTATACTTAAAGGGGTTGTAAAGGTAATTTTTTCCCCCTAAATAGCTTCCTTTACCTTAGTGAGCACTCTTTGCTGGGTTGTCAAGCTGTGACGTTGATCCTGTCAATAATACAGTGTACTGTTTGACAGCGGACATTATTCTTTTTTTTTGCGGATCTCATATAATCAGGGACCTCCATCCCAGTCCCAGCATATCTCTTCTGGCTGATCCACCGGCTTCTCAATCTTTGGAATAATTTCTCCCTAACGGGATGAACACCTGTTCCTTATAAATGTTCGTCTCAAACTTGCATTAATTGTATATCCTGATATCCATTTCTTCTTTGACTGGCAACCTCTTTGATTGAACCCAACGTGCCGTTTATATTTTCAATTCTTTTAAAAAAACGTATCCAATGAAATATTCATTATCCTTTATAATACATGAACTAATTGTCCATCTCTACACCACCCTGAAGAAGGTTACCCCGAAACGCGTCGGGTATAAAGAAGGTTCTTAATGTATTTACTTATATGGTGACAATCATTGGAACTGTATATTTTAATTCAATATTTCTGAAAAGTCCTTGTTTCCTATTCTTCTGTCTGTAACTACACACAGGAATGCAATGCTTTCTCCCTGGTGTGGAGAAAGCCTTTTGAGGGGGGAGGGGGCGAGCAGGAGTGTCAGGACGCCCACTAACACACAGCTCCTTTCTCTATCTGCAAAGTAGAGAGTGTCCTGACTTGCCTGCTCACCCCCTCTCCCCTCGAGAGTCTTTCTCCACAGCAGGGAGAAAGCCTCGTATTACTGTGTGTAAGTACACACAGAAGAACATGAAGTGAGGATTTCTCAGAAGAAATAAGGACATTTAAAAGCAAAAATCAAAGGATGAGGTAAGTGAAGGAGAACTGCACTAAGGTAAAGGAAGCTATTTAGGTAATTTTTTTTTTACCTTTACAACCCCTTTAACCACTTAACCCCCGGACCATATTGCTGCCCAAAGACCAGAGCACTTTTTGTGATTCGGCACTGCGTCGCTTTAACTGACAATTGCGTTTCCAAACAAAATTGGCGTCCTTTTTTTCCAACAAATACAGCTTTCTTTTGGTGGTATTTGATCATCTCTGTGGTTTTTATTTTTTGCGCTATAAACAAAAATAGAGCGACAATTTTGAAAAAAATTCAATATTTTTTACATTTTGCTATAATAAATATCCCCAAAAAATGTATAAATTTTTTTTTTTCCCTCAGTTTAGGCCGATACGTATTCTTCTACATATTTTTCATTAAAACAAATCGCAATTAGCGTTTATTGATTGGTTTGCACAAAAGTTATAGCGTTTAAAAATAGGGGGTAGTTTTATGTCATTTTTGTTAATATATTTTTTTTACTAGTAATGGCAGCGATCAGTGTTTTTTTTTCAGTACTGTGACATTATGGCGGATACTTCGGACACTTTTGACACATTTTTGGGACCATTTGCATTTTTATAGCAATCAGTGCTAAAAAAAATGCATTGGATTACTATAAAAATGCCATTGGCAGTGAAGGGGTTAACACTAGGGGTCAGGGAAGAGGTTAATTATGTTCCTGGGTTCTAACTGTATGGGGGGGTGGCCTCACTAGGGGAAATCACTGATCTTCTGTTCATACATTGTATGAACAGAAGATCAGCATTTCCCCCGCTGACAGGACCGGGAGCTGTGTGTTTACACACATAGCTCCCGGTCCTCGCTCTGTACCGAGTGATCGCGTGTGCCCGGGCACGCGCGCGGGTAGTGCCCGCAAAAGTAGCCGATGTAGAGCTATGGGCTCTCGTCCAGGAGAGCCGACCTGCCGAAGTAAAATGACGGCGGCTGGTCGGCAAGCAGTTAAAGAGATGTGTTTTGGATAGTGGAATAAACGATACACCATGGAACATATTGAAGGTCTATTCCAACAAAAAACAACAACAAATAAATTCTCTGTGAAAGCACAATTAACAGCACCTATTGATGGAAAAATACTGCTACCTAATTAACAATCAATATCCTATCTGTGACAGCAGTGCCTACAATATCTGTTATCTTAGGCTATAAAAGGAAAGTGAGATGTGTCCATTGTGATTTGTAATTTCAGTGATAGAATTTCTGTCCACTCATGTCAACCTTATCTGTATACATGTTAAGTTCAGAGGCCTTTCAATTACTAAAATCCCCCTTCCCTCTTTTACCACATGGAGAAATCTATATAACCACATAAAAAACAATTCGTCATTCACCAAACAATATCCTTATACACTTCTGTGAAAATTCAGGTTTTCTTATGCAGATAACTGTCAGCCAATTGCTAGAATTCTGTGGATTTCATTTTATAATTCTGCGTTCAATATCTGATGCCTTGTGAATTATTAATATAGCTTTGCATATAGGTCATTGCATAATGTACAAGGAGCCAATTGTTGTGCTTTGCTATATCTGGAGAAAATAAACACATTGTAATATTGTTTTAGATTTCAATTATTTTAATATATTGAACGCAAAGGGCGTAATTGTCTTTAGAAGTGTCTGGGCACTTAAATGACTAAAGCTGCTGCTAAGTGCATTAGCCAATTTAGGTTATTTTGTATACACTGTATACCTTTTATAAACCAGAGCATGTATTACATTTCTACTATAGACCTGATAATTTGGTGATAACTTTATTATAACTATATAATTACTTAAAATAACAATAATTCATATTTTGGAAGGTACAAATTACCGCATTTGCCGGCGTATAAGACAACCTCCTAGTTTTTCAGCTAAAATGTTGGTTTTGGTATATACTCGCTGTATAAGACAACCCCCTTCCTACTGGTCATGCCTCGCCTCACCTCACTGTGCCATTACATGCCTCACTGTGCCATTACATGCCTCACTGTGCCATTAGATGCCTCACTGTGCCACCATTACATGCCAGACTGTGCCACAACTACATGCCTCACTGTGCCACCATTACATGCCTCGCTGTGCCAGCATTACATGCCTCGCTGTGCCACCATTACATGCTTAGCTGTGCCACCATTACATGCCTCGCTGTGCCACAATTACATGCCTCACTGTGCCACCATTACATGCCTCGCTGTGCCACTATTACATGCCTCACTGTGCCACCATTACATGCCTCGCTGTGCCACCATTACATGCATAGACGATCCCTTACCTTATCCCTAAAATGCAGAATCTCAGTCAGACCGAGGGCGTCCATTTTTCAAAAGCCTCCCCTCCTCCTTATGCTGTTCTGTCATAGATGGAACACTCGGCTTCCCAGCAGACACTGTGTTCAGTGTTCCGTCTATCATGGATGCCCTCTCGTCCAAGAACGGCATCCGTGATAGGCAGAACACTAAACAGAGGCTCTGCTGGGAAGCTGAGTGTTTGGCCTATCACAGAACAGCATGAGGAAGAGGCTTGGCTTTTGAAAAATGGATGGACGCGGTCTGACTGAGAGTCTGCATGTTAGGTACCGGCGTATAAGACGACCCCTGACTTTTAAGAAGTATTTCTTGTGTTAAAAAGTCGTATACGACGAAAAATACGGTAGACTTTCTTTTAGAAAAGCTGCCAAGCGACTTAAAAGAAAAGGCCCTTTACATTTTTTTTTTAACAGACTGGTTGCCCTCAAACCCAATGATGTCCCAAACTTAAGTTTCATTCCTCATCTCATTCCATATTTATAGAAACGCATTGGACAGTATACTTTTATCACATTATTTCATTTATACAAGTAATACTGCACTGCAATATATCAATAAGCTTATCACTGGCCCAAGGCACTACTTAACATTTACACATGCCTAAATGGCAGAGTCCACCTTGCTGATTCAGTTCGGTAGACTTATGAAATCCACCTGGCATTTTGGCTTAATGTACATACATTTAGCTGTAAAAGCTCGTACTCCAACCTGAAACGGAACAATGTTAATTAGGTAGATATTGGATCTTAAAAGACTGCACACGATAAGATTTGTATCCCTTAATAGTCTCATTATGTGGTTACAGTATAATGTGATTAGACTATTTAGGTAAGTTGTAGTCTTCACATTGCATAGTAATTGGTAACTTTGGTAACAGATCCAATACATCAAATTCAAATTGTGTGTGGTCACTGACCCTGGGCAGAATTGCAGACTGAGAAATCCCTGGTAGTTTCCTGAATCTATTTGAACGTGCATAAATGTATTTATTCTTTGACTTGGTTCATGCTCCCATGACGAGGACGACTTCATGTAAGATATTAGCGTACTTCCAAGAAAGTTAACACTACTCAGGCCTGAAACAGCTCATCACCAGCAAAAATTTGCATCTAAAAACTGTAGTTCGCTTTTCACATTTTTGAATTTAGAAGATGAGCAATGGGGTAGACATACAGGTTTGTGCTTGTAACTGAAGTTTAAATATGTATGAAATGTAACAAGCAGTTAACCTACAAGAATAGAAAAAAAATTATGTTCAGTCAATTTCCAAAGGCGCACTCACACCTCCCACTGCCTGCCTTTCACACCATCTTTTTATACTCCCTCACATATGCCAGTATATTCCTTCTACCCTTTAAATCTTCTCTGAAAGCATTGTCAATTTCATGTTCATTTATTTGATGTAAAATTATTATTTGCTTTGTCTAATTGCATGCTTTTTCATTTCTACCAAATAGTGTTTGCGTGTAGATGAAATAATCCTAAAAGTCTGAATGTTTTGTGCAAGTCTTCAGCTTTAAATACTTTAGTTTATGTACGTTTTTAAGAAAAACCATTCTCTTGTAAAACTTATGGAAATTTCACAATGTAAGTTTAATTATACAGCCGGTAAAAGTAGTATTGAACACGTCTCCATTTTTCTAGGTAAATATTTTTCTAAAGGTGCTTTTGACATGGAATTTTTACCACATCTCAGTAACAACCCATGTAATCCATACTTACAAAGAAACCAAAACAAATAAGTTCAGACATTAAGTTATGTGTAAAAAAAATACACTAACTGAAATTAATTTAATACTTCAAACAAAATCCATTGTTGGTAATGACGGCTTCAAGACGCCTCCCGTATGGAGAAAAATTATAAACGCAACACTTTTGTGTTTGCCCCTATATATCATTAGCTGAACCTAGAGATCTATGACTTTTTCTATGTACACAAAAGGCCTATTTCTCTCAAATATGTTTAAGGCCTGGTTCACACTGGTACGATTTGAGATGCGATTTGAGATGTCAAATCGCATCTCAAATCGGCAAAATTTGCTAGCAATTGTCGGCAATGGCACCATCCTAATCGGTGCGACGCCGCATCTAGCTTAGTATGTTCATATGTTTATATATTAACTTTTTTGTACTTAATTTTTATGTATGATTTTAATGTTATATTGCTTCATTTATGTTGACCAGAGATAGGGTAAGGACGAAACCAATGGAGGTTGACACGGGATATTCTTATCTGTGTCACCGTGATATGTTCACGATATGCAGCTTCCGGTGTCTTCTCCCCTTTCTCTGGCAATTAGAACGTAAACTAAGTTAGTTCTAATGCTTTCCATGCTATGGGAGAGAGGCTTGGTTGCATATCAGTGAAAGTAATGCGGCCTAATCCCATTGATTTTGGCGTTAGGAGAGAGAGGCTTGGTTGCTCTCCCGTGGCCATAAGAGAGGTGAACGTTCAGTGCGCCGCCCGTGCCCTTTGAGAACGAAACATGTCAGGGCGGAGCCACGCATTAACGTGACCCCGAAAGCACGGGTGTACGTTTCACTTTATTTATTTTCTGCCGGCAATTTTAAAATAGTGCTTTTTATTTATGTATCGTGTTTTTATATAATAAAATACCAGTACGGTACTTCACTATTGTGAGCCTCCCATCCTTTTTTGGCTGTTTGAAAAAAGGGAAAAATGTGGGACTTTAAATGAGGCTGCAGACATGGTGTGGGTAATTGGGGAGGTACATGTTTATTAATCATAAAATTGCATAGCATGTCTCAAAATACAGAAACCACATAGAGGAAACAATCATTTTGTATAAATGTCATTTCATAATGCATGTGCAAAATAAGTAGTAAGGGTACAACAGTGCATAACCTAACGCCAACCAGTGGTCTGAATTGATCGATGGGTACAATATATACATTAACATATGTACAGATGTCGCATTAAGCAGCATTAGAGAGGAATATAAAAGTAGTAAAAACAAGTGAAACCATCAAAAATTTTGGCCTCAGCTCCATACTTACCACACTGACCTCCTAGATTCTATCTAAGTACTCAAGATGGACCTCCTTGTTCCATCTTTTATTATCATTGTTATTTAATTTGATCACCACCAGATCTAATAATTATATTTTATACTTTTTACTCTGTAGATATCCCATGAATCAGCCCCTGATGAGTGTCACGGACACGAAACGCGCCAGGCACGAGAGATGCGGATATATGTCCTTACCATATTATTGATATCGATGAACACTACAACAACATTTTTTTTTGATGGTTCCACTTGTTTTTACTACTTTTATATTCCTCGCTAATGCTGCTTAATGCGACATCTATACATATGTCAATGTATATATTGTACCCATCGATCAATTCAGACCACTGGTTGGCTTTAGGTTATGCACTGTTGTACCCTTACTGCTTATTTTGCACATGCATTATGAAATTACATTTATACAAAATGATTGTTTCCTCTATGTGGTTTTTGTATTTTGAGACATGCTATGCAATTTTATGATTAATAAACATGTACCTCTCCAATTACCCACACCATGGGCCAGATTCTCAGCGGCGTTACGACGGAGTATCTCAGATACCCCGTCGTATCGCTGTTTTTTTTTGTCTCGTATCTATGCGCGTGATGCTTAGCATCACTTTTGCATAGATACGCTTCTACATTTCGACAAGTGTAAAACCATTACACTTGCGGATCGTAGTTGTAATGACAACTCCGGCCACTAGGTGGCCTTTACATTGTTATCTCATTTGCATATGCAAATGAGGCTAGTACGCCGATTCCCGATTGCTTTTACGCCGCCCCGTCGTCGCGTACGTCGTTTTCGTCCGCGTAAGGTTACCCCAGCTTCGATGTGGAGTAACCTTAGTACCGTCGGATGCCGTCGGGTGCCGTCGGATGCCATGTTAAGTATGGCGTCGGGTCAGCGTCTGCTTTTTCCGTTGCTTACGTCTTTTACTAACTCGTTCGCGAATAGGGAGTTGCGTAAATGACGCTCACGTCGTTTTGACGTTGGTTTCAATGATGCTTTCCGACGTGAGCTGGAGCATGCACACTGGGCTTTTTCCCCGGCCGGCACATGCGCAGTTCGTTCGACGCGGGGGCGCGCTTAATTTAAATACAAGCCGCCCCATTTGAATTGCGCGGGTTTACGCTGGGCAATTTACGCGACGCAGGCGAAACCTACGGAGCAAGTGCTTTGAGATTAAAGCACTTGCTCTAGTACGATGCGGCGGCGTAGTGTAACTGGCTTACGCTACGCCGCCGGAATTCTATGAGAATCTGGCCCCATGTGTGCAGCCTCATTTAAAGTCCCAAATGTTTCCCTTTTTTCAAATATTGAACCAGGAATGGAGGTGAACTACATATGTGCCTCATTTAAATTCCCAAACCCCCCCTCTCTTATCCTTTTTTTGGCGGTCCCTTTGTGGCGCTGAGCCTAGGAGCTGACCGTTTGGCACAAGGTGAATCATCTGCCTAAGGGTTCCTATCTGGATGGGACACTCAGAGCCCAGAGCCAGGGAAGGATTCGTTGGGATCTCTTATTACCCGTCAGGGTGGATATTGTTGCCTGTATGACCTCATCTAACAGGGGGTCCAACACTTCTGGTAAGGGTGTTTACTTACCACTTTTGGTGCGACTGTGAGGAACAATTACATCAATTCAACTTACAATAAATCGGTAGTGGATTCTTCTCTTCACTTGATTACATTTTTGGTTGTCACCATATAAATTGGACATTACAACAGTATCACGTTTTGGACACTAATTTGATAATTTTTTTATTATTATTTTGCGTGTTTTTTGTTATTATCTCTTATCTGTTATTATTCCTTTTTCTTGACACATGTGCAATAATCATGCTGTCTAATCAGAATCTTGATATGCCACAGCTGTGAGATGGGTGGATTATCTTGGCAAAGTGCTCACTAACACAGATTTAGACAGATTTGTGAACAATATTTGAGAGAAACAGGCCTTTTGTGTACATAGAAAAAGTTGTAGATCTTTAAGTTCAGCTCATGATAAATAGGGGTAAAAACACAAAAGTGTTGCGTTTATAATTTTGCTAAGTGTAGTCACATGCATTGCTCAGGTGTGATTTTGGCCCTTTCTTCCACACAAATTGGCCCAGATTCACAGAGCGATTACGCCTGCGCAACTGGTGTTGCGCGTGCGTAAGTCTAAATGTGCGCGTGCGTTTAGATGCGCGCGATTCAGAAAACGATTTACGCCAGAAATCTACTTTTTTTTGTCCGGCGTAATTTCGTTAGACAGACGCATCCGTCCGCGCAAAAATGCGCTAGACACACCATTGATTTGCTAGTCAAATATGCTAATGAGGGAGTTGCGGGGATCCACAAAAAAACGCAGTTGCTGCACAGGCTACGCGATGTGCGCAACAGCAAAATGTCCTGTCTAAAGTTAGAGCACCTAAAAGCTGGTCTAAATTTTGAAAAAACGTCTACATCTCACAGAAAGCAACACCGTTACTGAGGAGCAGACCACACACACGTGTTGCACTACAATTTGACTGCCAACATGCCAGGGGCATCGTCGCTCATAGCTGCACTAGTGAATTTAGATGACCAAAGAAGGATGAGGGCACGGAGGAGGGCACGGAGGAGGGCACGGGAGAGGATATACCGCACCCGCATAGACCTGTTTGGCATGAGTGATTCTGAGGTGTATCGCATCTTCAGATTCCCCCCTCATGCCATCCTGGAATTAACCACAACCCTGCAGGAGGACATCACCAGCCCAACACAACGCTCACAAGCAGTGCAGCCACTGGTCAAGGTCCTGGCAACACTCCATGTCCTTGCCAGTGGCTCTTTTCAGCGTACAAGTGGAGTGGTGGCTGGGATGTCACAATCCTCCATGAGCAGATGTGTGCACCAGGTTGTCCCTGCAATCCTCACACGCTTGGCCAACCAAATCATCAAACCCACCACTGAGGACCTGCGGCTGAAGGCAATGACAGATTTCTACAGATTTGCCAGATTCCCACGCACCATCGGGGCCATTGATTGCACACATGTGGCACTCCAGCCCCCCCTGGAGACAGAGCACATGTACCGCAATCGGAAGAATTGGCACTCCATCAACGTACAGGTGATAGTTGATGCCCAAGGCCTCATATGGCACGTCCGTGCCAAACACCCCGGATCCACCCATGACAGCTACATCTACAATCAATGCCACATCCGAATGGAATTCGATCAGAACGTGTATGGGAACACCTGGCTGGTTGGTGAGTGACATGGGAGTCAGGCATGACTATCCCCTCCCGTGATGCACACCTCACAAGTGGCACATGCATGACTAACATTCTCCTGTCTTTTCCCTTCCAGGTGACTCTGCATATGCACTGGGACCCCATCTCATGACTCCTATCCGCAACCCCCAAACCCCAGGGGAGGAAAGATACAATCAAGCACACATCAAAACCCGAGCAGTGGTGGAGCGCACCTTTGGCCTCCTGAAGTCACGTTTCCGATGCCTGGATAAGTCTGGGGGTACACTGTTGTATTCCCCAAACTTCGTGTGCCATATCATCGTTGCATGTTGCATGCTGCACAATCTCGCAGTGAGGAAAGGCCTGCAGGTTGAGCTACGTGATGACCTGACCCCCCAACCAGACAATCAACCCCTAACCGAGGATACCCCGTCTTCTGAGGGAAGAGCAGTCAGGAGACAGCTCATATTGGGCATCTTTGCACGTTAAACACACACATTAATCATGGCACAATGAGAATGCATGCATGCACACCACTATGGTCCCTAGCACACACACCCCACATCCTCATCAAATTGTATTGGCACCAGTCCACCATGCAGGACTGGTGAGCAGTAACGCCACGTCAAGGCTCCAATTATGTCACTGTACATTCATACACCGTTCACACGGACCTGGGAATCACTTCTCCCTGGTCCTGGGGAACCCTTCTCCACCAAAATTGAGGATGACACCCCTTTTCCAGCAGGAATGTCACCCCCACATTCAAACACCATGCACAACCCAAAATTTACAAAAAATGTCAGCAAAAAAAAAAAATGCAAAAAATGTCAGCAAAAAAAAAAAAAGGCAAAAAATGTCAGAAAAAAAAACAAAAAACAAAAAATGTCAGCCAAAAAAAAAAAATGGGGGAAAAAAAAATTATTGCCCTCTGCGTGAGCCACGCCTGGGGCGCCCCCGGCCCCTCAGGGGAGACTCATGGGGGAGGGGCAAACCCGGGGAAGGAGGAGCAGCCCCTGATATCTGCCCACCTGGCGGCCTGCCCTCCAAGGCCACGGCAATTCTGTCCAGGGAAGCACCAATTGTTGCCGTGTTGGCCTGGATAGCCTGGGTAAGGGCCCTCACACCCTGCCCAACGCCTGCTGCTGTAGTCTGCAGTTCATTTAGGCAGGTTGTGAAAGCCCGGGAGTGGGAGTCAAGGTTACCCAGCGTATCCTTCATGGAGGACAGGCTCTCCTCCACCCGCCCAAAAGTCTGGCAGAGCTGTCCCAGATGGCGGGTCTGGAGGGCCTGGTCCCTTCGCAGACTGGCGGGCAGGAGATTGGGCGCCCCCCTGGTGCTCTGGGATGACATCCTGCCTCCAGCTCATGGTTGTGGGCGGGGAGAAGGGGAGGCCCTTGTGAGGGGAGCCATGTTGGGGGAGGAGGGGGGGGGGCTCCCCCTTACGGAGGGCAGGCTTCTGCCAGCCAGAGGGGAAGAGTCCGCACAAACCACTCGTCCAGTGCCTGACTCCTCCTCCTCCTGATCGTCCTCCTCCTCATGATTCCCCTCCTCCTCATGATCGTCCTCCTCCTCATGGTCGTCCTCCTCCTCTCGAACCTCCTCCGCGGACTGTGGCCTTGTTGGGGGGGCCTCATTAGGCTGCTGTCCTGGTGTTGGAGCGGTCAGTCCAGATGGCCCTGCACCCTCCTGCACATCTGTGGATGACACAAACCATTCACAGGTTGGAGGATCCACACACTTGCCACATATTCCCTTTCACCCCCTCCCCCACACATGCTACACACCTGATAGAAAAAATAACCTTACCTGGCACCGCGGGGACCGGACTTGTGTCAAAGCCTGGCAGGCTCTCCACTTCATGCCGGTGAAAGGTCAGGGCCACCACATGCTCCGTCGCTGTAAGCCTAATACGGCATGGTGGGCCCCCTCCTGTGCCCCTGGCATGGGCATGCATTGCGGCCAGTTTCTTTTTCACCTGACGCCGGAGGTCATTTATTTATTTTTTCGATCCCAGACCGGGTCCGTGTCTCCCCCTCCCCCGAAGAATTCACCTGCTCCGTGATCCTATCCAATATCTCCCTCCTCCTGGCCGGGGTGGTGGTGGCACTCTGCGGGCCGTGGAGAAAACGCCCATACTCGCTAATGGCCCGGGCAAGAATTCTTTTTTCCCCCACAGTAAAATTGAGCTTTCTTTTTCTCTCAGTCATACTTCCAAACAAACTCACTACCAGTCACCAAAAAACAGTCACAAATACAAGCACAACCAATCAGGCAAGAACACACACAAAGAGAAAAAGAACACCCAAAAATCACACTAGCACTCAGCAAGAAACAGTCACCAAAAAAAATAAAGCAAGAAAACAAACGAACAAAAATATATCAATCAAACAATCAGTCTCTCAAACACTTATCAAATACACTTTCACAAATATACCAACAAGCACTTGATCACACAGAACACTAATCTGGCAACTACAAGACACACTGCAACGAACAACAGGAACAAAAGCACTTGGTTAAATGGGAAGGGACACAAAGGGATGTACTTTTGCAATGCAAGTGCGTTTGTGTGTGTCTATTTATGCTGTCTGCGTAGTTCACAACGTTGCCCTAGTTTCCAATTTCACTAATTGCGCCGCTCCCGAGTTGTGAGCATGCGCACAGCGGAGCTGACATGGTCTCCTTCACGCGCGCATGCGCGAGCCGGCCGGCCCTTCATTTGCATGGGGTCACGGCTCATTTCAATGTAACACGCCCACGTCCCTCCCAATTTGTATTACTCCTCCTTACGCCTCTGGAAAAAACCTTACTCTTGCGCAATTTCCGGCGCAAAAGCTACGTGAATCGGGGGATTACGCGGCTAGATGGCGCAAGTCTATCGTAATGGCGGTGCGCTACGCCGGATCGATAATGCGCCGATGTACGTGAATCTGGGCCATAGTCTTCAAATATTAAATGTTCCATGGGCCTCTTTTATGAATCTGATCTTTAGTTCTTTCCATAGATTTTCTATTGGATTTAAGTCGGGTGATTGGTTAAAACCAATTGAGACTTTCCTTGGCTTTGAGTTTGAGATTATTGTCTTGCTGAAATGTCCACCCTCGTTTCATCTTCATCATCCTGGTAGATGGTGGCAGGTTTTTATCAAGAATACATTTTTCCATTCATCCTTCTTTCAATGATATGAAGTTTGCCAGCACTTTATGCTGAGAAACACACAGTGATGTTTCCACCTCCAAAATTCACTGTTGGTATGGATTTTTTTTTTTTGGGGGGGGGGGGGGGGATGTGCAGTGCCATTTGACCTTCAAACATGGTGTACATTATAGAATCCAAAGAGTTACATTTTGGTCTCATTTAACTAGACTGCATTCTCTCAGTATTTTACAGGCTTATCTAAATGTCATGTAGCAAATTATAAACAAGCTTCAACATGCTTTTTCTTCAGCAATGAAGTTTTGTGTGGTGAGCGTGCATACAGGCCATGGCAGTTTAGTGCATTAATTATTGTATTCTTTGATACAATTGTTCCTGTTAATTCCAGTTCTTTCTGAAGCTCTCCACAAGTGCTCCTTGGCTCTTGGACACCTGTTCTGATAATTCTTTTCACTCCTCTGTCAGAAATCTTGCAAGGAGCACCTGGTGGTGGCTGGTTTATGGTGATAGGTCACTTCCAGATTATGACCTCAACAGTGCTCACTAGAACATTCAGAAGTTTAGAAATCCTTCTGTAACCAATGCCATCAGTATGTTTTACAGCAATAAGGTTGCAAAGGTCTTGGGCGATCTCTTTGCTTTTACCCATCATGAGATATTTTTGGTGTGACACCATAGTAGTGAAACACTTATTATAGGCCATCAGTTTAGAATGAACCAGCTGATATTAATGTGAACTGACAAGAGGCAGGATTTCTTTCCAATTACTTTCAGAAATACTTTTTCCCTGTGCCACTCCATTTAATTACACATAACTTAATGTCTGAACTTATTTCATTTGGTTTGGTTGTATGTATGGATTACATGGGTTGATACTGACATGTGGTGACAATTTCATGTCTATAGCACTTTTAGAAATATATTTACCTAGAAAAATGTTGGCATGTTAAATACTTATTTTACCCATTGTATAATCTGTATCTTCTCATGAGGAGACTGATTTTATAGCATTAACATTTACAGTTAGGTAGTGCTGGGAGCACCTGTCAACAAACTCTATGCAAGTGGATGGGAGATTTACATGCTAGGATTTGTATTCAACCAATCATTCAGTCACTTAATTGATATGAGAACAGAATACAGTCCTTTGGTTGTTCAGTTGTGATATAATTCACATAAGTCAGAAGAAAACATTATGATGGTTATCTAGACACAGAGACTTGAACTGTCATTAAAGCTTATCTAAACCTAGAGAAAACATGTAATAAATTGTAGCTTATCGGTCCTTAGATGTGGCACCTGCATTCCTTTTTTCTTTTAAGGCTTTCTTTATTTTTACCTGGCAATCCTGCTAGTAACACTTCATGTACTAGGGTGACAACACTTGCTCACCGAATGTATACAGGGGTACAGAAGACCTCCTTCTATCCTTATCTCCACAACATAGAAGGAAGGTGTTTTGTAGTTCACAGAAGTAGTATGGACAAGCCTGATAACATTGCCACGTGCACCAGACAGCACTGGTTTTCTGAAACAATTAACAGAAGTTACTTTGCCCTTATTATGCTAATTACAAAAGGCTTCCAATGCATTTTTAAAAGAGCAAAAATAGAGATAATAGGAAAGGCTTATTGTTATGCCCCGTACACACGATCGGACCTTAGTCCGACCAAATTCACAACGTAATTCCGACGGAATTCCATAAGAGGAAAAGAGAACGTGTTCTCTATGTAAACTTTGATGGAATTCATCGGAATTTCCGATGGGGCATACACACGGTCGGAATTTCCGGGTTTTCCCGTATTGACGGGTTTACCATACAATACTATAACATGCTATTAGAAATATTACGCCCACGCTTAATTAATCTATTTAGTTCAATCAATTCTGGATCTTCATTCCCTAGGGATACTCTGGGAGCCCACATTGCTGTGATATACAAAGATGGTAAGGACCCTACCTTGTGCAGTAGCTATAGGCCTATCTCACTTTTGAATGTAGACCTTAAGCTCTATACTAAAATCAGGGTCTATGAAATCAGGGAAGGCCCATCAGTACCACCTATCAGTGTCCACCAGTGCCGCCTATCAGTGCCCACTAGTGCCATCTATCAGTGTCCACCAGTACCACCTATTTGTGCGCACCATTGCCACCTGTCATTGCTCATCAATGCCAATATCAGTGCCCATAAGTGCGGCATATTAGTGCCAGCTCATCAGTGCCACCTAATCAGTGCCCAAAAGTGCCGCCTCATCAGTGCCCATAAGTGCTTACCAGCTCAGCCTATCAGTGCCGATCAGTGAAGCCTCATCAGTGCACATCAGTGAAGGCAAAACATTACTTAGTTATCAAATTTGATCACAGAAACTAGTAAAAAACATATTTTTTTCAAAACTTCTTGTCTTTTTTTTTAAATAAAAAACCCATCAGTGATTAATTACCACCAAAAGAAAGCTCTACAGGTGAAACTCGAAAATTTAGAATATCGTGCAAAAGTTCATTTATTTCACTAATGCAACTTAAAAGGTGAAACTAATATATGAGATAGACTCATTACGTGCAAAGCAAGATAGTTCAAGCAGTGATTTGTCATAATTGTGATGATTATGGCTTACAGATCCATGAAAACCCCAAATTCACAATCTCAGAAAATTAGAATATTGTGAAAAGGTGCAATATTCTAGGCTCAAAGTGTCCCTCTCTAATCAGCTAATTAAGCCATAACATCTGCAAGGGGTCCCTAAGCCTTTAAATTGTCTCTCAGTCTGGTTCAGTGGGAATCACAATCATGGGAAAGACTGCTGACCTGACAATTGTCCAGAAAACCATCATTGACACCCTCCATAAGGAGGGAAAACCTCAAAAGATAATTGCAATAGAAGTTGGATGTTCCCAAAGTGCTGTATCAAAGCACATTAATATAATGTTCCTCTTGTCAAGCCACTCCTGAACCACAAACAATGTCAGAATCGTCTTACCTGGGCTAAAGAAAAACAGACCTGGTCTGTTGCTCAGTGGTCTAAAGTCCTCTTTTCTGATGAGAGCAAATGTGCATCTCATTTGGAAACCAAGGACCCAGAGTATGGAGGAAGAATGGAGAGGCACACACTGAAAAATGCTTGAAGTCCAGTGTGAAGTTTCCACAGTCTACATTGATTTGGGGAGCCATGTCATCTTCTGGTGTTGGTCCACTGTGCTTCATGGGTAAAGGGTAAATGTAGCCGTCTACCAGGAGATTTCGGAGCACTTCATGCTTGCTTGCAGACAAGCTCTATGGGGATGCTGACTTCATTTTCCAGCAGGACTTGGCACCTGCCCACACTGCCAAAAGCACCAAAACCTAATTCAATGACCATGGGATTATTGTGCTGGATTGGCCAGCAAACTCACCTGACCTGAACCCCATAGAGAATCTATGGGGCATTGGCAAGAGAAAGATGGGAGATATTAGACCAAACAATGCAGAGGAGCTGAAGGCCGCCATTGAAGCATCCCGGTCTTCCATAACACCTCAGCAGTGCCACAGGCTGATAGCTTCCATGCCACGCCTGATTGAGGCAGTAATTGCTGCAAAAGGGGCCCAAACCAAGTACTGAGTACATATGCATGCTTATACTTTTCAGGAGGTACGATATTATTCTAAGTACAATCCTTGTTTTATTGATTGCATGTAATATTTAAATTTTCTGAGATTGTGGATTTGGGGTTTTCATGAGCTGTAAGCCATAATTATCACAATTATGAGGAAACACAGCTTGAACTGTCATGCTTTGCATGTAATGAGTCTATCTCATATATTAGTTTCAACTTTTAAGTTGCATTAGTGAAATAAATGATCTTTTGCACGATATTCAAATTTTTTGAGTTTCACCGGTATTTGTGTGAAGAAAATTATAAAAAAAAAATTGGGGTACAGTGTTACATGACCGTGCAATTGTCATTCAAAGTGGGACAGCGCTAAAAGCTGAAAAATGGGCTGGACAGGAAGTGGTGTAAGTGCCTGGTAGGCAAGTGGTTAAACTTCAAAACAAAAATATAATACAGTATTTCACAGCTTACCAGTGATGGCTGCAATAGTTTTCCTTTTTCAGGCCGATGATCCTGCATATAACACATTTCCTGTCCCTTCATGTCTTCACTCAGCTCCTTATTGTATCTATGGGGGCAGCCATGGTTGTCACATGGCCTGGATCTCAAACATGTCTCCTTTAGTCCATTCCATTACAAAGTGAATTGATGGGACTAGTAGCTTACACAAAAAAGATAAGAACAGGGTTTTTTTTTCAGTGGCAACACAGTTCCGACACCTTCAGCACTGATTGTATGTAATGCCAAGGGTTGCTGGGGTGTTCTGTGGGTCTATTGATGCTGGCTGCTGGGGGATCTATTCTAGCTGGAGGGGATCTATTTTAGCAGGGAGGTCAATTGTTGCTGAGGTGGTCTATTGTTGCTGGTGGGGGACTACTGGAGCTGGGTCTTATATTGCTGGGGGGTCAGTTGTTGTTAGGAGAGATCTACTGTTGAGGGAGGGGTCTATTGTTGCTGGCTGACAGAGAGTCCATAAAAAGACAATACTTGGAGGTGGGTAGGGGATGAAAGCAAGGAATGGTGTTTGAAAGGGGGGTTGGGAAGTGGAGAAAAGGGATGACTCCTACGCCTATTCTCTGAGAAAAAAAAAGCCCTGGGTAAGAATGTTTGTGCATTTTTAGGCATACGAATGTGATTTTTAAACTGATCTGAATGCAGGCCATCTTTTCAATGTGCCTGTACATATTGTTGGTCAGTGTTTTATGTGCTACATGTGTAAAATGTTAACTTGAAGAGTTAAAATAGAAGAGCTACAGTAGAAGTTAGTGTTCAAGTGTACCTGCAAATATACACAGATATACGTGCAAAATAAATGCATGACATTTTGTCCGGGAATACTGATGTTCAAACATCAGTACCATGTGCAAGTAACATTAAGCTCACTGATAGTATCAAGGACACCAGATTTCAGGCACGATCAACGGGTACTTTCTGTACTTGCCAAAAATGTTTTTAGCCTGAAAATGTAAAATGTAGCAACCACATCTAAGTGCAAGTAAGCTATAATTTATGTTTTTTTAAGTTTAAACTCACTTTTAGGCTGGGTTCACACCTAATACAGATGTGGCTCCAGGCAGGGGTCCTGTTTGTTCCCGTTTACCATTTTAGGTCCGATTTCAGCCCAAATCTTTGGCTGCATTCAGACCTGAAACTGACCAAAAGAGGCACAGGGCTCTTTTGCAAATTGGCACCAGGTCCGTGTGAGCCAGCTCCATAGAGAGCCGGACAAAATCTCCTGCTATTGCGAATTGGATGTGGCTTCCCTGAAGCAGGAGATTTTGTGTGAACCCAGCCTCAGACGAAAACTCCAGCTTTCGACGCGATCGTATGATAATCGGATCGTTAGTACAGAGCTTTCGAGAGCCGATCATGACAGTTCATCCGATATTATTTTATCGGACATGCATGAACATTTTTCTTGTACGATCGTACCTGTTTAATCAGTATAGTTGTCGTCTAAAAATACAATACAAATACATTACAACACATGACATCACTTCCGATTTTGTTTTCCGTCGTACAAGAATTTTCGTGACTTTAGTAACCAACCCAATTCTACTTGTGACTAGTCAGCGAAAAAAGACGGACGATCCGTCGTCCGATTTTTCAATCGTGTGTGCTGGGCATTAGGATCCATATACACAGGCGATTAGCAGGCTTTGCGGATTCCTGAGTCTGGAATGACGGGAGTGTACGAAGAGCTGGGACCACTCAGCCCATACAGTGCAATGGCATTTGCACAGTCAATGACTACCTGTGGCTGCAGCTCTCATCATTCCAGATCTGCAGATTCATGCCGATAGAGTTCTCCAGGTGCTCTAATTGCCCATGTGAATGGACCCTCAGGCTTGTAACTCTAGTCTAAAATAGACATGCACACTTCTGATAAATTGCTCCATCCAATATGTCCCCTTCATTCACTTTGGAATGAAAGAAAGCCTCAGCGAATACATTTTCTCACTATAAAATGTTTATGGCATAAAAATGTATTTTATTTTCTGTGAAATCAAATAAAACAAATACTTCCTTCTAAGTTTCCACACACAGCTCCCCCCAACCTTTTTTTTCACCAAAACACAACCATAAAGAAGTCTAAATATAAATATTACAGTGGCAAAGATTGTTTTTGTTAAGGGCACTGGGGGAAATCCTTTTTTCTATTTTTTTTTTGGGACTGTTGTACTGATGTGTATGTGATGAGATGACAACACATGTTTTATTTTACTTTACAAAAATTATGACTAGCAGAAAGTTGATTTTTATTTTATGTTTTTATTTTTTTACTGGCAGTATAGCATAGATGTATTAGCACCGACATACATACATAACTATAGTTAAATATATATTTAACTATAAGCCCTAGATGAACAAATTAGGCATATGTGAGTTCTTCCAATGCCACTGTAGTGACAATGTGGTGAATTCACTAAAGGCAAATAGACTGTGCACTTTGCAAGTACAGTTGCACTTGTTAACCTTTAAAATCTATATTTAAGATTTAATATCTCAAAGATATGATGTGGGTTAAATGACAGTTCTTTTGACCAGAAGTGAAAGTGTTAACATAATAACATTTATTATGTATTGTTACAAAGTCTATCTGATACACAGAACATATCTATAGTCTTAAACAAGAAGGAAATAGTAGGTTAAAATACAAACATTTACATGGAGGAATACAGAGTATATCCCTTTAAAACATTAATGTACACACATATCCAGTTACATTTTCCCATAAATACACTTTAGTACCATCCTGTAGGCTGGCGTTCCATTAAGAGAGCTCCCTCTCCCCATCTGCTCTGACTATTTCCCTCCATGCTGATGTCCCATTGGTTGGCCTAGCTGGGCTCGTGATTGGAGGGCTTGTTACATATGTCAGCCCCCTTTCATGCAAATCCTGGTGACTATTCTGGGCAGGAGATTTTATTAAATTTTCCTGGATTGGCCTCCCCTCATTGCATATCCCAGCATGGGATCCTTTGAAGGGAGTAGGTGTAACAATGGAATTGTCTCTCCATGGTTTTTATATACAAGTCTCGGCCCCGCATAGTCTGTCTCTTTACCAAGAGATTCTGTGAAGCCCTTTTGCGCGCCTTTCATAGATGCAAGCTAAATTAAATATATTCATAATTACAATATTTTACAGCTAATAATGGATATTTCACATAAACCCATAATGAACCACACTAATTTTCAGCCGGAGCTTAGTAAATGTGGTAAAACTCTACTGATTTCCATCATCTAGTTATGGTTTCGCACATTTAAACGTATTAAGAAAAATGAGTGCAACTGCACTTGCAAATGCACAATCTCATTGCCTTTAGTAATTCCACCCCACTGTTTTCATTTTCCCTCTGATCATATCACCCAGATAAAGGTGGGAAGAAATTATTTGTCAGTTAGTTGCTATATGCATGACAGCAGCTTTAATGCTATGTAATTTTCTCTAAACAAGCTCAAAAGGTGCAACAATTAAAAACACTATACAACGTTCAAGGTTAGTCAATGTTTCTCTAACCCCAAAAAACACAGATGACTGTCCTGCTCGTCCCACAGAACATGGACAGTGAACAGGTGGGTGACCATACACTGTTGTTAACATCCTTACGTTTATTGAAAAAAAATCTAAAAAGTCTAAATAGCATAACACACAGTAAGCGATCAACGCTTGCTTTTTTTCGTGTGTTACGCTATTTGGACTTTTTTGATTTTTACAATAAACGTATGAATCTTTGCAATAACAGTGTGTGGTCATCCACTTGTTAATTGTCCAAGCTCATAAAATGCTGTTGAGAATAGGAACAGTGGCCCAGATTCAGAGAGAATTGGATTCTCGTAGCGTATCAGAAATACACTACGCCGCCGTTTTTTACCTGGCTCTACGTGGAATCCAGGTAGATTTTGTCCAGTAAACGACGGCGGCGTAGTGTATTTCTCCCGTCGCAATCCATCTAGACGAGTAGGGGGCGTGAAGGATTTAAAATAGGCGCGTTCCCGCGGCGATCGAACTGCGCATGCTCCGTTCGCAAATTTCCCGCCGTGCATTGCGCGAAATCACGTCGTTACGTCATTCGTTGTTTGAGTAGCGTCGTTTACGGACATTTCTATTCCCGAACGAGTTACGCAAAAAAAAATAATAATAATTTAAATTTGACGCGGGAACGACGGCCATACTTAACATGGGCTACGCACCGTTAGACCAGCAAAAAGCTGGTCTAACAGTACGTAAAAAAAAAAAACAGACGTAAGCGATTGCGAAGACCGCTCGTATCTTCGTGGATCGCCGTAAAAACACATTTGCATATCCCGACGCATGAAAACGACGCAAACTCCTCCCAGCGGCCGCAAAAATATCGCAGCGTAGATCCGAGGGCTTACGAAGACGTAAGCCTCTCGGATCGAAGCCCGAAGCCGCCGTATCATGGTTTGAGGATTCAAACTAGTGATACGGCGCGCGAAATTTGAAATTACTCCTGTCTAACACCAGTTAGACAGGCGTAATTGCTTTATGAATCTGGGCCTGTGTCTGCAAGGTGAATATCTAGAAGTGTCTGCTTTTGGGGCTTGATTAGACAAATAAAAAAAGTTAAGTACGGTATCTTCTAAAAAATGATACTAAGCTGCCAATGGTTTCCCAGAGACGGTTACATTCAATAATGGTTAGGGAGGTGGCTGCACAACTAGCAGTCAAATGGGAGAGCATTTGGTTGGCTGGCAAGTACAGTATATGACTGGGTCTATATTTCCATTATCCTGCTTAGATACTATTTATTTTATGAGTCATAATTGTGGGAAGGAGAAAGATGCTTTTTTGTGCTTTTGGGTGTTAGGCTGGGTTCACACTGCCACACTGAGTGGCTCACAGCAGGAGTCCGCTGCGTCTTCATTCACCATTTTAGGTCTGATTTCAGTCCCAATTTTGGGCTGAATTCAGACATAAAATGGACCAAAAGACAAGGGCTGCTGTGAAATTCACACCAGAGCTGCTGCGGAGATGTGTGAACCGCCTCCATATTATGTCGGTCACAATCTCCTGCTATGCAAATTGGATGTTGGGAAACCTGCATCCAATTCACATAGGTGTGAGCCTAGCCTTAGAGAGGAACAAAATTGAGAGTTTTCATCTTCCAGAGAGTTCAGCGAAAATCTGTTTTGGCAAAATGGATTGGCATCAATAGAGAGGGCAAAATGAAGGTTGATTTTGATAAGTTTTAAGGGTGCAATGGGCTTTTTAATGGCTCTTAAGGATTACAAACACTTTTATCAGAGAGGGGAGAGAGAAAAAGCAATTAGTGAAAAAAAATCTAAAATAACAAAAATACACAAATAAGGACTAAATACACATAAAGGGGAAAAAAACTAAATGGAAACAATAACAAACACGTTTGGCAGATAAAACAACTTAAATATTTGTACTATATCTGTGTATTTAAATATTTGACTGGGTTGATTTACTGGGGGCAAATAGGTTGTTCACTTTGTAAGGGAAGTTGAACTTTGCAAGGGCATTTTCCCTAGAGCCAATTGAATGTGATTTTAACTTTGCAAAGAATACCCAATCATGAACACAATTGAATGGATAAAGAATTCAGCACAACTTCACCTCGTTCACTAAAAGTATTCACTCGGGAAAATCATCTGACAAAGTTTGCCACTTTAAATTTCAAACAGTTATAGGTATGTTATCTTGTAGTAACTATGTTGTTAGCATTGGTTGTTACTAACTTTAACTTTACTTTAAAACTAAAAAACATTCATGTTTGCTTTGTTATCTCCTGGATTTTATCTGTGATGCCGGAATAGACCATTTTGTACTTTGACAAAAAATGACAAAGATTTAAACTTTTATAATTTCCAGAATTGAAAAAAGCTGGAGTCTGACTTTAGTACCAAATTCTGTCTGTCCCAAATGGTATGTTAGGTACTTGTTTTCATGGGCTCGAATTGGATTATGTTTATACAGGCATACCCCACTTTTAAGTACACAATGGGGTTTATTTACTATCGCTGAAACGCGCAAAATCAGGCTCACTTCTGCATAGAAACCAATAAGCTTCCAAATATTTTTTACCAGGTTTAATTGAACAGGCTGGGGTTAGAAGCTCATTGGTTTCTGTGCAGAAGTGAGCCTGATTTTGCACTCTTCAGCGATAGTAAATAAGCCCCATTGTGTACTTAAAGGGGTGGTTCACCCAAAAACCTTTTTTTAACATTGATTGAGGCTCGTTTTGTCAAGGGGAATCGGGTGTTTTATTTTTAGAATCGAAGCAGTACTTACTGTTTTAGAGATGCATCGTCTCCGTCGCTTCCGGGTATGATCGTCTGGTCTGGGCATTCCTATTTGATTGACAGGCTTCCGACAGGCTTCCGACGGTCGCATACATCGCGTCACGAGTAGCCGAAAGAAGCCGAGCGCCGGTGCGGCTCTATACTGCACCTGCGCACCGTCGTTTGGCTACTTTCGGAAAATCGTGATGCGATGTATCCGACCGTCGGAAGCCTGTCAATCAAATAGGAACGCCCTTCCCCGAAGACCATACCCAGAAGCGACGGAGACGATGCATCTCTAAAACGGTAAGTACTGCTTCGATTCTAAAAAAACAAACACCCGATTCCCCTTGACAAAACGAGCCTCAATCAATGTTAAAAAAAAGGTTTTTGGGGGAACTACCCCTTTAAAGGTGGGGTATGCCTGTAAACCTTTCCCCAAGACTCCAAAGTGCATGTTAATACTGGTGTATAGATATAGATAGATAGATAGATAGATAGATAGATAGATAGATAGATAGATAGATAGATAGATAGATATAGATTTGAGTATTATCATCTATAAAGAAGAAAATACAAACTAAAATCTGACAAACATCCACCTAATTCACCCTTGCCATCTTTTTTTTAGAGTTGAGTATTTGTGGTTTGCTGACTTTTATTTTAATTAATATGAACCCATTTTTAACACAAAAAATCAAGTTCCCCTTCCATGAAGTAAAATGATAAAGGTGTCTCTAACAGACTATTCAACATAAACGTGTTCCATCTATGTGTACCAATGGCCAAATCACTCTGAGCTCCTAAGAATATCAGAGGAAATGATAAAAAGAATTCGATGTGGATACCACTGCCAATTAAATAGCAAACATCCATCAATGGCTTTAGCTTTCGTTTTTTTAATAAAAGACTTTACTGAACATCATGATGAGTATACAGTATATATGAAGCACCACCTGTGACTAGCAGTGATAACTTTTTAGATTAAACTCTCTGCATTCAGTCTTGTGGACTCTGGATATTCAGTCTTGTGTGTATATTTGCTACACCAAGACTGTTACCAACATCTCTTGCACTGCAAGGTATATTTTTTTTAATATAGTATAGATTAGGATCGTACTGAGACTGATCTTTTAAAATGATGTTTCAAGTGTCCTTTTTGGGTTTCCATAGTGAGTGAGTAAGAAACGTATAGGGCCAGATTCAGGTAGAGTTAGGCTGGCGGATCAATGGATCCGCCAGCCTAACTGTCACTTTAAGCCGGCGTTTTTGTTTTCTGTAACCAGAAAACAAGAAACGCCGGGTTGGAGTTCCGATGCGATCGGCGTAATTGAATTTCGCCATCGCATCGTTACTTCAACTTAAAAATGGCGCCGGGGGCGTTCCCGTCGATTTACGCTCAAAAAATATGTTAATGAGCGGAAATCGGCAATTCACGATCTTTTTCGGGCGCGACGCAGTGACTTTACGACGTTTCCGGAAGCGATACGCGGCGTATAGATAAAGCAGCCCCCTAGTGGAGTATCCTATGTTAGGTATAGGCGTCGTCATCGCGTCGGAAAAAAAACAAATCGCGTCGTTTGCGTAAAACATTCATGAATGGGGACGTGACGTCATTGACGTTCACTGACAGAACTTGGAGCATGCGCACTGGGATGCATTGACCCTCGACGCATGCGCAGTACGTTCGACGCGGGATCGCGCATAGTTAGAATACTACACGCCCCGTACCCGCCCAATTTGAATTCCGCTGGCTCATTTGCGATGCGCTGCCGCAACTTTAGGAGCAAGTGCTTCCTGAATAACAGCACTTGCTCCTAAAATTTCTGCAGCGTAACGCAAATGAGATGCGTTACTCCAGAGCAAAGATGCTCTGATCTACCTGAATCTGGCCCATAAAGTGCAGCACATGCAAACTGAATCGCCTCAGGGCGCTTAGTATCCATTCCCTACTGTATTTATGCCTTCAGAATAGATGGGTTTTGAGTTTATTCCTGAAGGCCTGGTGATTCACCTCCATTCGGTTGCTGGTTGGTGGTGCATTCCACAGTCTAGGTCCTTGGGTATCTGGAGTAGTTTTTGGTTGGTGGATCGGAGAACGCAATGGGGGTTGTGGCATTTTAATTGTTCGCATAGATATTGGGGGGCACTTCCTTGAACACACTTATGCGTCAGACAAAGTGCCTTAAATGTAATTCTGTCTTTTACTGGCAACCAGTGAAGGGATCTCAGAGAGGGCGAGATTGATTTCCAGGGTTTTTTCCCAGTCACAAGTCGTGTCGCCGTATTTTGAACGACTTGTAGACGAGCGATTTAGACTTTGGGAGTCCGATGTAAAGGGAGTTGGCATAGTCGAGTCTGGAGTTGCCTTTTGTTCCCACCACGACAGCAGTGTCTGCTTTCGGGATAAAGGGAATGAGTCTACGTAGAAGGTGCAGCAGATGGTGAGATCCGCTGACTACTGAACTTATTTGTGCATCCATTGTCATGTGGGTGTCAAAAGTGACTCAGAGACTTTTGACTTTGGTGCTAGGGGTGATGGTTTGTCCCAGAATGGGACATAGGCTTGTTTTTTACTGGATAGAAGATTTGTCCTTGCATTGCACTTTTGTCTCTTTAAATTTATTGTTTTTTACCATCTTTACCTAGATCAGGGAGATTTGTCTAAAACCTCAGGTTCAACCCAGAAAATATACCCCAGTTTATTCATTTTAAAAAGACTGGAATACTTGGATCGTATCCACTGTGTACACGACTTTACCAATTTTCTTTTTGTTTCCTTGCCAACTTTAAATTGACTTAGATCTTTAATTATGGTATTGGACCTTTCAGGGGGATTTTGTTCTCCCATGCATTACAAACTTTTTGGATTGGAGTTTTTCAGAAGGGAGTCTTTTGTTTTTATATTTATTGTGTTTTGGATTATAATTGGTGATCCTGTTTCATTATATTATTAGGGGAAAAAAAACAAGATGCACTACAAAATAGTGAAAAGACAATAAATATACCCCAAAACTCATATTATTAATAATTGTCCATGGATAATGCATACAATATGGAAAAAGGAAAAAAATGATCAAAGTCCTTGGGAGAACAAAGCAGATCCTTTCACCAGTGAATAGGAAGAAAAAAAGTCCATAATAGATGATCATAAACTGAAGTGACAATCCGATATAAAAGATCCTCCACCATAAGAGTAATGAATTTGCTTACCAGATTCCCAGTGGTCCCTTAATCAAAAGAGGACCCCAGGTAGCATGTAGATTAGCACTGTAGAGATCTGTGTGGGCCAAACTTGATGCCAATCACAATTTCATTCCAATAGGTAGGAAACTTGGTTACCGCACAACATGGAAGACACATAGAGGGCCACAATAGTGTAAAACCATAAATAAAATTTATTAAAAGTAAAAGACAAAAACATACTTACAATTTAGCAGTGTTTGAATGGCTTGTCAATCTGGAGCTCCAGACAAACCAGACAACCCGTCCAATAGGTGTGGAGTTGGTGTAATCAACGGGGGGTGATACCGATGTAGTACACGTTCCGCCCAATATTAGCGCTGTTTCTCTCCTAATTTTTTCTTCGTTATATTATTATCATATATATTTCATGTGCTGCTGTGGTATTTTAGGTAATCCTATATAAATAAAGTGTGCCTAAATCATAAAATAAAAAATAAATTCAAGTATAAGCAAATCCACAAAAAAAGTCCCACAATAATCTTTAAAGTGCATCCACTTGTAAACTTCAATGTGATAAAACATCTTCACCAATCTCAGTGCTCCAGCTTTGCTCCAACTACAGGATTGCTTATCAGAATGCAAGACCTCAAAGCATGGGGGTCTAATATTGCTTTAAATTTCCCTCAATGGGATGGATGACTTGATTTCCTTTACAGGAGCATGGATGGCTTTCTCACAGCTGGACATATACTAGAATCTGGTCTCACACATAAAAACATGGAAAAAGAACCCGATAGTGTAGTAATTTTCTCCAACATATTATTAAAAAAACACTTTAAATACTCATAAAGGAAGGGAACAACCAGGCATTAATACAGAACAGATGCCTCCCATCTGAGCCGGTGAAGATCAGTAAGGTCAGTGAAGATGTTTTTTCACATTGGATTTCACAAGTGGATTTACTTTAAAGATTTATTGTGTGATTTTTTGGTGGATTTTCTTATACTTGAATTTATATTTGATTTTATGATTTCGGCACATGACAGTGACTTTATTTACCGTATTTATCGGCGTATAACATGTACTTTTCCCCCCTGAAAATAAAGGGAAAATCACGGGTGTGTGTTATACACCAATAGCGTGCCTCGGAGGAGAAGAAGGGGGACGAGCGCTGCCGAAAAATCACAGAGCCGCCATGTCCTGTTTACTCGGCTCTAAAAACACACACACATCCTGCCTCCGCCACCGGCATTGGACCAGTGTTCTGCCAATCACAGGAGCTGGTTCAATGGCGATGGTGGAGGCGGGACTGTGTATTTAACTGCCGACTGAGAGCCGAGTACTTTAAACAGAAGGTGGCAGTTCATAGATTCTGGCGGCGCTTGTCCCCCTCCTGATTTCCTGTACTGCATGAGAGATGGTGAGATAGGCATCAGGCTGCATTGGATGGGCGCAGATCAGGCTGCAGATGGGCACAGAGGCTGCATAGAGGCTGCAGATGGGCATCAGGCTGCATTGGGTGGGCACAAATCAGCCTGCAGATGGGCACAGAGGCTGCATAGAGGTTGCAGATGGGCATCAGCCTGCATTGGGTGGGCGTAGATCAGACTGCAGATGAGCACAGAGACTGCATTGAGGCTGCAGATGGGCATCAGGTTGCATTGAGGCTGCAGATGGGCACTAATCAGGCTGCATTGATTGGCACTGACCATTATTTTGCTTTAAAGTGGTTTATTTGAAAAAACATTTTTTTTCCTAAAACTTCCCTCCTAAATTGAAGGTGCGTGTTATACGCCTGTGCGTGTTACATGCCGTTAAATACAGTGTATAAGATAGTCCTGGTATCATAGTGTTTTTTTACTTTATTTATTTGTGGTTCACTTTGCACTGATTTTTGTTTCAGCACTAAGCACAGTTTTATTTCTAAGTCAAATTTTTAAGTCAAATTTTTTAATTTTACTACGTAGTACTAAAACGTTATTACCGCTCTATGTATCCTATTTACCAGAAAGACTTTCTATCACAGTAACTGGCCAGTAGGGACATGTGGAGGTGGGACTTTAGTGACAAGCTGAAGTACTGGAACTTTGCCTGATCAGAATAACCTGGCATTTGGCAAACCAGAAAATACTGAAAGTTTCTGCAGTTATGTGGAGGTACTCTAGGTATCAGTATTCATAAATGAACAGAGTTTATTTTAGTTCAACTTTTTTTCCACATCTCCATGCCTTCAAATTATTGTGCCTGCCACTGAAGCGCAGGTGCCCTTTAAGAACAAGAATGCATCAGTGCGACACAACATGCTAACAAATAATGATTCATTAATTTAATCTAAAGTCTACACTGGATAGTTAGAGTGAAAGAAATGTATACCCGATAATTTTTGCAGACATCTACAGTTTCATGTAGATAATATGGAAATATGCTTTACAATGGTTTCCTAGCCTTCAGGCAATTTAAAGGTTCAATTTAGATCTGTTCTCACCCAGAGAGATCAAAGTATTCATCTTTTCATTCAGAGAGTCTACCAGCTCAGTGGGTGGACTCTGGATTCACGCTGCCAATGTAATAGTAATGGCCTGAAAGCTTATTTCATGAATCCCATGTTAATTTAACCACTTAAGACCCGGACCAATACGCTGGCAAATGACCCAAGGGGTTTTTGCGATTCGGCACTGCGTCGCTTTAACAGACAATTGCGCGGTCGTGCGACGTGGCTCCCAAACAAAATTCGCGTCCTTTTTTTCCCACAAATAGACCTTTCTTTTGGTGGTATTTGATCGCCTCTGCGATTTTTATTTTTTGCGCTATATACAAAAATAGAGCGACATTTTTGAAAAAAAATCAATATTTTTTACTTTTTGTTATAATAAAAAAACAATAAACTAAATTTTAGTCAAACATTTAGGCCAAAATTTATTTAGCCACATGTCTTTAGTAAAAAAAAATCGCATTAAAAAAAAATTAGCTACCTAGCGGGAACAGCGACACTAATACAGCGATCAGAAAAATGATCGCTTAGTGACGCTGGCAATAGGGAGTGAAAGGGTTAACTAGGGCAGTGATCAGGGGGTTAAAACTTTATTGGGGGGGTGGGGGGGGCTACCCTGACACTACTGACTGTCTGACTGTCACACTGTCTGTCACACTGACACTAAATACAGTAATCATACATGATTACTGCATTCAGTGACACTGTGACAGGGGGGAGGGGGGGGGGGGGGGCGATCGCGGGGGTTAAATGTGTGTGTGTAGTGTAGTGTTAGTGCAGACTTACTTGTTCTGTAGTGATCTCTCCTCAGCGGCGCTTGAAACAAACGCCGAGGGAGAGATCACGTCGCTTCCTCCTTCCTGTGTTTACACAGGAGGAGGAAGTGACAGGTCAGGCGGGCGCGCGCATTGGCTGGGAGCGATCCGGAGGGGGCGGATGAAAACGGATAGCCGCCCCCACTTGTCGGATCGCTCCTGCAGCCGCGCGGACCGCCGCATGTACGGGGGGGGGGGTCCGATCGGACCCCCGATCCCCCCCAAGGCACCAACGTATATATACGTTGATGTGCCTGTCGGTGCCATTCTGCCGACGTAAATGTACATGCGGCGGTCCTTAAGTGGTTAATGACATGACGTGTGATATTTAGGATAAGTCATCAAACCATGACCTTAGAGGAAAGGACAGAAAAGAAGAAGAAAAACAATGTAATTAGGAAAACTGGTGTGATACACTACTCCAATCCTGAACTAAACCCTTCTATCCTTTACAGGCGAGAAAGTTAGCCCCATTGATCTAATTGATATATTAATTGGTTTGTGCAAACGTTACTGTGTGTATAAACTATGGTATATTTAAATTTTTGTATTTCAAATTTTGTACTACTCATTGCGGCAATCAGCGACTTATAGTGGTACTGAGATATTGCGGCGGACAAATCGGGCACCTAACTGACACTTTGAACACTTTTTGGGGGACCAGTGACACTAATAAGTGATAAAAATATGCACTGTCACTGTACTCATGACACTGGCAAAGAAGGGGTTAACATCAGGGGGATCAAAGGGTTAAATGTGTTCCCTAGGAGTGATTGCCAACTGTGGGGAGGTGCTTTGACTGGGGGAATGTAAAAATCTGTGTTCCTGCTTAGCAGGAAAACAGGATCAGCACATTCCCCTCTCATTCTCATTTACATTCTGCCTTGTTTACATAGGCAGACCACCATTTTGCCTTTCTACTGGATGATCGGCGGGTCCCGGTGGACATCACGTCTGTCGGACCTGCTGATTGGCTCCCGGATTGGACCCTTATTGGGTCACTGGTGGCGCGAATGTGCGCCCCAGACCTGGAATTGTCAGAGCATGTACCGGGTACGTGATATGGTGCCACCCTGCCACAGTAAATCTACAATGGGAGGTGGCTAAGTGGTTAACAAATGAATATATTATGATTTCATATTAGCATACAAAGCTGTATGCTGCTGTGAGTTTTAGTGTGTGTGTGTAAGGGGGGTTTTGCTTTAACTCCCCAGCCCCCTCTGTATATCGGAGGAAAACTTCATTTTTGAAAGTATATGTGAATGCACTGCAACTAAAGAACATTGCAATTAAGGAAACATTATTTGCATTTCATATTTACATTAATTTATGTTAGTCCCTTTGTTTGTTGTATTTGACAATCATGTGACCACACAACTACTGTATGTCGTTCTTTACAAATAGCAAGGACAGGTCATTATAGAAAGTGGGTGGGCTCTGTGTAACCTCACACACGGCCAGGAAGTGCTTGTCCTGTTTGTGTGCACTGTCCATTCTGTGGTTCATGCTTCTATTGGCTGCTAGTGTGGGAGTTGTGTTAGGATACCAGACTGTGATTGCCAGTGGGGGGGAATGTGTCAGTAAAGGCAGATTGTGATTGCCAGTGGGGGAATGTGTCAGTAAAGGCAGACTGTGATTGCCAGTGGGGCAATGTGTCAGTAAAGGCAGACTGTAGTTACCAGTGGGGGAATGTGTCAGTAAAGGCAGACTGTAGTTACCAGTGGGGGAATGTGTCAGTAAAGTCAGACTGTAGTTACCAGTGGGGGAATGCCTCAGTAAAGGCAGATTGTGATTGCCAGTGGGGGAATGTGGCAGTAAAGGCAGACTGATTGCCAGTGTGGGAATGTGTCAGTAAAGGCAGACTGTGATTGCCAGTGGGGGATGTGTCAGTAAAGGCAGACGGTGATTGCTAGTGGGGGATGTGTCAGTAAAGGCAGACTGTGATTGTCAGTGGGGGGATGTCTCAGTAAAGGCAGATTGTGATTGCCAGTGGGGAATGTGGCAGTAAAGACAGATTGTGATTGCCAGCGGGGGAATGTGTCAGTAAAGGCAGACTGTGGTTGCCAGTGAGGGAATGTGTCAGTAAGGCAGACTGTGATTGCCAGTGTGGGAGGTGTTAATAAAAGTAGGTTGTGTATAGGGAAACAGGCTACAGAGATGCAGGCATGCCATGCATGAGCACAGAGGCCTACCACACCAGCATAGGACTGCTTTTATGCTTAGCATGGTCAGATTACTAAAGCAAGGATGATTTAATGTATATCTCCCAACATTTTAAAATCAGAATGAGGGACACCTACTAGAAAACGTATGTAGGCATAGGACACGCCCCCTGCCACACCCCCTTACAGGAGAATCAATCAAAAAAAGTTAATTAAATCCACAAGGGCTTTTTTTACCACTACTATTCTTTTATATTGGCTTTTAAAATTCACAAATGCAGCAATTTAGATTTTGGATGATGTTTAGCACTGGAAAACACTTTTTGAAATGTAAAAAGTACATTTTATATACAAATATATAGATCAGACTAAAATGAGGGACAAATGAGGGGGAATGAGGGACAGAGAGACAATGCTCCAAATCAGGGACAGTCCCTCGAAATCAGGGACAGTTGAGAACTGTGTGAATGTCAGGATCATCAGAAATACACTTTGACTAATCTACTAAAAAACAAAAAAAAAGTTTTGCCGTTAGATATACTTTAAAACAAAAAACTTGAAGGTAGAACAGGAAATGACAAACCATTCATAGTAAAGAGATGGAAAATGATTTACATTCCAAACCTACAGTGTGCCCAGTGGCTGCACAGATACATGCATAAATGATGTTAGAAATCCATTAGCCAGTACAGTACATCCCCATACCTGTACATTCTGTGGGATTACGTACTAAACACACACATCCTGCCATAATAGCTATCCGTATCGATCTCCTCAAAATGTTTTCATAGCTTGTCTGCACAACTCCTTGTAAATCATTAGACACTTTTATCATGAATTGGATACACTGGAAAAAGTATACAACGTGTCCTGTGCATTTTTTATCTTTTTTTGTATGTCATTCAATTAAAGTTTTATTGAATATTGGGATGGCAGAAGATAGGGGATAAAGAAAGGCAGAAGGCAAAACTTTATTTTTTATTTTGTAAGGTAGGGATAGACAGCCATGGCCAAAAATATTGGCACCCCTATTCAGAGGCGTATCTGGTGAAAATAGCGCCTATGGCAAGCACTGAAACTGCGCCCCTGCGAAACATTTGAAATCCATCCTTTAAATAACCTTAACAAAAAAACAGCTAACAAATCTAGTGATATTTATTATCCCTTGTGATACCTTGGGTAGTGACATACCTTTTTATGGAGAAATCTGGGGTTAAACCCCTGATCCCTCCTCTGCCCTCCAAGGCCAGGTAAATGCAGGAATAAATACTGGAAGTGATGAAATCTTCATCACTTAAGGCCTCAGTTTTCACAGAGGAGAGGGAGAAACTGATGTTCCTCCTTCTTCTTTGTGCACTGCCAATCCGACCATATGGAATGGGAGAGCCTGGGAGAACAGGGGAGGGCTGTGGCTGAATGTAGCAGGGACTGCCATTGTCCAATAGCAAAGGTGCTGAAAAGGAGATCCTGCCTATGCTTGGGAGGAGGGAAGAAGAGACCCTCAGTCCCTGGTAAGTGCCTTGCTGCCCAACCACTCAACAGCGTCCCCTTCATATGGCGCCCATTGCACTTGCCATGGCTGCCATACCCTAGATACGCCACTGCCCCTGTTTTTCTGTCAGATAATACACCACCTCGCCCAGAAAATTGTTTCAATTACAAATGTTTAGGGCAGGGGTGTCCAAACTTTTTTGAAAGAGGGCCAGATTTAAGTGAACGTGCATGAGGGCCAACCATTTTGCCTGACATTCTTTGAACCATTAAAATTCGGTTTAAGTGTGTTCGTCCGAGCACTAATACAATGCCCAACAAGATTTCTCCTACCTTTGTGGCTGTGTGTAGTGAATATATATGCATCTCCTCTTTGGCCCCCAACAAATTCCAGAGCTCCGCTCAGGTAAGGGATGAGCTCAGGTTGTAAAAAATCTATATTTTCTCTTCTTTATCCCCTAAGGAATCTGGACTTTATCTCTTCTGTGGCCCCCAAGCTCCACTCAGGGCAAGGATGAGCTATTTTTTTTTATATGTTTTATATCCTCTCTGGCCCCCGGTTGTATTTTGCCCTTATGTCTTCTGTGGCCCCCAAGCTATGAGCAGAGCAAGGATGAGCACCTTTTTTTAAATTCTTATATATATTGAATTATTTGCTTTATATGCGTTACAGTAGTAAACTTATCTTATCCCCTGAGAAATCCTCGAGTGCCTCTCACTGCAAGGATGACCTTGGGTGAACCCGCTAAGACACTGACAGCGTGCAATACCACAGCCAATCACGCCGCTAATCACAGGCACTGAGAACTCTGCAGCTGTGGACTGGGAAATTACTCAGCAAAACCCAGCAATACGCCCATCTTATCAGTAAGAGGCGCTCAGGGATTAGAGAGTATATATATATTTTTAAAACCAAGCTCATCCTTACCCTGTGCAGAGCTTGGGGGGGCCACAAAAGTGATAGGAGCAAATTGCAAGTAAGGGCCATAGAAAACCAGGCCACGGGCCAATTGTGCCGGTCTTTGGCTATGCCTGGTTTAGGCATTCTCATGTTTATTTCTTTTGTTTGTATTGGTATGAAACAAAAAAGCCAAATCTGACAAATTCAATGCAAAACTCCAAAAATGGACTGGATACAATTTTTGGCACCCTCAATTTAATATTTGGTAGCACACCCCTTGAAAAAAATAACTGAAATCAATCATTTCCTGTAACCATCAATGAGTTTCTTACACCTCTCTACTGGAATTTTGGACCACTCTTCTTTCACCAACTGCTCCAGGTCTCTCAAATTGGAAGGGTTCCTTTTCCCAACTGCTGTTTGAGATCTCTCCACAGGTGCTCGATAAGATTTAGATCCAGACTCATTGCTGGCCAGTTCAGTTCTCTCCAGCGCTTTGTCTTAAACCATTTCTGGGGGCTTGAGTCAATTTGTCACTATTTGAACTGGTTGCCGGGGGTGTGATTTCTATATTATCAGCACCTGTTAATTGATGCAGGTGAGTTTAATTACAAATTACAGAAGCACCGCAGATTTGGAATGTAATTATTTCCTCCAATTTTGAGAAGGTGCCAATAATTTTGTCCCCTCCATGTTAAAGTTTTGCGTGGAATGTGTCAGAATTGGCCTTTTGTTTCTCCGCAAACAAAAAGAATAAACATGAAAACGCCTAAACATTTGCAATTGCAACAATTATCAGGGCATTATCTGGCAGAAATGTAGGGGTGACAATTTTTTTGGCCATGACTGCTGTAACCCCTACCCCATCGAACAAGATCCATTCAAGTGAATAGTACTGCTCTGCACGCACACTGCAATCATGTGCGAAGCAAATGGGTGCAGTGCGCTAGTGCGACGTTAAAGCAGGCAGCAAGGAGGTCCCTCCTTACCAACCTGTCAAATAGATTTTTTAACTGCCCCAATGGGGGATCCTTGGTGAAATATCAGGGGTCTAAACAGACCCCTGATGTTTCACATTTGAGACAGAGAAAAGGGACTGAGGACAGAGATTCATTAGTCTCTTTCTCTGCAGCCTCATCTGCACAGATGAATAAATAGGAAGCGCTATGAGTACTTCTGTTCATTCACAACCTGAAGCATAGTTGTATAGTTGTAACGGGAGTCATTTTAGGGGCACAGGGTGAATGGGAACCCCACTATGGTCTGTGCTAGTCACATTTAATGCGGTATAGATATTGTATATATATTGTGTGTTGGCTGATGTGTACTATTAAGCTTGCTGTGATGGGGTGGGGTGTGATTGCATTCTATTGTCTATTGTGCTAATTAAGTCTGTGGTGATGTGGATTGGAGCTTGGTAGCCAGTCTGGCTGCCTATTATGGGATGTTTAAGTGTCTTGCTGTGAGGAAAGGGGGGGATCACTCCAGCAACCCCCCCCCCCCTGCTAAAGGAGAAGTTTGAACACACCTGACCTGTATCACCATTGTCATTGAACAATTTAACCCACCCTGTTTCCCAAGGGTGGGAGGGATGTATTTTGAAGAGAAATGTGTTACCATGTGCTTGGAATAAAGATCATTCCCTGTTTTGAACCTCAAACAGAGATGTGCTTCTCGTTTTCTTGGGAATCCTATGGGCCGTGTTCGTCTGCTGGATTGTGGAGTGTCGATAAACTGTCGTGGGTTGGTGGAATGCAATATCGTAAATGGCGTTTACCCCTGTCTCATTTGGGGTTCCTTTACAATAGTAAACACAGTTGATATGCTTCACTGACAGGGGACCTGAGAAGAGGAGGATGAGGGCTGCCTTGTGCAAAAACACTGCACAGAACAGGTAAGTATGACATGTATGACATGTTTGTTAATGTTTTAAAAAAAAAAATGTAATCGGCCTTTAATATCACTTTAAGTGTTCCACATTGAATTTTGGGGTCATGGGTTTGTTAAAAATTACCATGGGAAGTTGTTGTTTTTTAAATTTAATATTAAGCAACAAGTTGCTTTTAAGGTTTTTTAATAGTCTCATACGCATTTACACATACACACATATTAATTATTGTTATTTTTATGTAAAGTATCTCACAAAAGTGAGTACACCCCTCACATTTTTGTAAATTTTTTATTATATATTTTCATGTGACAACACTGAAGACATTACACTTTGCTACAATATAAAGTAGTGAGTGTACAGCTTGTATAACAGTGTAAATTTGCTGTCCCCTCAAAATAACTCAACACACAGCCATTAATGTCTAAACCACTGGCAACAAAAGTGAGTACACCCCTAAGTGAAAATGTCCAAATTGGGCCCAATTAGCCATTTCCCCTCCCGGTGTCATGTGACTCAATAGTGTTACAAGGTCTCAGGTGTGAATAGGGAGAAGGTGTGTTAAATTTGGTGTTATCGCTCTCACTCTCTCATACTTTTCACTGGAAGTTTAACATGGCTCCTCATGGCAAAGAACTCTTCGAGGATATGAAAAAATATGATTGCTCTACATAAAGATGTCCTTGGCAATAAGAATATTGCCCAGACGGTGAAAATGAGCTGCAGCACAGTGGCCAAGACCATACAGTGGTTTAACAGGACAGGTACTATATAGAACAGGCCTTGCCATGGTCGACCAAAGAAGTTGAGTGCTGTGCTCGTCAGAGGTTGTATTTAAGAAATAGACATATGAGTGCTGCCAGCATTGCTGCAGAGGTTTAAGGGGTAGAGGGTCAGCTTGTCAGTGCTCAGACCATACGCCGCACACTGCATCAAATTGGTCTGCATGGCTGTCGTCTCAGAAGGAAGCCTCTTCTAAAGATGATGCACAAGAAAGCCTGCAAACAGCTTGCTGAAGACAAGCAGACTAAGGACATGGATTTCTGGAACCATCTTACATGGTCTGATGAGACCAAGATAAACGTATTTGGTTTAGATGGTGTCAAGCGTGTGTGGTGGCAACCAGGTGAGGAGTACAAAGACAAGTGTCTCGCCTACAGTCAAGCATGGTAGTGGGGATGTCATGGTATGGGGCTTCTTGAGTGCTGTTGGCACTGGGGAGCTACAGCTCGTTGAGGGAACCATGAATGTCAACATGTACTGTGACATACTGAGGCAGAGCATGGTCCCCCTCCCTTCGGAGCCTGAGCAACAGGGCAGTATTCCAACATCATAACGACCCCAAACACACCACCAAGATGACCACTGCCCTGCTAAAGAAGCTGAGTGTAAAGGTGATGGACTGGCCAAGCGTGTCTCCAGACCAAACCCTATTGAGCATCTGTGGGGCATCCTCAAACAGAAGGTGGAGGAGTGCAAGGTCTCTAAACATCCCCCAGCTCTGTGATGTTGTCATGGAGGAGTGGAAGAGAACTCCAGTGGCAACCTGTGTAGCTCAGGGCCGGCGCTAGCAATAGGCGGGTCAAGCGGCTGCTTAGAGCGCCAGGGTAGGGGAGGCGGCAAAATCCGGATCCCCAGCCACTATTAAAATACCGGCATTTAAAAAAAAAATACATGCTTTATGGCGAATTGGCGCTAGCCGCTAGGCGGCGGTTGCGCCTGTGACTACATGCCGGATGGACTGCTCTATCCCCAGCCTGCAGTGCCGCCCTAGTAGCGGCAGCAGTGAGGAGATGAGGGGAGAGACTGAGCCGGGATGAGGAGCAGCCAGCCTGAGGTGCCGCGTGATCGGTGGAGCGGATAAGATGGAAGCCCGTGATTGCCGTGATATCCGCTCCCCCTCCTCCTGGGCGCCCGGGATCTGGTGTTACACCCGGGGAACGGCCCAGATTTCAGAGCGGAGAGCCAGCGGGAGGAGGAGACAGGAGCAGAGCTTGAGGAGAGAGGTGCCGGGCTACACAGGAAGGAAGCTTCCCCGGCCAAAGACAACACGGCTCTGCCTGCTCCTCTCGCTGCATCCCCCGGACTTCTACCGCTTCTCACTCTCCCTCCTTCCCACTGCCTTCATCTCCACCCTCCCTCCTTCCATCTCCATCCTCCCTCCCTCTCTCCTTCCATCTCCATCCCTCCCTCCCTCCTTCCCCTCCCTCCCTTCCCTCCCTCCTTCCATCTCCCCTCCCTCCCTCCCTCCTTCCATCTCCATCCCTCCCTCCCTCCTTCCATCCCTCCCTCCTCCCTCCCTCCTTCCATCTCCATCCTCCCTCCCTCTCCTTCCATCTCCATCTCCTCCCTCCTCCATCTCCATCCCTCCCTCCTTCCCTCCCTCCTTCCATCTCCATCCCTCCCTCCCTCCTTCCCTCCCTCCCTCCCTCCTTCCATCTCCATCCTCCCTCCCTCCCTCCTTCCATCTCCATTCTCCCTCCCTCCCTCCTTCCATCTCCATCCCTCCCTCCTTCCATCTCCATCCCTCCATCCTTCCATCTCCATTCTCCCTCTCCATCCTCCCTCCCCTCCCTCCTTCCATCTCCATCCTCCCTCCCTCCTTCCATCACCATCCACCCCTCTCTCCTTCCATCTCCATCCCCTCCATTCTCCATCCTCCCTCCCTCCTTCCATCCCACCATCCCATCTCCATCCCATCCCTCCCTCCTTCCATCTCCATCCTCATCCTCCCTCCCTTCCATCTCCATCCCTCCCTCCCTCCTTCCATCTCCATCCTCCCTCCCTCCTTCCATCTCCATCCTCCCTCCCTCCTCCTTCCATCTCCATCCCTCCATTTCCTCCATCTCTCCTTCCATCCCTCCATCTCTCCTTCCTTCCTTCCATCTCCATCCTCCCTCCCATCCCTCCCTCCCTCCCTCCCTCCTCCTTCCCTCTCTCCTTCCATCCATCCCTCCCTCTCTACTTCCATCTCCATCCCTCCTCCCTCCTTCCATCTCCATCCTCCCTCCCTCCTTCCATCCCTCCCTCCATCCCTCCCTCCCTCCCTCTCTTCCATCTCCATCCCTCCCTCCCTCTCTCTTCCATCTCCATCCCTCCTCCCTCTCTCCTTCCATCTCCATCCCTCCCTCCCTCTCTCCTTCCATCTCCATCCCTCCCTCCCTCCCTCTCTCCTTCCATCTCCATCCCTCCCTCCCTCTCTCCTTTCATCTCCATCCCTCCCTCTCTCCCTCCCTTTCCATCTCTCTCCCTCTCCATCTCCATCCCTCCCTCCCTCCTTCCATCTCCATTCCTCCCTCCTTCCATCTCCATCCCTCCCTCCCTCCTTCCATCTCCATCCCTCCCTCCCTCCTTCCATCTCCATCCCTCCCTCCCTCCTTTCTATCTTCGTCCATCTCCCTCCCTCCCTTCCTCCTCCACCTCCATCTCCTCCCTCCCTCCCCTTCTTTCATCTCCATCCCTCCCTCCCTTCCATCTCCATCCCTCCCTCCTTCCATCTCCATCCCTCCCTCCTTCCTTCCATCTTCATCCCTCCCTCCCTCCTTCCATCTCCATCCCTCCCTCCCTCCTTCCATCTCCATCCCTCCCTCCCTCCCTCCTTCCATCTCCCTCCCTCCCTCCTTCCATCTCCATCCTCCCTCCTTCCTTCCATCTCCATCCCTCCCTCCTTTCATCTCCCTCCCTCCATCTCCATCCCTCTCTCCCTCCTTCCATCTCCATCCGTCTCCATCCCTCCCTCCCTCCTTCCATCTCCATCCCTCCCTCCTTCCATCTCCATCCTTCCATCTCCATTCTCCCTCCTTCCATCTCCATCCCTCCCTCCCTCCTTCCATCTCCATCCCTCCCTCCTTCCATCTCCATCCTCCCTCCCTCTCTCCTTCCATCTCCATCCCCATTCTCCATCCTCCCTCCCTCCTTCCATCACCATCCCACCCTCCCTCCTTCCATCTCCATCCCTCCCTCCTTCCATCTCCATCCCATCCCACCCTCCCTCCTTTCATCTCCATCCTCCCTCCCTCCTTCCATCTCCATCCTCCCTCCCTCCTTCCATCTCCATCCCTCCCTCCCTCCTTCCATCTCCATCCTCCCTCCCTCCCTCCTTCCATCTCCATCCTCCCTCCCATCTCCATCCATCCCTCCCTCCCTCCCTCCCTCCCTCTCTCCTTCCATCTCTCCTTCCATCTATCCCTCCCTCTCTCCTTCCATCTCCATCCTCCCTCCCTCCTTCCATCTCCATCCCTCCCTCCTTCCATCTCCATCCCTCCTTCCCTCTCTCCTTCCATCTCCATCCCTCCCTCCCTCTCTCTTTCCATCTCCTTCCCTCCCTCCCTCTCTCCTTCCATCTCCATCCCTCCCTCTCTCCTTCCATCTCCATCCCTCCCTCCCTCTCTCCTTCCATCTCCATCCCTCCCTCCCTCTCTCCTTTCATCTCCATCCCTCCCTCTCTCCCTCCCTCCTTCCATCTCTCTCCCTCCTTCCATCTCCATCCCTCCCTCCCTCCTTCCATCTCCATTCCTCCCTCCCTCCTTCCATCTCCATCCCTCCCTCCCTCCTTCCATCTCCATCCCTCCCTCCCTCCTTTCTATCTCCATCCCTCCCTCCCTCCTCCCTCCCTCCTTCCATCTCCATCTCCTCCCCTCCCTCCTTCCATCTCCATCCCTCCCTCCTTCCATCTCCATCCCTCCCCCTTCCATCTCCATCCCTCCCTCCTTCCTTCCATCTCCATCCCTCCCTCCCTCCTTCCCTTCCATCCCTCCCTCCCTCCCTCCTTCCATCCTCCATCTCCATCTCCCTCCCTCCCTCCTTCCATCTCCATCCTCCCTCCCTCCTTCCCCTTCCATCTCCATCCTCCCTCCTCCTTCCATCTCCATCCCTCTCTCCCTCCTTCCATCTCCATCCGTCTCCATCCCTCCCTCCCTCCTTCCATCTCCATCCCTCCCTCCCTCCTTCCTTCCATCTCCATCCCTCCCTCCTTCCTTCCATCTCCATCCCTCCCTCCTTCCTTCCATCCCTCCCTCCCTCCTCTCCATCCCTCCCTCCTTCCTTCCATCCCTCCCTCCTTCCTTCCATCTCCATCCCTCCTTCCATCTCCATCCCTCCCTCCCTCCCTCCTTGCATCTCCCTCCCTCCCTCCTTCCTTCCATCTCCATCCTCCCTCCCTCCTTCCATCTCCATCCTCCCTCCCTCCCTCCTTCCATCTCCATCCCTCCTTCCATCTCCATCCTCCCTCCCTCCTTCCATCTCCATTCCTCCCTCCCTCCTTCCTTCCATCCATCCTCCCTCCCTCCCCTCCCTCCTTCCATCTCCATCCCTTCCCTCCCTCCTTCCATCTCCATCCCTCCCTCCCTCCCTCCTTCCATCTCCATCCCTCCCTCCCTCCCCCTCCTTCCATCTCCATCCCTCCATCTTCCATCTCCATCCCTCCCTCCCTCCATCTCCATCCTTCCATCTCCATCCCTCCCTCCCTCCTTCCATCTCCATCCCTCCCTCCTTCCATCTCCATCCCTCCCTCCCTCCTTCCATCTCCATCCCTCCCTCCCTCCTTCCATCTCCATCCCTCCCTCCCTCTCTCCTTCCATCTCCATCCCTCCCTCCTTCCATCTCCATCTCCATCTCCATCCCTCCCTCCCTCCTCCATCTCCATCCCTCCCCTCCCTCCCTCTCTCCTTCCATCTCCATCCCTCCCTCCCTCCCTCTCTCCTTCCATCTCCATCCCTCCCTCTCTCCCTCCCTCCTTCCATCTCCATCCCTCCCTCCCTCTCCCTCCTCCATCTCCTCCCTCCTCTCCCTCCTTCCATCTCCAGCTCCATCCCTCCTTCCATCTCCATCCCTCTCTCCCTCCTTCCATCTCCATCCCTCCCTCCCTCCTTCCATCTCCATCCCTCCCTCCCTCCCTCTCCTCCCTCCCTCCTCCATCCATCCCTCCCTCCCTCCCTCTCCATCTCCCTCCCTCCCTCCTTCCATCTCCATCCCTCCCTCTCTTCCTTCCATCTCCATCCCTCCCTCCCCCTCCATCTCCATCCCTCCCTCCCTCCCTCCTTCCCTCCTCCCTCCTCCCTCCATCTCCCTCCCTCCCTCTCCATCTCCCTCCCTCCTTCCATCTCCATCCCTCCCTCCCATCCCTCCCTCCTCCCATCCCCCTCCCTCCTTCCATCTCCATCCCTCCCTCCCTCCTTCCTTCCATCTCCATCCCTCCCTCCTTCCTTCCATCTCCATCCCTCCTCCTACCTTCCATCTCCATCCCTCCCTCCTTCCTTCCATCCCTCCCTCCTTCCTTCCATCTCCATCTCTCCCTCCTTCCATCTCCATCCCTCCCTCCCTCCTTCCATCTCCCTCCCTCCCTCCGTCCTTCCATCTCCATCCTCCCTCCCTCCTTCCATCTCCATCCTCCCTCCCTCAATCCATCTCCATCCCTCCTTCCATCTCCATCCTCCCTCCCTCCTTCCATCTCCATTCCTCCCTCTCTCCTTCCATCTCCATCCCTCCCTCCCTCCCTCCCTCCTTCCATCTCCATCCTTCCATCTCCATCCCTCCCTCCTTCCATCTCCATCCCTCCCTCCCTCCTTCCATCTCCATCCTTCCATCTCCATCCCTCCCTCCCTCCTTCCATCTCCATCCTTCCATCTCCATCCCTCCCTCCCTCCTTCCATCTCCATCCCTCCCTCCTTCCATCTCCATCCCTCCCTCCCTCCTTCCATCTCCATCCCTCCCTCCCTCCTTCCATCTCCATCCCTCCCTCCCTCCCTCCCTCCCTTCCATCTCCATCCCTCCCTCCCTCCCTCCTTCCATCTACATCCCTCCCTCCCTTCTATCTCCATCCCTCCCTCCCTCTTTCCATCTCCATCCCTTCATCCTTCCATCTCTATACAGAGCCCCATCCTCCCTCCCTCCCTCCATCCATCTTCATCCCTCCATCCTGTGTGTGGGTAACGGATAGACAGATATGTGTATGGGGAGGACAGGTGTGCAGGAGGGTACAGAGAGGGAACAGATATCTGTGTGTGAAGGGGGGTACAGAGGGGGTGATGATCTGAGACCTGAAAATACAGGAATTGGGGCGTGGAAGGCTTTTTAGTGAGGGGCAGAGCGTGCGTGGGGGGGGGGGGGGCGCAAAATTAGGTATCGCCTAGGGTGTCAAAACTCCTTGCACCAGCCCTGGTGTAGCTCTGGTGAACTCCATGCCCAAGAGGGTTAAGGCAGTCCTGGAAAATAACGGTGGCCACACAAAATATTGACACTTTTGGCCCAATTTTGAAAATGTTCACTTAGGGGTGTACTCACTTTTGTTGCCACCAATTTAGACATTAATGGCTGTGTGTTGAGTTTTTTTTTGAGCGGACAGCAAATGTACACTGTTATACAAGCTGTACACTCACTACTTTACATTGTAGCAAAGTGTCATTTCTTCAGTGTTGTCACATGAAAAGATATAATAAAATATTTGCAAAAATTAGGGGTGTACTCACTTTTGTGAGATACTGTATGTTTTCATATACAGTTTTAATAGCACATGCCTTGAATTGAATCATTATTGAGTTTTTCTCAAAAGTGCTTGCAACAGCAGTTCTGTAATGAGAGGAACATAAATAGATATAATTAATTTCTAGCAATGGTTATTTATAAAATGAGAAGGTGTCTATGAAGTGAGTTACAATTCTTTTTAATCTGACAGCTTCCAGCATAATTAACTAACATTGGATTTCCATTAATGTGGGGTGAAATTGCACTAGCTCATTTTTATGAATGTATCATGTATTTACAGTGTATCAGGTAAAATAATATGGGACACGGACATGAATAAACATAGAGGTATCTCCGAGTTACATTTTGTGCTACTAACTGAAAAGTCAGATGGTATATCTTGACGATCATAAGGTATCGGAAATTCACGGTTGTTGATGTAATTATCTGTAGCCTCAGGAAGCTGAAAGGAGTCTGTCACTGCCAGTGAAAGCTGCTAGTGCCCTCGTTTCTCTCTCATGACAATTTTAGTTTAACCACTTCCATACCAGGCACTTGCGCACCTTCCTGCCCAAGCCAATTTTCAGCTTTCAGCACTGTCGCAATTCAAATGACAATTGCGCGGTCATGCTACACTATACACAAATGAAATTTGTATCATTTTGTTCCCACAAAAAGAGCTTTCTTTTGGTGGTATTTGATCACATCTGCAATTTTTATTTTTTGCGCAACAACTAAAAAAAGACCGACATTTTGGGAACAATTTATTTTATTTTTTTTCTTAAATTTTCTTTAATTTTTTTGTAAATTAGTAAGTTATCTTCTTCAATTACGGGCACTGATATGGTGGCACCGATGGGCACTGATATGGCGGCACCGATGAGGTGGCACTGATGGGCACGATGAGGCGGCACTGATGGGCACTGATAGGCGGCACTGGTGTGCTACACTGATTAACACTCAAAGGCGGTACTGATGGGCACTCATAGGCGGCACTGATGGGCACTCTTTGGCCGCACTGGGCACTCTTTGGCGGCACTGATGGGCACTCATGGGTGGCACTTATGGGTGGCACTGATGGGTACTTATGGGTGGCACAGATTTGCACTGAGAGGTGGCACTGATGGACACTGAGGGGTGGTACTGATGGACACTGAGGGGTGGCACTGATGGCATTGCTGGGCATCATTTCAGTCAGTGCCCATGTTGCCAGTCAGTGCCCATTTGTGGGCACTGATTGGCATCCATTGTGTTCGATTTGTTTTGTATTGTTTTTTCTTTTGCCTATTTATCTCTATTGAGCACAGGGGGCACTCCCTGGTGGTCCAGTGTGGGCATCCGAGGGGGGGCTGCGCTGATAAACAATCAGCATGAACCCCCCTGTCAGGAGATCCCCCGATCGGCTCTACTCACGTCTTCCTGTTTACATTGTGATCAGCCGTGATTGGACACAGCTGATCACGTGGTAAAGAGCCTCCGCCGGAGGCCTTTACAGGCGTGCACCGGCATATAATCCTGCAGGGTGTCAATAGACGTCCAGTCAGGATTTCAGAACCACTTCCCGGACGTCAATTGACTATTGACCGGGCGGGAAGTGGTTAACCACTTACCTGCAGGGCATTTTGACCCCCTTCCTGCCCAAGCCATTATTCAGCTTTCAGCGCTGTCACATTTTGAATGACAATTGCGCAGTCATGCAACACTGTACCCAAATATTTAATTTTTCCCACAAATAGAGCTTTCGTTTGGTGGTATTTGATCAACTCTGTGTTTTTTATTTCTTGTGCTAATAAACAAAAGAGTAACCATCTACTCCAACCACTGATATTGCATTACTGAGCTTTAGCTTTAAGGCCCCATACACACGATCGGACATATCCGATGAAAACGGTCCGCGGACCATTTCCATCGGATATGTCCGATCGGGAGTTTGATCCGATGGCGTGTACACACCATCGGATCAAATTCCCCGCCGCCGGACGGCGCGGTGACGTGGCGGTGACGTGGCGGTGACGCGGCGGTGACGTTGACGCCACCGCGTCACCGCCACGTCACCGCACCAGGAAGTAAAACACTTCCGCGCATGCGCCGAATCCATTCGGCAGCGACGCGGCGGCGGTGGGGGACGACATGTCTGCTGGTAAGTGTACTAACCAGCAGACATGTCGGGCGGACAGATCCCCACCGGATAGATTTCAAAGCTTGCTTTGAAATCTGTCGGGTGGACAAATCTGTCCGCTAGCCCATACACACGAGCGGAGATGTCTGCTGAAACGGTCCATCGGACCGTTTTCAGCGGACATATCCCCTCGTGTGTACGCGGCCTAAGACTTTCTGGCACTGAGATTTAGCATCACAAAGTCAAAGTTTATTCCAAATACAATTCTTTAGTCTCAAATCTTTAACACATAAAGTAATTTCAAAAGTATTTCGCATCATTTTTTCATTTGCACCTTTTAATGAAAATATGTGGGTCGCCTGCACTCCAGTATCTCCTATGCTTTATTTTCAATGAATGCAATGCACTCTGTAATTGGAATAGGGAAAGTCATAAGATTAATTTTCCCCTCTTCCAATCTGAGTGCCTTACATTCTTTTAAAAGAATGCAAGACATTTACTGAATGGAGGAGCTAGAATACGAGCGACTCACTGAGATCTGCATACTCCAGCCAGAGCTGTAACTCTCTGTGCTGACAGCATTTTGTGTGGAAAAGTGAAAGTCAGAGTTGTATATAATGTTAGGCCTAAGCTTTCTAACAGGAATCTTTAAATATAGGATGCCCACTGCCTTTAGTAATTTTTCAGATGCTTTATAATAAATAACAGTATAATATAGGAAACATAAATATTGCACAAAACCTGTCAGAGCAGGAACAGAGTTATTGAATAAAATAAAATGTCGCTTTTCGTCATTAGGTCTTCAGAGGGCCCTCTGAAGACGTAATGACGAAACCCATCAGTGCATGACCATGCGAATGACCTGTCAATCATAGCCAGCGTCATCCCAGGACTCATCGCAGCAGGCGGTTCCTTCAAACTCCAGGCGGTGGTGAGCAAGATGCAGAGCTGTATTAGACATGCTGCTTTAACAAACATATTCTTGTAAGCATCAGTGTTGAGCGGAATACGCCATATTCGATTTTGCGATATTTCACAAATATATAGAAGAATATTCGTAAAATATACGTTAATATTGAATATTCGTGATATTTTATCAAAAAAAATTTTTTCCGAAATTTCGCTAATGCGAATGCGAAATTTCGCTAATGCGAATGCGAAATTTCGCTAATGCGAATGCGAAATTTCGTTAATGCGAGTGCGAAATTGATAGCGAAATTCTCGTCAACACGCGAAAACGGAAATCATTTCCTGGATTACTAAACTAATATGCACTAAACACTAACTCTACTTACACAAACTTATATGACTAAACTAAAGCTAATTTTTTCTAGTTTTTTTTTTTTATACACAAAACACAGAAGGGCAGAGAAAGTATTCGCGAATATTCGTAATACGAATATTCGCATTGCGAATATTCGGCAACATAAAAGGATCGCCTCAGCTACTCAGCCCAGGGTCTCTAATCATACCAGCAATGCTTTTAGACGTCGATGGAGATCACTAGAATGTGATCTGTTTTAAAAATAAATTTGAAAAAATAGCGAATATTCACCGCGATATTCGATTTATTCGCGAATACTCGAATATGCAATATTCGTAACGAATATTCACAATGCGAATATTCGTGAGCAACACTAGTAAGCATAACTTGTATGTGTTTTTTTTTTTTTTTTATAAAAACAACAGTTTTACACTATGGAGGGCATCCTCTTGTATCTTAATATGTTATAACTGCTACACTGAATCATTCCTGTCAAAGATCGTTGTTCATCTAGAGCAGGGGTCTCCAAACTGTGGCCCGAGGGCCAGATGCGGCCCTTTGCCAGCCTTTATCCGGCCCTCAGGATTTTGTTCCTCCCACTGATATGAGGCACTATTCCTCCCACAAGGGGGCACTTTTTCTTCCACTGATACCAATGATGAGATACAATTACTCCTACTTATAGGGGCACTACTGCTTATCCTACTGATTGCAAACTATGAGGCCATATTTATTCTCACCAACGCTGGGCCCGGGTATTTTTCTGCCCTTGCTGACCACAATCCGGCCCTCCTAAAGGCTGAAGAACAATAAACTGGCCCTTTGTTTGAAAAGTTTGGAGACCCCTGATCTAGAGAGAGGCTTCAGGCTTTATTCTGAGAGGATTTTACAGGCCCTATGCATACTTACCTTTGGTGAGTAGATTCACAAAGGGGTGCTCACGAGGTGGATAGGTGGCCGTTGAATATTCGTGACAGAAGAACTTTTTGGATGTAAACACGATACACCGACCAAAGATTGATTGCATGAACCCTTTATCATTACACTGGAAGGGTGTTTGATCTGCACTATTTTTTGCATGTTATCTTTGCATATTTATTGATAATATGTTTTGTTTTTTTGCTGATATTTATGTTTTTATGATGGGAGAATTTTGTACCTCACTGCATGAAATCGTATAGCACTGAATATGTTTTGATATTTTGATAAGCACTGTTAATGCTGTAATTTTAATCTAGGCATATTTTTTACTTTCGTTGCATATTTTACCTTTATTAATTAAGTGCTGGGATCAGTGACACTTCGTGCCTCTGATATTTCATTATCTATTACAGTATATAAGTTGCTGATCATGAGTATTTTGATCAGGGTCAGAACAATACTAGTGTCCCCAATAGTATAGTGTCCACAAAAAATGCAGTTTTTATTTTATCAAACACATGTAACATAATATATTTTGGCCTGGAATTATGAAGAAATTTGATTGTATTGCACAGTAGAAAGTAGAAAATATATATATATATATATTTTTAATTTCCAGTCTGTTTTCATTTATATAACAAAAAATATAATAACCCAGTGGTTATCAAATACCACCAAAAGAAAACTGTATTTGTGTGAACAAAATTGTATAAATTTCATTTGGGTACAGTGTTGCATGACCGTGCAATTGCCAGTTAAATTAGCACAGTGGTGAACAGCAAAAATGCACCTGGTCATGAAGGGGGTTAAACGTTCCAGAGGTCAAGTGGTTAAAAGCCTCTTCTCTTTTTGCTGAACAGTCTTGGGATCTCAGTTGTGTGCCCAGCCCCAGCAAAAACTGCCTGTACAGTATGGAAACTGTTCATTCATGAAAAAAAAGTGGAAGGCGCCGTACATTCCAGCGAGGACCTCGGCCGTGTGTACGGTCTCGGCGAGCTTCCCGTCGGGAAGCCTGTCGAGCCGAAATAGAGAGCACGCTCTCTATTTCCTCGACGGCCCGCCTGGATGAATGGCTGGTTGCCATTCCCGACGGGCGGGTCGCTGAATTCGACGGCCGGGAGAGAACCTCGACGGGCGGAACGATGTGTTCTGCCCGTCGAGGTTCTCTGCCGTGTGTACGGCGCCGAAGCCCCAATTTTCATACACATAATGTATCATTGAACAGACCGCTGAAGAAGTCCCCATAGAGGACGTAACGCGTACGGGAGGAGCGTCGTGACGTCACCTGCGGCTATCACTTTGCCACGCTGTATATATCAGCACCGACCGTGGTGCCTTCATCGTGAGTGTTTTTTTATCTTTTATTACGATTAAATTGTTTATACAAACGGAGAGCACTATGTTTTGGCATTTGTTTATTACATGACCTGGGATGATCTATCGGTTTCTCTGTGACGTCTCCACTACTGCTGGATTTGCTGATATTTATACATAAAGCGCATTTGACCCTCCATAATCAAAGGGTCCAGGAGGTGAGGTGAGAGGCCATTTCATGTGGTGGTGGATGTGTGTATAGCACGTGTGAAGTTATCTACACAGTCATCTGTCTGTCTACATTGGCACTCACTGGAGGTGTACTGCGATTTTATGGACTTTCTATTCATCTTTTATTATTTTATTTGAGCACTGCACCATCTGTATTTGTATCATTGGACATAATCGGAACTGATTGATTGATTTCAATTCCAGTGACCAGTCACTTTGCAAAATGAAAACTCTTTACTAGTAAATCAGTTATGTCCAATGATACATTATGTATATGAAAATTGGGGTTTCCACTTTATTTTTTATTTTTTTATGAATGTCAGTTTCAAAGTAATCCAAGAAAAAATAAAGTTGAAAGAATATGTATGATCCCAAATGTGATGCCCATGGCTTGTTTTTTTTTTAAACTTTGTAGTTTTTAGTATGATTTGTAGCTCCACAAAGATTCATAAAACAACACTGGGTCAGAAAATATGAGGTAGTAGTTTCCTAGTAGAATGGTTGGTCTTTGGCACAGAAGATCCCAGGCACAAGAGAACTGAGTATGCAAAAGTCAACACTGAAAGCACCCGGGCATTGTCGGTAAAACGCTGCTTTACCGTTGTTTTTGGAGCACCTTTATATAGCGGAACCCTAACCCTCGCTAGCGGACGAAAAAGGGTTAAAAGCCCCCGGAAAGCGCCGCTACAGCGGCACTTTGCCGGCGGTTCGGTGGTGCTGCCCATTGATTTCAAGTGCTTTAGGAGTGCTGCAAAGAAGCTCCGGGCAGGACTTTTTTGACGCCCTGCCAACTCAGCGGCCCAGTGTGAAAGCACTTGAGCATTCCACACTGGCATTGCAGCTGAGGCTTTTTTCAGGTGCTTTACAAATGCTATTTTTAGTGCTAAAGCACCTGAAAAATGCTTCCAGTGTAAAAGGCAGGGCAGGTTAGTGAGATAGAATTCGGAAGCCAGGCCCGGACTGGCCATAGTGCAGCCCGGGCATATGCCCGGTGGGCCGGGGGGGGGGGGGGGGCGCCCACTCCGTTATCAGGCTGCACAGCGGGAGGTAAGCGGCGACTGTGCCCTGAACATGGGTAACACAGAGAACATCCTGAAACAAACTGAGGAGTGCTTATAGCAGCTTCTACAGGACACATGAAAAATGAAAGAGAGGACTGTGCTGGGGGAACTAATAGCCCCAGCACCACCAGAGATAGAAACACTGTACCACACCACCAGAGAGAGTCACGCTGTGCCTGCACCACCAGAGAGAGCCACGCTGTACTCACACCACCAGAGAGAGCCAGACTGTACCTGCCCTACCAGATAGAGCCACACTGTACCCACACCACCAGAGAGAGCCAAGCTGTACCCGCACCACTAGAGAGATAGCCACGCTGTACCCGCACCACCAGAGAGCCGCGCTGTACCCACACCACCAGAGAGAGCCATGCTGTACCCGCACCACCAGAGAGAGAACCACGCTGTACCCGCACCACCAGAGAGAGAGCCACGCTGTACTTCACCACCAGAGAGAGAGCCATGCTGTACTTCACCACCAGAGAGAGAGCCATGCTGTACCTCACCACTAGAGAGAAAGCCACGCTGTGCCTCACCACCAGAGAGAGAGCCAGGCTGTACTTCACCACCAGAGAGAGAGCCATGCTGTATCTCACCACTAGAGAGAAAGCCACGCTGTGCCTCACCACCAGAGAGATAGAGACACTCTGTACCTCACCACCAGAGAGAGAGCCACGCTGTACCTGCACCTCCAGAGAGAGAGCCACGCTGTACCTGCACCACCAGAGAGCTGCGCTGTACCCACACCACCAGAGAGAGCCACACTATACCGCACCACCAGAGAGACAGAGAGACACGCTGTACCCGCACTACCAGAGAGAGAGGGAGAGCCACGCTGTACGTCACCACCAGAAAGAGAGCAGGTCAGTGTCACTGGGCAGTGTGGGCACAACAGGAGACAGACAGTACTGGCATTGTATGGCCACAATAGGACTGGGACTCTGTAATCATTGCAGTGCCCCTTTATTGTGCAGTTCCCTTTATATCACAGTGTCCCTGCACATTACAGTGTGGATGACCGACACCAGCGATCCCCGCGAATGTCAGCCAACCCCCCCAACGGTCCCTGGAAAAGTTGGCTGCTCAGTCTAAAATGACCGGGCCTATTTTTTTTCCCAGTCCAGGCCTGGTGCATACCATGAAGTAGGGCATCACTCTCTGTTTGGGGATCTGTACACTGCAACCTACCAGCCTTACCTTCTTGGTGCTAAAATAATCCACAGAGAAAAAAATGTGAATATGTATCTACATATATTATTAATTAATCAGTGTAAAACCTCAGTGATTGTAAAGGTAGAGTTTCATTTATCAGATACATCAGTGATTGCCTCAGTTCTTTTCATCAACGTTCCATAAAAATACTTGGCTTTAGACACAAGTTTTTTTCTGTAATTATGCATTTTCCTATGAATTGTGGCTTATAATTAAAAATGTGAATATGTCCTTTTCCCTTTTTCAGTTATACCTCAGTGAATTGCCAGCAGGGATAACAGTTGCTTGGTTAAGCCTATCTGTACTTCACAGAAATGAATCTGGGAGCTGTCCAGGTTATTGAACCTCTACATGCTACTAACTCATTAGCATCTCCTGATGTAACATTGATACTTGCTTCACTACACTAATATGCCTTTATCACAGCAAGAGGCAAGAAATCTGGACATTATATATATATTTTTTTTTCATAAAACAGGTAATGCTACTTAGGCAGTTAGCAAGGAAGGTGCTTCCTAAATTTTCCGATTGCAGAGGATATCCTTAATGCTTGGCCTTGGAAGTTTGAGAGCTAGTTTGTTTAAAGGGTGAGATACTTAATAACTTTGAATTTAAAGGCTAACAGGATTCAGTAAACAACCACAGCTTTGATAAATCAAGCTGTTTGCTTGATTTACTGAAATAGCAATAGAAAAATCAATGTAAATATATCATGTTTGCTGTGCTCAGGAAGCAAATTGATCAATCAAGAGGCACTCATTTTATTTCTTTGCCCTGTATGGAATATTTTACACTTGCCAGACTAATAATGGCATGTTGTCATTTCATAAAACGCCATGCTTATGTTAGGAAGAAACATATTATTTGCAGCAATTGACAGCCACTTAGTTTTGATAACTTTACTTAACCAAGATAAAGTAAATAACGCATCTAAGCAAATAAAGGTCTTCAAACAATCTCAGGTAAGGGTTCTTGTGCAGGATTACAACATAAGATTACATTTTTTTAGACTAACCTAGTTACATAGTAGGTATATAAATGTGTGTATATACAGTACAGACCAAAAGTTTGGACACACCTTCTCATTCCAAGAGTTTTCTTTATTTTCATGACTATGAAAATTGTAGAGTCACACTGAAGGCATCAAAACTATGAATTAACACATGTGGAATTATATACATAAAAAAAAGTGTGAAACAACTGAAAATATCTGTCATATTCTAGATTCTTCAAAGTAGCCACCTTCTTAACAACTGTTAAGAGGAGACTGTGTGAATCAGGCCTTCATGGTAGAAAATCTGCTAGGAAACCACTGCTAAAGAAAAGCAACAAGCAGAAGAGACTTGTTTGGGCTAAAGAACACAAGGAATGGACATTAGGCCAATGGAATTCTGTGCTTTGGTCTGATGAGTCCAAACTTGAGATCTTTGGTTCCAACCAGCGTGTCTCTTGCGACGCAGAAAAGGTGAACGGATGGACTCTACATGCCTGGTACCCACCGTGAAGCATGGAGGAGGAGGTGTGATGGTGTGGGGGTGCTTTGCTGGTGACACTGTTGGGGATTTATTCAAAATTGAAGGCATACTGAACCAGCATGGCTACCACAGCATCTTGCAGCGGGATGCTATTCCATGCGGTTTGCGTTTAGTTGGACCATCATTTAATTTTCAACAGGACAATGACCCCAAACACACCTCCAGGCTGTGTAAGGGCTATTTGACCAAGAAGGAGAGTGATGGGGTGCTGCGCCAGATGACCTGGCCTCCACAGTCACCGGACCTGAACCCAATCGAGATGGTTTGGGGTGAGCTGGACCGCAGAGTGAAGGCAAAAGGGCCAACAAGTGCTAAGCATCTCTGGGAACTCCTACAAGACTGTTGGAAGACCATTTCAGGTGACTACCTCTTGAAGCTCATCAAGAGAATGGCAAGAGTGTGCAAAGCAATAATCAAAGCAAAAGGTGGCTACCTAGAATATGACATATTTTCAGTTGTTTCACACTTTTTAGTTATGTATATAATTCCACATGTGTTAATTCATAGTTTTGATGCCTTCAGTGTGAATCTACAATTTTCATAGTCATGAAAATAAAGAAAACTCTTGGAATGAGAAGGTGTGTCCAAACTTTTGGTCTGTACTGTATATATATATATATATATATATATATATATATATATATATATATATATAGTAAAACCTTAGTTTGCAAGCATAATTCGTTCCAGAAACATGCTTGCAATCCAAAGCACCTGTACATCAAAGCATTTTTTTACAGGGTATAAAAGAGAAGAGAGGCACCTCTAAGGCCGCATGCACACGATCAGTCCATCCGATGAAAACGGTCCTAAGCTGACTGATGGTCTGATGTGCCTACACACCATCGGTTAAAAAAACGATCGTGTCAGAACGCGGTGATGTAAAACACAACGACATGCTGAAAAAAAGGAAGTTCAATGCTTCCAAGCATGGGTCGACTTGATTCTGAGCATGCATGCCTTTTTAACCGATGCTTTTGCATATTAACGATCGGTTTTGACCGAAGGAATACTGACCGATGGGGCCCACACACGATTGGTTTGGACCAAAGGTCCATTTTGAAGGTCCGTATTCATCGGTTTTGACCGATCGTGTGTGCGCGGCCTAAATGTAGCAATAAGTTACTAAATGTTGTACCTTCTTGAAATGTAATTATATTGCTACAGAGGGCCCTGTCTTTATTTTTATACTCAGTTGTGACATAACGCTACTCTTATATGAAGACATCGCTTGTATATTAAGGCAAAATGTATTAAAACATTTTGCTTGTCTTGCAAAATGCTCTCAAACCAAGTTACTCTCAAATCAAGGTTTTACTGTATATATATATATATATATCTATATAGATATATATCTATAGATCTAGATATATCTATATGTACATCTATCTATCTATATAGATTTTATGTGATAGACCAACACAAAGTAGCACATAATTGTGAAGTGGAAGGAAAATGATAAATGTTTTTTACATTTTTTTACCAATAAATATGTTTAAAGTGCTGCATGCGCATATAGAATGTAAAATTTTTGTCCATTTTTCTTTGGAAAATAGCTGAAGCTCTGTCAGATTGGATGGAGTTTGTCTGTGAACATTTGTTTTAAGTCTTGTCACAGATTCTCAATTGGATTTAGGTCTGGACTTTGACTGGGCCATTCTAACACATGGATATTCTTTAATCAAAATCTTTTTCATTGTAGCTCTGGCTGTATGTTTAGGGTCGTTGTCAGTTGCGGCTGGTGAAGTTTTAGAATGGGGGCAGACTCCGCCCCTCCTCGTTGACCACTCCAACTTATCATAAGCCACACCCCTTGTGTAATCCACCCACTCCGCCCCTGTATTCCACTAGTGTCAGGAGTATTTAGCAAGAAAAAAAAACAAATCATGAAAAATTAAGAAATTTCTACATTGCTTTAAACAGCTTTACAATACCATGACATAACAGCATACGTGACATAATCAAAGACTGCAAATACTGCAGAGTGTATGGTGGTGGGTGGTATGTGTAGGAGAGGGGTGAGGAGTGTATGGCGGTCCATGTAGGAGAGGGGTGTGGAGTGTATGGCGGTCCATGTAGGAGAGGGGGTGCAGAGTGTATGGCGGTCCATGTAGGAGAGGGGGTGCAGAGTGTATGGCGGTCCATGTAGGAGAGGGGTGCGGAGTGTATGGCGGTCCATGTAGGAGAGGGGTGCAGAGTGTATGGTGGTCCATGTAGAAGAGGGGTGCGGAGTGTATGGCGGTCCATGTAGGAGAGGGGTGTGGAGTGTATGGCGGTACATGTAGGAGAGGGGTGCGGAGTGTATGGCGGTACATGTAGGAGAGGGGTGCGGAGTGTATGGTGGTACATGTAGGAGAGGGGTGCGGAGTGTATGGCGGTACATGTAGGAGAGGGGTGTAAAGTGTATGGCCGGACATGTAGGAGAGGGGTTTAGAGTGTATGGCGGTACATGTAGAGGGGTGCAGAGTGTATGGTGGTGGGTGGTACATGTAGGGGAGGGGTGCAGAGTGTATGGCGGTACATGTAGGAGAGCGGCGAGGAGTGTATGGCGGTACATGTAGGAGAGTTACATAGTTACATAGTTAGTCAGGTTGAAAAAAGACACAAGTCCATCCAGTTCAACCATAAAAAAAAATAAACAAACAAAATAACAGGGGTGAGGAGTGTATGGTGGTCCATGTAGGAGAGGGGGTGCAGAGTGTATGGCGGTCCATGTAGAAGAGGGGTGCGGAGTGTATGGCGGTCCATGTAGGAGAGGGGTGCGGAGTGTATGGCGGTCCATGTAGGAGAGGGGGTGCAGAGTGTATGGCGGTCCATGTAGGAGAGGGGGTGCAGAGTGTATGGCGGTCCATGTAGGAGAGGGGTGCGGAGTGTATGGCGGTCCATGTAGGAGAGGGGTGCAGAGTGTATGGTGGTCCATGTAGGAGCGGGGGTGCAGAGTGTATGGCGGTCCATGTAGAAGAGGGGTGCGGAGTGTATGGCGGTCCATGTAGGAGAGGGGTGTGGAGTGTATGGCGGTACATGTAGGAGAGGGGTGCGGAGTGTATGGTGGTACATGTAGGAGAGGGGTGCGGAGTGTATGGAGGTACATGTAGGAGAGGGGTGCGGAGTGTATGGCGGTACATGTAGGAGAGGGGTGCAGAGTGTATGGCGGTACATGTAGGAGAGGGGTGCAGAGTGTATAGCGATGCATGTAGGAGAGGGATGCAGAGTGTATGGCAGTACATGTAGGAGAGGGGTGCGGAGTGTATGGCGGTGCATGTAGGAGAGGGGTGCGGAGTGTATGGCGGTACATGTTACATGTAGGAGAGGGGTGCAGAGTGTATGGCGGTACATGTAGGAGAGAGGTGGGAGGGGTGCAGAGCACATTATATAGGGCACAAGATAAAAAGGCAGCTGCTGGACAGTGTGGAGTTAATTGTACATCCCATTGGAATGTAGCTAATCAGCTGTGCCTGTGTTGAGGGGGGGGGGGAGAGAGAACATAATATATATTAGGCTAAGCAGTTGGAGTGCTGGGATCACAGGGAGACAAAATGGCCTGATAGGAGGGAAAGTACAGGAGAAAAAGGCTGCAGGAAGACTAACTCAGTGGGACTGAAAAGATAAGAACATTGAGCAGATTGGCAGAGACAGAGGGGAGATTTTTGACAGTGAGAGCCAGTGGAGAACAATCTGGAGGGAGGGGGAGAGAGATGAACACAACAAATGGAGCCATGCTGCGAGAGAGTGACATGACAGGAGAAACAAACTCTCTCTCAGCTGGAGAGGGAGAGAACCTCCGATCCCCACACTCATCTTCAGCTTCAGGCTCTTGTTTACTGTGCACAGGCTCAGGTTAAGCACTGTCAGCTCGGTTGAGCGTCCCATAGAGCTGCTAAATTCACTTCCGGTTTTGACTGCCTGGGATAGCCAGAAGTCATTACTAGTATATGCAAAGCAGTAGGACCCGCAAAGCGCCCGCAAAGCAGGTTTAAAGCCTGCAAATGAAATGCCTCGTCTGCAATCTCATGATTGCATTATCGTGGCATTTCCCATACTGCACTTGTCCGGTGCTCAAACATAGTTTCTTTTTTTTTTTACTGCCTGGGAGGGGGGTGGCGCCCATGCGCCCCCTATGGATGGGCCGCCACTGGTCATTGTCCTGCTGCAAGATGAACCTCCAACCCAGTCTCAAGTCTTTTGCAGACTGAGAGGTTTTCTTCTAAGATTTCCCTGTATTTGGACTCATCCCTCTCCCCATGAACTCTGACCAGCTTCCCTGTCCCTGCTGAAGAAAAACATCCCTATAAAATTAGGCTGCCACCATCATGTTTTATGGTGGGGATGGTGTGTTCAGGGGGATGTGCAGTGTTAGTTTTCTGTCTCGCATAACATTTTGCGTTCAGGCCAAAAGGTTCAATTTTGGTCTCATCTGATCAAGAGCACCTTCTTCCACATGTTTGATGTGTCCTCCACATGTCTTCTGGCAAACTGTAAACATAACTTCTTATAGCTTGCTTTTAAAAATGGTTTTCTTCTCGCCACTTGTCCATAAAGACCAGATTTGTGGAGTGCACGACTACTAGTTTCCTGTGGACAGATTATCCATCTGAGTTGTGGATCTCTGCAGTTACCATGGGTCTCTTGGCTGCTTTTCTGATAAATGCTCTCCTTACCCAGCCTGTCAGTTTAGGTGGACGGCCATGTCTTGGTATGTTTGCAGTTGTGCCATACTCTTTCCATTTTCGGATGATGGATTGAACAGTGCTCAGTGAGATGTTCAAAGCTTGGGAAATTATTTTATAACCTAACCCTCCTTTAAACTTCCTCACAACTTTACCCCTGACCTGTCTGGTGAATTCCTTGGCCTTCATGATGCTTTTTGTTCACTAAGGTTCTCTAACAAACCTCTGAGGGCTTCACAGAACAGCTGTATTTGGCTCATCAAAAGAAGTTTCACACTGATACAAGCTTACGCTAACCAGCAGACATATCTGCCCGCACATGCGAATGGATTTGACGCATGCGCGGAAGTGTTTTACTTCCTGGTGCGGTGATGTGGTGGCGTCAACGTCACCGCCACGTCACCGTGCTGTCTGCCGGCGGTGATTTTGGTTTGATCGTATGTACAGAGATCAAACCAAAACAGCCAGCAGACATATCTGTTCAAATCGGTCTGTCAGACCGATTTGAACAGATATATTTGGCCGTGTGTACGCGGCCTTAGGTGATGTTACAAAGATAAATACTTTAATCCTTGCTACCTTAGAAGCCAGCCTCTCTACTTCCCTTACAGTCTCTGAAGTGAGTGGGTGTTTTGTAAGAGAAGCCCAGTATGTACCACAATAATAACTCTTTTTGCATGCTCATGTGCATGCTCAAAATTCTGAGCAAATGCTAACCTCAAGATGTATATTAGCAAGCATGTGCAAACATATTAGTATGCACCAGGGGCGTTGCTAGGTATCGAAAAGACCAGGGGCTTCAGCCCGAAGCAGGCACGGGGGGGGGGATGCGCGGGCTCGGTGGATTGGCACTTTTTTTTTTTTTGGCTGAGCAGTGGGGTTGTGTGACCTACCTGACACATACCCTGACCTACATACACTGACCTAAATGTCAGTGTGTACATGTCAGTGTGTGTGTGCATATGTCAGTGTGTATATATATTATATATAAATAATGTCAGTGTGTATATATGTCAGTACACACACACTGACATATACACACACACTGACATATACACACACACACACAGTGACATACACACACACACTGACATACACACACACTGACATATACACACACACACACACTGACATATACACACACACTGACATATACACACACTGACATACACACACACTCTAAGTCAGTGTGTTCAAGTCAGTGTGTGTTTGTATGTCAGTTACACATGAAATAAGCATGTGAGGAAGCTCTTAGGGACACACAACATTATGACATCTGAAAAGAGCTTAATGTTGTTAGCAAAGTGCATTAGCAATTAAAAGGCTTACCTCAGGACACAGCGGTGTGGAGACTGCAGGCAATCGTGACTGGGAAGTTGGACTTGGAGGTTCCATGCTGTGGAGGGCTGTGTGCAGAGCGCAAGGAGCCGCTTTAAGCTGACGAGCTGCCGCCGGAGCCATCTTGTGCATTTGACTGCTCCGAGGGAGGGGGGGAGAAGAAGTGTGGCAGGTAGCTTCTTGTTAGAAGCTCAAGCTGCATGCCATGTCCGCGGGTTCCCGGTCACACTGTGCACACTGCACTGCAGGCAGTCTGCTGAGTGGCGCTGCGCTGTTATCCCCAAGATGGTGGAGGAGCTGAACGATCAGCAGTACCCACGCGCCGGATTTGTAATTCCCGCCTTCTGCAGCTCTGCAGAGCCTATGATGGACGTCACACGTCCCGCGGACATGGCATTGGACCAGTGGGACGTCCATCACAGGCGTTGCTCTGGCTCCAGAAGGCGGACCTGCTGCTATGGCACTCGGCTGCATTCGGCAGCGCTCGGGATCAGAATTCAGACCCGGCGCTGACCGTTCACTCGGGGCTAATAATTCAGATCTGCGGCCATGAGACTCGGGGCTTTTCGGGGGCACATTCGGGGCTCCAGCCCCCCTAGCCAGGGCCTAACGACGCCTCTGGTATGCACACTAATCAGTGTATGCATTGGCAAATATGCATCCTAAGCACTGGTCTTGGTGCCAAATGCCTATTTAAACTGAATTGTGAACTTAACAGATTTATAAGTGGTTTTCAACCAGTTCCTGCTTTATCTATGCCCTGACCTGCTACATTTGCTTTCCTGTGTATGACCTGGCTTTTCTCTGACTGAATTAGGATTCCTTGCTACCTGTTGGGGCCTCGGCTTGTACACTGACTTTGTCTCTGCCTTATGTTTTTGTACTTTGCTTCCTAACTGCAAACTGACTCCGGCTTATATCCTCACACTTTCTGATGTTTCTTTTCGCTGCCAGATTGTTGATGACCTTTTGACTTGTGCCCTGTTCTGCATGTGTCACAATGTTTTGGTCTCTGGTCCTTGTCTGGTGTCTGGTGATCCACAGTCATCTGTATCCTGCAACCAACAGCTGGCATTTCCCACTACATTGGCCCTTGTGTCATTCTGTGTCACCATGTCTCCTGTTATCACTACCAGGGGTGTTGAAAAGAGATGTAAGAGTAGTCCGTTCCCCAGGTCGATATCCACCAGGTACATGATGGAGTTCTTGATGTTCTTCTATTTAACATGAAACTTCATTGTACATAATGACATTAGCAAAGGACCACTACACTAACAGAAAGAAGAATGGAGGGCGTAATGACCTAGTGAAATACCGTACAACAAGGTTTTTATTAAAATATTAAAATCAATAGTTATACTCACAAAGATGAGTTAAAAACACGCCTTGAAAGACAGCACAGCAAGTATTCAGCAACACCAGCAGAACACGATGATTGCTTGAAGCAATTTGGTATCTAACTGATGGTAGGGCTAACGCGTTTCGGGTGCGTACTCCTTTCTTCAGAGCCTCATCGTGTTCTGCTGGTGTTGCTGTATACTTGCTGTGCTGTCTTTCAAGGCGTGTTTTTAATTCATCTTTGTGAGTATAAATATTGATTTTAATATTTTAATAAAAACCTTGTTGTACGGTATCACACTAGGTCGGTGCACCCTCCATTCTTCTTTCTTTTTCTTAGCTATATGAATTCCCACGATTCTGAGGAGGGCTGCAAGACTTTGGAAAATACCTTTTAATTGGATTACGCTACCCCATAGTAGAAAATACCGGAGCTCAGGAGAATTTTTTCTGTTCACTACACTAACAGAAAAGAGGAACAGCTCCATGCTATCGATCATCTGGTAAGGTAAGTAATTATGGCTTTTAAATGTCCCTAGACTAAAGATTACTAGATTATTATTATATGGAAAGGGAGGCTGCTAAAGGGGGATTTTTATGAGCTGACTTGAGTTCATATTTGAAGTAAATATTATGGTAATTCAAGATATGCTCTCTTTGAAACTAAACTCCCTTCTAGGAATTGGCTTAAAGTTCAGTTTGAACAGAGGTTAAGATTGAACTTTGACTGTTTGAGTATTTGTCCAAACACCTAATTGTTCACACATTAAATTGGAACCAAACGTCTTGTATAGTAGCAGTAGAAATTAGTGTGACATCACTAAACCCAAATAGGGCCACCACCATAGCATTTTTGGTCAGTAAAATATAGAATACACAACTATTAATCTTAGCATCTGCCAACCTTGGAAGATGCTTTCTGGCCCATGAAGGCCGGAACTATGCACTGCCAAGGTCAGTTTGCACTGCATTAGTTGTATTCAGGCCTTGCAATACCAAGGCCTTGTAAACGGGGGCCCACCAGAGAATTAATTTAAGTGGACTCGAGGATCCAATGGTTAAATAAGTCTAACTAGGTATAGAACAATTCTTCGGCCCCAAAAAAGATTACACTGTAATATCTCTACCAAAATCATAGAAATACACTTGCAATAAGGGGGTGTTTGGTCAGAAGCCAATTAAACTACAACATTGTTTTTTATTCATAGGGGATCATCTATGTAAACAATAGGGAGATCATGCAAACTCCTGGCATCTATATGTTCTAAATGCTAGCCACGTAGCCATCTTGCTACACAATTCAAGTTTTTTTTGAGCCTAATGGATTATTCCAAATGTGAGAAATGGTATCTTGGGATATATACCAAGTTCCTTCTCTATCATCACTAACCTTTTGGAATACCAGCTTTCTGGTTTCCTATGTATTTAGTACTTCCTTAATCACTAACTCAGAACAGGCACACAACCAGTCGGAATAAATTCAGAATTCCAAATCTACAGTACTTGTTCCAGGTCAGTGCCTCAGAAAGTATGGAAGCCATTGAATCAGCATGGCAACAAAGCAACTGACACGCATATGACAACCCTTCAAGCAGGAGATGTCAGCAACTATAGCCTCTAGGTTCTTTCATCACAAGTTTCCTTTAAACCCAGATGGGTTTATCATGGTAGTATAATGGGTAGTATCATGGTATGACTAAATAATTATAAGCTAATTTGAACAAGATTTGGAGCTGGGGAAAACTTGTTTCCCACAGACAAAATGTCCCATATTTATTACATATGCTGAACTTCTTCAGGCTGCAATGGTCACTTTATACATTCCCCCTTTCTTAAATACTGGAAGTGATTGTAGTCATATTAGTGCAATTGTGACAGAGAAAATTGAGTACTATGCGTGCTGCTTGGACCTTGAAGTAGGGGACATACCCCAAAAGCTCCTCCATGAAAAGTTATATTTTAGTGCAAATAGAAAAATTATCACGTACAGTACTCAATTTTCTCTTTCTTAAAAAAATGTACTTCTTAAGCAAATCGTTATATGTGTTTTTTGTGTGCACATTTATTGAAAATTCCTGGAAAATATGTCAGAATCAGTAATTTACTGGCCCTTGTTTTACAGTGATTATCTGCTTCAGGGAAATGTATTGAAATGTTTTGTTATACAACCAGAGCAAAACATACAGTATATTAATTATGAGCTGTGCTAAAAATAAAAAAGAATAAAAAAAAGGTAGATTTTACTAAAGGGAATCTAAAGTAGAACTCCTGAGAAAAATTCACAATTAAAATAGCTCCTTCATCATGTGTGATGAGAATTGATCGCTGTGTGTTTCCTATTTGCAGGACAGCAATAGAAAAGTTCATTGGAATGCCAAATCCTGACATTTTCTTGTGATCGGTCTTGGTGATCACATGAGTGTGATCTTATTGCTTTAGAGAAGATAGCAAGCATGGGTAGTACATGCATAGAAGATTATGTCCAGGTTGATGTTGACAAATATCAAGTGTGAGTGATGAGGCTTTGTTTCCTACTAAGTGCCGGTTCACACTACCATGACTTGGGATCCGACTTGTGTCGCTCCAAGTCTCCCCAAGTCGCGCGACATGAGACAATCAGTTGAAGTGAATGAGAGCCATCTTAATGTACACTACTGACGTTGCTCTGACTTCAGAAAAGGGTCCTGTACTACTTTAAGGTGACTTCTATCCGACTTGTACCCATAGATTTCAATGGAATTTGCCTCCAAAGTCGGTTCACTCTCTTAACTGAAGCAACTTTAAAGGAAAAGTTTACTCAGGCAAACCCCTCCCTCCCACAGAGCTGATTATTCCCGTGATTAGCCACAGCCAAAGTCGCCTGTTCTGGAGGCAACTTCAAGTTGCGTTGTAAGATGCTCCAAGTCGTGCTGAAGTCGCCTTGCAAAGTCGCGCTGTAAGTCGGGTTGCCCCTGTGTGAACGGCCACTAAGGCAGAGGTCTGCGACAACACCTTTGGTTGTTGGTGAGCAGAGAGGATCTGACCTCTTGCTTGTTGCCTGGCTGTCATGCTGATCGCGATGCTTCAAGATTAAATCACCAAATATTATATTGTGGGGTTGGTGCAGGTATTGTGCCATAATTTCTACTGCCAAGGCAATACCAGTAGTCAGTCAAGTGTGATGCATGCAAATGTGTTGACAATGAACAAGCTGACAGGAAGACAGAGCAGTATGAGCAGAGCAATAACCTCATAAGTCTTCTGTTTAAATACAAAAACTGGCAGTAGGGATTCCTCCATCCACGCTGTTTAATGTGAATGGGGAAGTCAATTGCTTTTCTCCAGCTCAAACTGTGAGATTGCAAATCCGTTGGTGGGTATATCAGTTCCCATAAATGTATTTTATTTGTGTATTCAGACACCTTAAATTGCTTGTAAAATGTTATCAAACCTGTGGACTCCTAAAATTCAGGCTGTAAACACTTCAAAGATGATCCAGATTATGTGTCTTTTAAAAGTTCTCAAATTTCTTGGGCCTACCTATGATTTATGGTAGTTTCTGCAGTGTACACACCACTATCTGTTAGAAGCCCTGATGTAGCACTGTACGCATGACAGACGATGCCTCCTTGCTCACACTGGGCATTGCAAAACTAAAGAGATGAGGGCCTGGCAAAGCTTGACACAATTGGAAAGTTGAGTTTAAACCTGAAGTTTGATTAGCTTATGCCTGTGCTTCTGTGGTTCCTCCTCCTTCCTCATGAAGGTAAGGCTGGAGTTCAGCTTTAAAGTGGTTGTAAACTCTTAGGCCGCGTACACACGACTTAATGAATCCGATCAAATCGGTCTGACAGACCGATTTGATCGGATTTGTCTGCTGGGCTATTTTGGTTTGATCGTGTACACACGATCAAACCAAAATCCCCGCCGGCAGACAGCGTGGTGACGTTGACGCCGCCACGTCACCGCACCAGGAAGTAAAAAACTTCCACGCATGCGTCAAATCCATTCGACGCATGTGCGGGCAGATATGTCCGCTGGTTAGTGTACTAACCAGCAGACATGTCGGACGGACGGGTTCCCAGCAGACAAATTTTAAAGCATGCTTTAAAATTTGTCTGCTGGAAAAACCTGTCTGTCCGCCCGTACACACGATCGAATTTGTCTGCTGAAACGGTCCGTCGGACCGTTTCCAGCAGATAAATTTGATCGTGTGTACGCGGCCTTACATATTCCCACTATAGTGACTTAGCTTAGGTAATACACAGAGATGAAACAAATCCTCTTACATATTTGCTACCTGTTTATCTGCAGCCCTTCCCTCTCTACATCCATACATAATTTGGACAGTATTTCTAAACTCCAGTAGGTATTTGAAATAAATAAATGTAGCGCTATGTATATAAACCTATTAATAATAAACTAAAAGTGCATATATCTAATAATCACAAATCATGATATCGGTGATAAATAGTCCATAAATAAATAAAGATTGTTCGTATGGTCAGTGTTTCAAAGTTATTCCACTACTGTGATTGTTCGTCCTCAAAAGGAGTGCACACCACCACCAATAAAAAGGGATTTTTAATAACAGCTTACCTGTAAAATCCTTTTCTTGGAGTACATCACGGGACACAGAGCGCATAGTCATTACATATGGGTTATATGGAGTACCTTCAGGTGTGGACACTGGTGTAATCAACTTCACAGGAAGTCCCTCCCTATATAACCCCCTCCCACTGAGAGTGCTTTAGTTTTGTAGCAAGCAATTTCTCTGAGGTTAAACAATGTTCCCACAAAGAGGGGTGGGAGCTCTGTGTCCCGTGATGTACTCCAAGAAAAGGATTTTACAGGTAAGCTGTTATTAAAAATCCCTTTTTCTTGATCGTACATCACGGGACACAGAGCGCATAGTCATTACATATGGGATGTCCCAAAGCAATGCTCCATGAAGGGAGGGAGACCGTAAGGCCAAAAATAGCCAAACAGAAACTATATCAGGAGGTAAAATAGCTCCCCCAACAGAAAAAGGGGGCGTGAACCGGGCCAGAGGATTCTATACTGCTGCCCGTAGGACCGCCTGCCCAAATGCTGCGTCCGCAGCCTTTGCGACGTCCAACTTATAAAATTTAGTAAACGTATGTACGGAAGACCAGGTTGCCGCTTTGCAAACCTGTGCCATAGAGATCTGATGGTGTGCCGCCCAAGAGGCACTCATGGCCCTCGTAGAATGGGCCTTAACTGATAAGGGCGGTGGAACGCGCTTCAGACCATAGGCCTGAAAAATCAGCTGCTTAATCCACCTAGCCAAGGAAGACTTGGCAGCCGGCTGACCCTTCTTGGGGCCATCCGGAAGAATGAAAAGCACATCTGTTTTCCTAATCTTTTTTGTAGCCTTGAGATAAACTCTCATGGCTCGGACCACATCCAAAGTATGAAGCAATCTTTCCTCTCTGGACTGGGGAGTAGGAAAGAAGGATGGTAGGACTAGGTCCTGATTCAAGTGAAAACTGGATATGACCTTAGGAAGGAAAGAAGGCTGAGGCCGCAGAACCACTCTGTCCTTATGCAGAATAAGGTACGGTTCCCTGCAAGACAAGGCTGCCAGCTCGGAGACCCTTCTGGCCGAAGCCATAGCCACCAAGAAAACCAACTTTCGGGTTAGCAGCACAAGAGGGATTTCTGCCAGAGGTTCAAACGGCTGCTTTTGTAAAGCTGACAAGACCAGATTTAAATTCCAGGGGCAGAGGGGAGCTCTAATAGGGGGATTTACATGCAAGACCCCCTGCAAAAAGGTTTTTACAAGCGAATGTGTGGCCAAAGGCCTTTGAAACCATATCGATAAGGCAGACACCTGCCCCTTTAGAGTACTAAGAGGCAACCCCTTGTCAACGCCAACCTGGAGGAATCGCAAGATCCTGTCAATAAAAAACTTGCGAGGATGCCCTCCTTGAGACTCGCACCACTCCACATAGGTTCTCCAGACTCTGTAATAGATATCTCTAGAGACTGGCTTTCTAGCTTGAATTAACGTAGATATGACTTGGGCAGAGAGGCCTCTGCCCTTAAGAATTAGAGATTCAGCCGCCAAGCCATCAAATTTAGCTGCTGTGAAGCAGGGTGGTAGATCGGGCCCTGAGACAGCAGATCTGGGCGCAGGGGGAGTGGCCACGGTGCCCTTACTGACATCCTCACGATAAGTGCGTACCAAGCCCTTCTGGGCCAGGCTGGGGCCACCAGGATCACCGGCCTGCGCTCCACCCTGATCCTTCGTAGAAGGCGGGGAATCATCTGTAGTGGAGGGAACGCATACAGGAGAGAAAACTGGTGCCAGGGGCAAACCAACGCATCGGTCCCGTAGGCCGAGGGGTCCCTGGCTCGGGATACAAATTTGTCCAATTTCTTGTTGAATCTTGTTGCCATGATGTCCACATCGGGAACTCCGAATCTTTGGCAAATCTCTTGGAATACCTGGGGGTGAAGAGACCACTCTCCCGGGAGTAACTGTTGACGACTCAAAAAATCTGCTTGAGAATTGTCTATCCCTGGGATGAACACTGCTGAGATGCAGGGTACATGGGCTTCGGCCCATGCAAAAATTAGGTTTACTTCCCTTTGAGCCGCCAGGCTCTTTGTGCCCCCCTGGTGGTTTATGTATGCCACCGCCGTGGCATTGTCGGACTGTATCCTTACTGGCAGACCCTGCAGGGGGAGAGTCCAGGCGACCAGGGCCAACCGAACAGCTCTGATCTCTAGGACCTTGATGGGAAGCAGACTTTCTGCCTCTGACCACTGTCCCTGCTGGGTCCGTTTTCCTAAGATTGCCCCCCAACCTGTTAGGCTGGCATCTGTGGTTACTATTTTCCACGAGATGGGGAAAAAAGGTTTTCCCTTTTGATAATTTTTGAGGGATCAGCCACCAGTACAGGCTGTGCCTGACTTCTGGAGAAAGAACTAATGGACGGTCTAATGCCTGTATGGACTTGTTCCAAGCAGAGAGAATAGCTGCTTGCAGAATTCTGGTATGGATCTGGGCGTAGGGCGCTGCTTCGAAGGCGGCCACCATCTTCCCCAGCAGTCGCATGCATAGGCGAATAGTCGGCTTCTTTATGCCTAAGACTATTTGAATCGTTTGAATCAACGACCTGATCTTCTCTTGAGGTAAAAATACCCTCTGGCATTCTGTATCTAACCGAAAGCCTAGATATTCCAACTGTCTTGTGGGTTGTAACCTTGATTTTTCTTGGTTCACAATCCACCCGAACTCTTCTAGATGCCACACTGTGCGGACTACTGCATGATTGAGGTTGGAAGCTGAACTGTCGATAACCAGGAGATCGTCCAGGTATGCTAGGACCAAGATGCCTTCTGTCCTTAGGACGGCTAGTACCGGGGCTAACACCTTTGTGAATACCCGTGGAGCTGTTGCCAACCCGAAAGGGAGGGCTACGAACTGGTAATGACTTTGGTTTATCGTAAAACGAAGAAACTTGTGATGTGCTGGGTAAATCGGCACATGCAGATATGCATCCTTTATGTCTATAGATGCTAGAAAGTCGCCCTGATGTAGGCTGGCTGTCACTGAACGTATGGAGTCCATACGAAAGGTCTGAATCCTAGAAAGCGATTTAGGCGTTTGAGGTCTAATATAGGCCTGACGTCGCCATTTGGTTTTGGTATAACAAAAAGGTTGGAGTAGAATCCCAGACCCCTTTCTTGGGTTGGTACTTCTACAATTACTCCTTGGAGCAAGAGGCGATCCAACGCCTTTACGAGAGAGGCCCTCTTTAACGGGTCGCTTGGAAGACTTGACCCCTGAAAATGAGGAGGGGGGATATCTCGAAACTCTAGTTTGTAGCCTGAGGCTACTACGGACCGAACCCAAGAGTCGGGAATTCTGGCCTTCCAGACTTCGGAGAAAAACTGAAGTCTTCCCCCCACCCAAGAGAGTGGGGGCGCCCCTTCATGAATCTGATTTGATGACTGGTTTAGCCGGCTTGCGAGACCAGGGCCTCTTGTTTGCCGCGGCTTGTCCCTGTGGGCGGCTATTAACTGCTGAACGCCCGGGAGGCCGTCGATACTGACGGGAAGTCGAAGGGGCCGAGCCTGCAATGGCCTGTCGTTTAAACGTGGGCCCACGCGGTCTTTTCTTGACCGGTAGGGAAGTACTTTTTCCACTTGATATGGTGTGGATATATCTATCTAGGTCTTCCCCGAATAGTCTTCCCCCATGAAAGGGAAACCCTGCTAGAAGCTTTTTGCAGGGTGCCTCTGCTGACCAGTTCTTTAGCCACAAAAGACGACGCATGTGAACCATCAGTAGAGATGAACGGGATGCCTGTTGGATGGAGTCCTTAATAGCATCTACTGCAAAGCAGAGAGCCCTAGGGAATTCTGCTAATTCATGAGTATGCTGAGCCGGCATGTCCTTCAATATATGTTTTGCCTGATCCTTCAAGGCCTGACAAACACCAATGGCTGCTACTGCTGGCTGAACCATGGCACCTACTGAGGTAAAAGCTGCTTTCAGTAGGGTCTCGAATTTCTTGTCGACCGGATCCTTGAACATATGGACATTTTCAACCGGACAAGTCAGGGATTTATTCACGCAGGAAATGGCTGCGTCCACTGTAGGGAGAGCCCATTTCTTTACATATTCCTCTTCCATAGGGTAGAGAATCTTTTAGGAGGGACAAAGATTCTATCAGGTCGAGCCCAATCTTGGTAAATCACGTTCCGCAGAAGGGGGTGCATTGGAAAAGATGCACCAGTTAATGGGGCCTTTAAAGAACCCAATGAGGATACCTCCGGGGCTACTAGTTCTGGCACTGGAAGTTTAAAGGCAGTGCGAACCATATCTGTCAAAGACTGGATCCACAGGCCCTCCGCTTGAGAGGCCGAAAAATATTCATCTATAGTGGAATTTTCCCTGTCTGAACCGTCGGGACTTGGGTCTGCCTGATCCCCTTGTGGGTCCCGTTCCTCTGAAGAGGAGACCTCCGCATCTGAAAACCCCACACTGGGTGAGGGGGATCTAGCCCGCTTGCTACTTGGGCAAGGACGGGAAAATAACGCAGTTAACCTTTTCTCTAGCCCACACATGGTGGCTGCTAGCATTTCTTCCGTCACGTAAACGGGAATGGGTGGATCGGGGGCCGCCTCTGCCCCCAGCACCCCCAATGGCTCTTGTACTATGCCACTCGGTGTCCTGACTGGCGAGGGTGGGGCCGTAGAAGCCTGGCCCAAATCCTCTGACCCCGATGGAGACCCCTTTTGCTTTTTGGCACCTTTAGCAGCCTTGGCTGGTCCAGATCCCTTTGGAGCCATTGTACAACCTTGGGTCACCCCTATAGCCAACACCTGACTGTTGCAGCTAGGAATAACCAATATGAGGGCAGGTATGAGAAAAATGAAAAAGAACTAATTTCTCTCTTTTTCTTTTATATTTCTCTTTTTTTTTTTTTTTTTTTCAAAAAAATTTTTTTTTTTTTTTTTTACCCGCCTGGGAGGTGGCAATACCGAGGAAGCCTGTGAGTATTGACACACCAATGCCCGTTAGCCGGAGTCCAAGGTAGACTCAGATACTGCTGGATCTAAGGCTGAGTCCCTTTAAGCAAAAAAACCTTTTTTTTTTTTTTTTTTCTGGTCAATAGTGGACCTAAGTCCTAGACCTGAAGATCCACAAAACCGCCACTAGGTGTCCCTGTGTGGCCAAAAGACCCAGCTGCACGCTCTGTATCCTTTCTTCCTCTGCCTCCAGGAGGGAAAGACCAGCCAGAGAAAAGTTTTTCCTTTATACAGACCCTGACGCTGCTGGCCCGCCCCCCCGACGCACGCCGACGCTATAAAAGGCGGCGTGCACGCGCGCGCGTATGCGCGCGCACACACGCGCGCATGATCGCGCGCACCACGCTGAAACCACATGGAGGAAGCAGAGCAGAGGAACAACATGGACCAGCGTTATGCAGCACCAACAGACACCAGGTAAGCACTAATCTTATTGTAGTGCACACACAGCGAGGAAGCTGTCCCCATGGGCTTCCTAAGAAACAGGAGTTTTTTACCAGCAATTTCCTCTTTAAAACATGTGGGGTTGCAGTATCAGTGTTAACAGGCAGACCTGGGGTGAGTAGCAAATATATAACTTACACAAGTATACATATATTTACATATTATCTGGGTAAACATTAGAATCCCATCCTGCCTCAACAGACATAGTGGAGATAGTGGCTGATGCACCAGCATACTGTTAGCCAACCCAGAACCCCCAGGGGGATACCTACTGTCGAACCAAGTCCCGCAGGTTCCCTCTTACCTGCTCCACGCCGCAGGGTATTGCAAAATGCAAGAGGCCCAGCCTTCCCCCATCTCCGTGGGTATTGTCTTGGACCTTCAGGGACCGGGGTCCTGTGTTAAGGAACCCACACCCCTGGACCTATATAGCATCCTGGCATCAGTAGCGTTTAGTTCTTGGAAGAGACTAAGGCACTGGAGCCCAGAATCCAGCCCTCCAAGGAGAGGCATTATAGGCAAAACCCCACTCCAGCAGGGCCCGGGTACCGTACATCTTGGCTCTGAAGCACTTCGGACGGATCCGGCTAGCTATCCTGGGTCCCGAGACCTCCGAGGGACAGCTAGACGTGACCAACACCTAAGACACTGGCGAAAAAACTAAAGCACTCTCAGTGGGAGGGGGTTATATAGGGAGGAACTTCCTGTGAAGTTGATTACACCAGTGTCCACACCTGAAGGTACTCCATATAACCCATATGTAATGACTATGCGCTCTGTGTCCCGTGATGTACGATCAAGAAAAATGTGCACTCACCTACCAGATAAGTTAAAACTCATGAATAGATCTCCCCTCAAGTTCACTTAATCTCCTCCTTTAAACAATCAATGTCAGGTTAGCAAGCTAGCTCCTTTCTTATTGGCAACTTAGCACACTTGCATCCAGGCAAACAAACCACCTCTTAGCTTTGCTCAAGATTCCAGGGATTCAAGGCATGTAAATGATAAATAGAGAGACCATATTGTTCTCTGTATACAAAATTAATTTAGAGCCCCCAAAAACAAGTTACACTTACAGTATAAAAACTTTAAAACCACATATAAAAGCTCCACTGTAGCACAGTCGTGTACACACTCACGGTGTCTGGCTGGACGTCACGTTATCAGCTCTTTACCTCTACCTGTGTGTTGCAGGGTGCAGGACCATCTCCTTGAATTGTCTGGTGACGGCATTGACTATCAGACCGCAGAGGGAGGAGAGAGGAGACAGAAATCACACTAAGTGCCTTGGATAGAGGCAAGTACACACTATAGAAGGATATGCTTTGTTGGTTTTTCACTTAAGAGGTTTACAACCTTTTCAGGACTACATACAGTACAGACAGCTGTCAACGTTAGGTAGTGTCGGCCATGTTTCATACATGTGCTGCACACCCCCTGGTGCTAGGAGTGGAAAAGGTGCAATGAGCCAATGGTTCCATGCACATAGAGAAGAATTAGCTTTGCCAACTCTTATTGCCATTGAACTACATATGTAGGATCTGTGAGAACTAACAGTCCATCTATTCTTGTGCCCTGGGTTTGATGCCTTCCTTTACACCTATAGTTCCTTTGTACAAGGCATTATTTTCAATGAGTACCAGGCTCTCAAAGTCATACAGACTGTAGATAAGGCACTTGTTACCAATTCATTATCTAGAAAAATGTATAAGTGTAACACGGTTAACGGTTTACTTAAAAAAGAAAGAAAGTGACATTGAAAAGTGCTACTGACTCCATCCCCCTTCCCCCCTTATCCCCATGCACAATAAACCATGTTTACTTCTCGCACAGCAGTGGTTGTTCTGATTATTATCCACATTATCCACATTTCATTGTTTGAATGCTTTCCACTTGTCCTTGGTTTCCTTGTTGCTATTTCCCTCATGCATATAGATAATCCAGAGGAATACTTTCCATTTGAGCAGTTACTTTACTGAGCAGGATAAAAGAGGAGTGTTTTGCCTCCTGACTAGTAGAGGCATTCTGGGAATACTAAACCATCTGATGTTTGTCACTGCTTGCAACATACATAGAGATGGTTGTGCCTAGTAAGAAATGTATTTTGCCCTTTTAAGACCTTTCCCTTTGTGCTTATTTATGCAGAATGTATCTTTGAGAAGTTCTGTTTCCAATGAAATGTTTATGATTTCTGCAGGTTAGATTTTCTAACATTAAAAAACAGGGGGGCTTCTTATGTTTTGGCATGTTCACTTCTGATAAAGTCCTCGTATACAAGGGCTTCAAAGACGGTACATCCATTTCTAATGCCTGCAGAGCGCCCCATCCATGCTAGGTAAGAAAAAACATGATAATCTGTATTTTCAGTGCACAAAAGCAGGTAACAAAGCATATGCTTTGCTTTGTTCCAAGGCATATTACAATTGTGGCATGCTCCTGGTACGTTCAAATGTTAACTAATATTAGGCTGATTTTACTAACTTTGATAACTTTCATAATAATTTTTTCATAACATTTTTTAATTCATGAACATATACAGTGTGCTGTATATGTTCATGAATGAGCATTTAAATTGTATCTCCAGATAAAGCTTTTTTGTTTTGTTTTGTAGAAAGCAAAGGACAGAATGTCAAGTAAAACTTTGAAGGAGAACAGAGACAGTGATAAAGAACACTACAAGAGAAGGGAAAGGTTGTAAATATCATGATCATTATTTTTATATATTGTTCCCATTATTTTTACTCACTTCCTGTCCCTATGACAATGTTGGCAGATGACAATAAAAAAAATTGTCAATTAACTCTCCGTCAATCCAAATAAAAAAAGTTTTGAATTGAGTTAGACCTTACCTTTTGGAAAACTAATTTCTAAAGGGTCACTAAAGGAAAACATTTTTTTTTTGGTTGATGAAGAAGAGCTCACAGGGAGCCTGCCAGAAGTTTTATCAGGTCGGAGAACCTTATCCACTTGGGCCAGTTTGGAGCTAGGTGGATCATCAAAATGCCCTCCATCTTAATCCTTGTAGTAGACAGAGAGGAGTTTTAGAGGAAAGAAGGCATTGAACAGGCTGTACAGATTCCATCGAGTCACCGATGCATCCACTGTTTCTGCCAGAGGATCTCTGCACCTTGAACACTGCTATACCTACCAGTGAGGTCTTTTTGTACACGTGTACATGCCAAACACGAGAGTCTAAGGCAATTTGAGTTGGTGAGTTTTGCATCTGAAGGGAGAGGATTCAATGACACCGGGTGTGGTGGAAGATTGGAAGCTATTATCATTATTTTTTCACAAACCTACTTGATGTGTTATATGGACTTATATTTAATTAATATTTAAAGACATTTATATATTTTTTGAAATTTGTGCACATATTCACTTTTGTCACATGGTGATGTTTATGGACATAAGCATTATTTTTGAAAACGGATATTTCATCTTACATTGTTTACAGCGCTGCTTATATTTTATTACACTAAGTTTTGGGGTTTTAGAATATGTTTTTCACAGCTGCTTCACTCTTTTGCCAATTTGATTAACACTATATGTTCATTAGCGCAGTGGTGGGAACACAGAAAGGGCGGATTCATCTTTGTTACCATTATTTACTTGGATGATATGTTTATCTTTGCAGGTAATCTAGAGGACTTTTGAATAACTGAGGAAGAAACAGATTTACATCAAATTTGAGAAATGTTAGAACATACCAATATCCAGTTCTTGGGTTATATAATTTCATCAGAAGGGTTATGCATGGACCCCAATCAGATCAAAGCAGTTGAAGAGTGGCCTGCCACATGGAATATTATAGAAATTCAATGGCTTGTTGAATTTGCTAACTTTTACAAAGAATTCATAAGGGATTTCTCAAAATTATTAGCAGTAATTACCGATAGGAGCTCTTTTCATGTTATAGTTCTCACTATCTTTCATTGTCAAATTGAATGCTTCAAATCCTGCTGGGCAGCTATTATTTTTCAGACAATGGAAGATTCAATGCAGCTTTACCCATGCATGTACTTCTCTTGTTTGATGTTTGAAGCTGAAAAGAATTGGAAATAAATGTCGGCTATCAATTATGCCTTTTCACCTGGAATGGGCCATTCAGCTTGTGAATGTTCTCACTAAGCATACAATTTCAAATTTAACAGTTAACAATTTGTCTTTCTCCAGGTTAAACTTTATTATCTCATACCAACCTGAATTGAGGAATGACAAGGCAGATACCTTATCAAGCACTTTGTCTAAGCCCTGTCAGGAAAGCAACACTGACTATACCATCCTGTCTCAAAAGAAATTCCTGGAAGCCATGATTTCCAAAGCATTCTTAACTCTACCTAAAGACTTCTTTAAAAATGTGTCACTTCCCAACCACCCACTTAGGAACTTATCTTAAGTAAGTATCTTACCCTAATGGCTTCTGAATTCATTTCCATCACCTCTATGTTTTGGAATCTGCTCAACTGGAAGTCCTAAGGCTGGTTCAATAGTCCAAACTGGCAGAGCATTTTGAGACCACAAAGAAAAAGGAACTTTTATAATATTCCTTTGTTTGCCTATTTGTGAAAAAGATGCCTTATGTCTGATGTGGGCCCATAATAATACATCTTCTCCTCTGATTTACTCCAACCACTCCTAGTTTCCTGGTGACCTTGGTGATCAATTTATGTAGACTTTGTGGTTGATCTACCTCCCTCTAAAGTAATGTCCACTTTCTTAGCAGCCATCAACCCTCTCACTATAATGGCTCATGACAGCTAATGCATTAGATAGACATTACGATGAATTACAGTCTTCACCAGGGCTGTTTGTATGGAATTGATGTTCCTGAGACAAGATTAAGTGACTAACAACATGTCTTATTTTACAAAATGACGTTTGTGTTTGATATTATGTTTACACAAAGGATTTGGACCAGAGAGTGTTAATCTGTTAGTATCAGTGACCGATGACTCTGTAGCTGCATGCACTGAGGAGCAATTCATCCACACATTTCACAGCAGAATCACCAAAGTCCACCTCAGCTTAGTTCAGCTAACCCTGTTTTTCCCTTTCAGCAGTGACTTGATTGAATTCCTGTTAGCTAATTTCTAATCTAGCCATAGATCAGGTGCTTTGGGAGGGGGAGCAAGGTTATTGGAGCTGCTGACTTTAACAGTTCATCTGTTGTGAACTTGGAAGAACACCACCATTTGTACAATTACTAAGAACAGTGAGAACTCAAATATTACCTTTTCTCTTGTACAGAAATTGTTTACTTTGATTAATCTGTACGTTGTAAGTTTCTCACAGTGTGCATTAGAAGTTGGACCAAGTCAGAAGGCGCCCACTTAATTTCCTGCCTGAATTGCTTCCAGCATCACCAAGCTCATGTCTCCCCAAACTTTCAATCAAGGAAGCTGAGCATTACATGTGGGCACTACCTAGGGCAATCTGCATGCAAATGCCACCTGCCTAGAAATGCCAACATCTCCAGACTGGCAACCACCCATCAAGGCTTTTTAATACCAGCATAACTCCTTCTAACGAAAAGGGAATATTGTTATCTGGGAGCTTGATTAGCAGTTTATGAGGGGGGAAGAAGGGACAGAGGAAAGCAAACAATTAGGAGAATAAACTTCAGCTTGAAAAATGATTTACTGCTTGTTCAGTATATATAAATACTTGAATGTCCATAGCCAGGATACAGGTTCACTTTAAAGGGGATTTCAGCTTTACCTGGAGATTTATTCAACCAAGTTTTATTTAAAAGATGACCCGCAGGTTTCAGCATTTCATGCTATTAGACACTGTATAGATAAACCCCAGCGTTATCTCTAAGGCCGCGATAGGTTAACCAGAGGACAACAGTCTGATGGACCATTTTCATCCGTCAAAACCAATCGTGTGTAGGTCCATAGGTTATTTAACCTTCGGTTAAAAAAAAGCCAACTTGCTTTAAGATTTAACCGATGGACGTCTAACCGATAGGTCAAAACCGATCGTTAGTAGGCACGACCATCGGTTAAAAATCCACGCATGCTCAGAATCAAGTCGGCGCATGCTTGGAAGCATTGAACTTATTCTTTTTCAGCACATCGTTGTGTTTTACGTCACCGCGTTCTGATACGATCGTTTTTTTAACTGATGGTGTGTAGGCACATCAGACCATCAGTCAGCTTCATCGGTTAACCGATGAGAACGTTCCTTCAGACCGTTCTCATCGGATGGACTGATCGTGTGTACGAGGCTTTACACATAAGCAATATATAGACGACTTTAGAAGACATTAGCCTGCAGATACCAATAGCAAACTGTTTTATCATTGTGTAATCTAAACTAACATCTTCTAGTATCTAATTTTGTTTTTTAAAAAATACTGTATATATTTCAGATAGTTCTTACATTTTTGTATTGTTTTAAAACTTTTGATGTAAGATGGTATTCCAATTGAAAGAGAAACTCTAGAACATCTATTTTAAGAATTCACTATTGATTATCTGCCTCTTCTTTTGCAGACATTTCTTGGTGTCGTCAACACTCCAGTTATCAAATCCTAAAGTTTTTTTCTGTAGGAGTCTGTTACAGCGCAATCACTATCTAGTATATACTGTATATCATGGCAGTCAGTGGAATCTGTCTGCTGTTTGATCTGCTAGTAATTGTCCTTCTTCTAACAGGATGGGGACAGGGGAATGGATACCTTTTTTTTCTATTACATTTCCAACCACAGCATTCCAACAGCATCCACTTGATTGAAACGAAAACTGCTCCCCGAGGACACCGCTCTTCTAAATACTTATGCTACACAATACTGTCACTCACATGCCAGTTTATGCAGCAGCTATCTCTGCGATTGATTGATGGCTCTCTGCCACAAGGCAAGCTGGTTCTTTTAGCGATATTGGAAAAAGAAAGTTTATGTAGAGTACAAGGGAACTAAGAAGAAAAAAAACTTCAATGTAATAGAAATGCTAGAGTTTTCTAAGTCACATCTATTTTAGAAACTTTATTCAATAATAACTAGACATGTGCAGACTGGAATATTTCATTTCGTTTTTTTGGTTTTGGTTTGGAAAATACATTTATTTAGTTACTCCCGAAAATCGTTTTGATTTATTTCGTTTTTCGTTGGGGAATAGCTTTCGTCCGAAAATCCAATAATACTTGGTTTCTGTCGAATGGTCAAAAACATATTCGACGGAATGTCGAATCTTTACGTCGATTCGTACATTTCCGTTCGAATATTCCGCCTACAAGAATTCTAATGTCGTATGACTAGTAATAATGTCGAATCTATTTTCTCATAAGTCGAAATCTATTCTCTGTAATGTCGAATCTATTATTTCTATAGTGTACAATCTTTTCCCTATAATGTCGAATTTTTTCTCTATAATGTCGAATCTTTTCCCTATAATGTCGAATCTCTCTATATCAAATTTTTACCGCAACGAAAACGGAAATAAAGCATTTTTAATGTCAGATCTTTCGGTTTTCGTTTCTTGTGCTTTCGTTATCGTTTGTTAAAACGATAACGAAAAAAAACAGATTTTCGGACGAAAATGCATTCTAACAAAAACGAATGCACATGTCTAATAATAACTGCCCCTGAATAAAGTTTCTAGAAAGGCTATACTTCATTCAAAGCCACATACAATTTTCCCTTTATTTTGTATGGAGCGTCACTAAGGGAAAAGGGGCAGAATACCCATTAGGTATATAAAAGTATTATTAAAAATTAGACTTTTATTTAGAAACAGCAGTTGTCATGCTTTAAGATTAATAATGGGTTCAGGCCACCAAAAATGAAACCTGATATTATCTAACCACAAATTACCCATGAATAAAACTTGTAAAATAATCATCAATGGGAGTCCCTTCAGAGTAATACATGCTTCCCAGACACAGAAAATTATGTCAAATGTACTATGCACACTGTTATATACTGTACATATGCAGTAGTAAACACAATAGAAGTTATTTACGAAAGGCAAATCCACCTTGCACTACAAGTGCAAAGTACACTTGAAATTGCACTGAAAGTGCACTTGGAAGTGCAGTCGCTGTAAATCTGAGGGGTAGATATGAAATGAGGGGAAGCTCTGCTGATTTTATTATACAATCATGTGCAAGCTAAAATGCAGTTTTTTATTTTCCTTACATGTCAACCTTCGATCTACAGCGACTGCACTCCCAGTGCAATTTCCTAAATACCCCCCACTGTATTTTGTTGCAGCTATAGACTTGGGATATTTTGTTCCAGTGTGGGTGTCAACTAAGATTTTATGAACTTAAAGGGGTTGTAAAGGTACAATTTTTTTTCCTAAATAGCTTCCTTTACCTTAGTGCAGTCCTCCTTCACTTACCTCATGCTTCGATTTTACTTTTAAATGTCCTTATTTCTTCTGAGATGTGTTACCAACATCCCTAAATGAAATGGAAAAGGAAAGCCCCCCAAGGTGGGACTTTAACGGTAACAACTCAGATTCAAAAGGAGTAATAGTATTTGTATAAATTGTTAAATACATTTTGAATATTATAACTCATTCGAATCTGAGTTGTTACCGTTAAAGTCCCACCTTGGGGGGTTTTCCTTTTCTATTTCTTCTGAGAAATCCTCACTTCCTGTTCTTCTCTCTGTAACTCCACACAGTAATGGCAGGCTTTCTCCCTGGTGCGGAGTGTCGTGCTTGACCCCACCCTTGGACTATGGGAGAGTCAGGACGCTCTCTACATTTCAGATAGAGAAAGAAGCTGTGTGTAAGTGGGTGTCCTGACTCTCCTGTAGTCCAAGGGAGGGGGCGAGCACGACTGCACGAAAGGAAGCCATTTAGGAAAAAAAATTGTAACTTTACAACCCCTTTAACAGTGCCCTATAGTGGAAAAAAAAACTTTTTTTTTAATACTCTTCTGATGGTTTAATATGTGGTTTTATGATAATTATGTGAAATATGAGATTTTTAAGCTGAGCTACAGTTAAGATACGAACAACACAAATGAATGCAGCTCTGTAATCAATAATACGCCATGTAATGTATATTTTAATATAAAGCAGCATAAGTAATTGAATATGGCTTGGTATCAGACTCCTCTATGGCAGAGCTCAGGCTTCAAAAGGAAGAATCAACAGAACGAGCTAGTAAGGCGTGCTGCAGAGCTGATGGGATAATAAAACAGAGAGACAAAGAGATGAGCTCATGTACATATACGCACTCTCCAGTACCAGGCTAAGGAAGGGGCAAGACCCATAAGCATCACTTAAAAGGGTTGTAAACCCTCGTGTTTTTTAACCTTAATGCATCCTATGCATTAAGGTGAAAAAACTTCTGACACTGACCGGCCCCCTGGCCCCACCGTTTTACTCACCCATATGTTCCCTCGGCAGAGACATGCTGTACCTCTCTGCCCGGGGTTCTCAGCTCTTGATTGGATAGATGGATAGCAGTGCAGCCATTAGCTCTCGCTGCTGTCAATCAAATCCAATGACACGGGCGTTACGGGGCGGGGCCGAGTCTGGCGTTCTGTGTCTATGAACGCCAATGCTGGACTCAGGAGCATGCCCACAAGGTAACCCCCAGGGAGAGCACTTCTCCCAGGGGCTTTACCAATGTGAGGAGGAGCCGCGAGCGCAGCCGAGGGACCCCAGAAGAGGAGGATCGGGGCCACACTGTGCAAAACTAACTGCACAGTGGAGGTAAGTATGATATGTTTGTCATTTAAAAAAAAACAAGGGTTTACAGCCCCATTAAAATGTAACTAAAGGCAAAACTTTTTTAATTTTGGATAGAGTAATGCCCTGTACGCACGATCCGTTCGTCTGATGAAAACATCCATCGGACCGTTTTCATCGGACGAACCGATCGTGTGTGGGCCCCATCGTTTTTTTTCCCATCGGTGAAAAAACGTACAACCTGTTTTAAAAAGATCTGATGGTTAAAAAACCGATAGAAAAAAAACGTTCGTCTGTGGGCAAGTCCATCGGTTAAAAATCCATGCATGCTCAGAATCAAGTAGACGCATGCTCGGAAGCATTGAACGTAATTTTTTCTCAGCACGTCGTAGTGTTTTACGTCACCGCGTTCTGACAAGAAAGGATTTTTAACTGATGGTGTGTAGGCAAGACTGATGAAAGTCAGCTTCATCGGATATCTGATGAAAAAATCCATCGGCCCGTTTTCGTCGGATGAACCGATCGTGTGTATGTGGCATTAGGGAGGTTTATAACCCCTGTCAGATTTTTATTTTGCCATCTAGTGTCCTATTGGAGGGATTTCCCTTTACTTTCTGTAGCCAAAACAGAAAATCTCCCTAAAGTGAGGTAATCCTGGTGTGTCACCAGGTTAACCAGGGCTAGTGGTCCCGTTAGAAGAGTAGCCCTCTATTAGTGTTCTGATGTCAACCCCAAGTTTTGGATTATACTTTAACGTTTGATAATAACAGTAAACAAGACAAACGGAGACAGCAAATCTCCCTAACAGGGGCACAGACAGCAATAAAACCCTGACAGGCATTTAAATCCCATTCCACTCTAACCAAAACAAAACAAAAAAGCGTTTGCCTTTAGTGAAACATTAAAGTGGAAAGAAACACATGAATTTAACTGTTTCCCAAAACATTCAATGCATGTCATGAATGATAACTGTCAGGCGGCGTACACACGACCGAGGTTCTCGCTGGAAACCAGCGAGAACCTCGCTGGAAGCTGCATTCCTGCGAGGACCTCGGCCGTGTGTACGCTTCTGGCTCGCCCCGCCCGTCGGGAATCCCGTCAAGCGAAAAGAGAGCAGGCTCTCTTTTTGCTTGACGGCCCGCCTGGATGAATGGCTGGTTGCCATTCCCGACGGGCGGGTCGCCGATTTCGACGGCCGGCAGAGAACCTCGACGGGCGGAACGATGTGTTCTGCCCGTCGAGGTTCTCTGCCGTGTGTACACGGCCTCACAGTTGCTTCTGTTTTCATCAAAACTGTCAATTCATGAAATGGCTGATGTAACAACTGAGCACATGTGCAGCTTGATGACAACCACGCATCAGACAAGGATAGAAAGGTTTAGTTCTGCTTTAATAACAGCAGAGAATAGCCATGTCTCCTTCCTTACTGGACAGTGCTGTTCTGAGTGAGAGGGTTGCATAAAGTGCAGCTTTAATTCCGCATTATAGATTTTGTGACTCTAACACATTATTAACAATGAATCAATTTTTAGCCTCTTAGATAAACATACAAAATACATTTAATAATAGTACCATCATCTAAAACTAGATTAGATAGAGCGATGGATGCTGGGTTCCGGGAAATATGTCCTCTACCGAGCTTAAAGTCCTTATCCACATTAACTGCTAAAGCGTCAGTCGGTAATATCAACAATACCCACTGGCGCCTTTACACTTGTGTGCACAACTTTCATTACCTAACTTTATTTCCTAACACTGTGTTCACCGGGACTGTGGTCCCGGACCCCCTCTTTGATTCTGGTATCCCATACAGCTGTTAGGTCCATCTGCATCCACCCCCCTGGCTGCCGTGAGATACCCTCTTCAGTGGCTTGAACGTTTGAGCCAACGGGAATACTTGCTCATAGAACCTCTCCTGACGAAGCGACACATGTCGCGAAACTAGTAGAGATATTGCATATCGTGACCTCTACCCTCACCGAGATCTCCCTATGGTACGTCTTTCCGGTAAATGTTATGGTTGTCACAATTTTTGTATTGTTTTATTTGTTTGTGATGTTTGATGTTTTTTATATTTTTGATACTGTGTCAATAAACTTACCTAATTTTTGATATATTTTCGTTTTGAAAGTATCCATTTATCCTGTACCGGAATAGTCCACTTTGCCCATTCTCGCTTTTAGGGGTTTCCTGGGTCTTGGGGTACCCTAAGCCCTACTTCTACCTACATTATTAACTATATTGAATTCAATTGTTGTAATCATTGAATATGGACAACCTATAAGATTACTTCTGATAGGTTGGTTTGAGTTCCTGGACCTTGCACTTAGTCATTGCACAAGCTGTTATAACCTAAATAATACAGTGTAATAGGCCACTATGCAAAGACATAATATTCTTGTACGTCTCACACCAACTGTACAGTTTTAACATTTACCTGTATTGTTTGGTCATCTTCATGAACATTTTTTCTGATTGCTGTAAATTACTCTTATTGTTCTTTATCTTTTCAATTAAACAGTATACCAGGCCAAGAGAAAGAAGGAACAAGCTATTACAGGACACATTTTATATAACTTTGGCTGTCTTTATTTTCGGATCTCCTGGTCATTTTGGCATGTAGTTTTAATTAAGGGTTAAAGAGCTGAGAAATACCTTAAGAATTTACGAATAGAACATCACTGGAGTAAGTGGTCCAGATGTCTTAATGACCGCGCTCCAGTGAACGGCTTTCCAACCACCCAAGCTCAACCACACTGTGAAAAACAATTACAGTTACACTGAATGTATATGTATACCCCCCACCCCACTTATTTCTCTTACTTTACCCCCCTCCTCCCCTATCCCAGGTTTATATACAACTCTGTATACCCAACTGCATGAATGCATTAAATGCTTAGGATATTGCCTGCAACTATTACATTGTAATATCTGCATTTCCATGACCTAACTCTATGTACCGTTAGTGTAGTGGTAGCTTTCTACCACTACCACCCATCCCACCTGTTTTTCTTTATTCTGTACCCACAACTGCTTTACTTAAAACATGGTTAATACAAATATATTTAACCTTAATTAAGGTCCCCAGCAAGTAAAAAAATATGTTTTAGATGCCTGCTTTGTGGTTGCTCAAGTTGGCCTGGAAATCACTATTGTGTCCTGTTTACCACTGACAGAAGGGATGGTGATGGGGAACCAGGAACACAAACATCTGACACTTGCATGGAACACAAGCATTACCACACATAGCAGCGCTTAAAGCGGAGTTCCACCCAAAAATGGAACTTCCGCTTAATCCACTCCTTACCCCCTTACATGCCACATTTGGCATGTAATTTTTTTTGGGGGGGAGTGGGGGCTTCAGGAGGAGTGGGACTTCCTGTCCCACTTCCTCCTTTCCGCCGAGGGGCTGGTTAGGCGATTAAGCTTAATCGCCTACAGCAGCCCCTCCCTGTAGGCGACCGCCTAGGACACTGACAGGTCCTAGATGATCGCCTGTCCAATCAGCGGCGGGCCGCGCCACGTGCGCATGCGCAGTGCCGCTCGCGCATGCGCAGTGGGTGCCCGGCCATGAAGCCGAAGGCTGTCACGGTCGGGTGCTCACAGTTAGAATGAAGACGCCGGCCGGGGAGGGGGGGAGAAGAGCGGAGCCCCGGCCGGTGCGTCGCTGGAACGCTGGAGCAGGTAAGTGAATGTTTATTAAAAGCCAGCATCTACACTTTTTGTAGCTTTTTGTAAACATAACATTTTGCTGGAACACCCCTTTAAGTATTTTACAGATATATGGTACTTCCATAAGGGTGTTGGATGTGAAAATTCTGCCATAGCTCTTTTTTTTGTCAGTGACAGAGAGGCTGTAATACTTTTTTTTTATTATGTGCTTAGTTTGAATTGTTTGAATTCATAACAGGATTACTTTAAATATCAGAAGTAATGACTGTACCACTCCAATCTACTATATCATTTGGACTGCACAGCACAGTTTATTCTAGACCAGTTTCATCACAATCTCGTAACTTCCTCTGAGAATTCCTAGATGAAGTCACGAGATTGTGATGAAACCGGTAGGAGGAGTTTGATTGGCTGACGCGAAAGGTATCAGGTGCTGTGGAGAGTAAATACAGGACAGGATGAAGGCCGTGAACCAGGGCTGCAGATCCGGACTATAGGTGACATTTTCACCCCCCAGTATATCAGCACAATCAAAATTTGATTATTTTACTATTTAAATGTGAGTGTATATGTATGAGCCTTAAACCTTTTTTAAAGGGAATTACACTATTGTATGCCTTTGTTGTTTATTGCATGCATATGAGGAAGCTATTTGCTGGAAGGAAGTAGCTTTTAACCAATGCTATTAGCAGGGGGAGGAAGGGATCTGTGATTTGCATTTAAGTTAATCAGTTACCATATAAATGAGGAGACACAAGAGGATCTTCTAAGCTGTTGCTATTCATTACAGGCTTGTTTATAAAGCCCTTAAAGCGGAGCTGCAGCCGCAATTTTTTTTTTTTTTAAAGTCAGCAGCTACTAACAGTGTAGCTGCTGACTTTAAATAAGGACACTTACCTTGTCCTACTTGCCCGCGCTGATGGGCCCCCCGATGCCGGTCCCACAATCGCTCCGGGTCCCGCGCCGCCATCCACACTATGGGAAACAGGCAGTGAAGCCGTACGGCTTCACTGCCCATTTCCTACTGCGCCTGCGTGAGTCTCACGCTGGCTTGTGAATGGGCGCGCTGCTCTCTGAGAACACACACAGTTCCCAGAAAGCAGCGCGCCCCATTCACAAGGAGAAGGAGAAGAATAAATCGCTTCGCGGTGCAGGTGAGGCAGATTACGGACTTCCGCATAGCAACAGGTATTTCGGGTGAGTATTTTTTTTTTTCAGGTTTTTTTTATTTTATTTTTTTTAACAACATTGTAAAATGTTGTTTTCCTGGGTGGAGCTCCGCTTTAAAGGGTCACTAAAGGAAAACAAAATTGGTCTGAAATGACTGTTTACAGGGTATAGAGACATAAAAGTTAACTGATTCCTTTTAAAAATAATTACAAATAGATAAAAATCAATCATATAATCAACCTACAGTTCTAGTTTCGTTTTTGCTGTTATTTCCTGTCTCTCTGATGTACAGAGCCAGAGAGCCAATAGAGGGCAGTGATGGTTTGTCTAAAACCCCTCAGCACTAACCCAGTTTCAGTTTGTACACAGTAATCACACCTCCTTGATTAGTGACCACAGTGCTCCCAGCACTGTGGTTATAAGGAATCAGACAACCAGGAAGTGTGGAGATCAGAGCAGAATTACAGCAACATCAAAGCAAAAACGAACAATGAGGACATGAAAACAGCACTGCAGTAAGGTAAAGGAAGCTATTTAGCTAAAAAAAAATGTTCCTTTAGTGACCCTTTAAGGTGAGGGTACACCCAGTGGGGGAGTGTGCACACTGCATGAATACACCATCATCATTCTTTTTTTTGCTGTTTTAATGGACTATTATTTTTGCTTGTTATAAAATATTAAGGATTGTGTGCAATACACTGAGCACTTGCACTTTATTGTGGACATATATGCATATTATAGTAAGCACTTGCACTTTATAAAGAAAGGTTCCTATTGTGTTATGGATGGTGAGATGAGTGTTCCTGGTTAACACAATGTAATGTTCTGAAGAGCAATAGCCATAAACCTGAACTAAGATTCTAATATTCTAATATCTGCACATGTACCTTGATGGCAGGAAAATGGCACCTTGGCTGATGAAGGTACATTATATGGTATATTTTAAAGCAAAAGAATATTTGTTGGGTTATTCGACCTTTTCATTCATTTTTTGTCCTGTCTAAGGTATGTAAAGTTATGATAAATCAGGCCTATGAGAGCTGTGTACAATGTAGGAGAACTCAAGAACTCATCTTAAGCAGGTGAGTCTTTCCTGCTGGCTGCTTTCTGAACAGAGACAGCCAGCAAATATCCCCAAGTACAAGGATGACTGGAGGTTTACATATGCATGAGCATAAATATTTAATGGGATGTGCATGCAGGTCAGTCATGAGAATATATAAATCACATTAAACTCTAAGTAGAATAAGGACACGCAGAGAGCTTACAGAAAAGTAATAAAATCTATGAATTACTACTACTAATCACTTTTCCAATGTGGTATTATGTACTAAGACATCATGAAAGAGCAAATATTGCAGTACAGTTAGCAGCACACAATTAAAACACAATGCTTACACAGTGCATTTTTAATTAAAACATATGAAGATAGTCTTCATTACAGTTATAAAATCGGACCTAAATTTACATACGCAGATTACCTCTGTTGTAGATCATTGTCCATTACATATAATAAAAATATATATATAACATATTACGTTTCCTTTGTACCCGCTACTAAAAATCAAATAATCTGTTAGTGATTTGTCATTAACTTGATGGACCAATGCAGATCTTTTACTGACTCAGTCTGCCAAAGATCATGCGAATCCCAGCATGTGCATAATCATGAGAATCAGCAAATTAAAAATTTTATGGATATCGGATTGGTCCAAATTTGTGACAAACCCCATTCTGACGTTCTCATTTGGATGACATCTTTCTGTATTCCATTCTTCTCTATTCATATTACAGAAGGCAACTTTCAGCAGTCCATCAATAATGAACTGAAGTAGACCTGAACTCAAAAAATGTTTTATTTTATATTTAATATTTTTTTTTATGTATTTAATATTATAGGAAATATTTAGAAATGTTAATTGCACCTAAGCAATACTCTAAAAATGTAGCCACCCTTAATTGCTCTGAATAAATAGCAGTATACTGCCTGATATATGAGTGTGCCTATGCACTTCTGTTCTGCAACTTCATAGCTGTATACAGTATCTGCTGTGCAAGAGATACTGTACTGTGACTGCTAGTCTCATTATATCCCCAGTCAACAAGTGGGCAACTCTGACATGAGAAACCAACGCCCTCTACTTGATGGCCCCTATTAAGTTATACATTTAGGGGACTCAGGGATTCCCCACAGACCCTGAGGATCCAACAGGAATGGTGGGCGGGGAGGAACAAGTGTAGAACAAGGCATGGTAAGTTAATAGTTGGGAAAGTATTTGCTGGATGGAGACAACAAGCAAAATTGGTGACTAGCCCTTTGTTTTTAGCTACTTTTTTTGGCCAAAGCTTCCAAAAATCTGATTATCTTTAGAAAGAAAAAAAAAACTCCCATACTTCATTGGAAGTTTAGATGCATTAAGGTGTTAAATAACGTGATATGGTGTTATAGTAAATGCCTGACAGCTAAGTTGCCTTCTACAATTTTAATACATTCACTCTTCATAAGCTGTCCCTTTTGTAAAGATAAAAATCAAAACACATAACTGTAACACCTAATATTATAAATCAATGGCTTTTTTAATGGCATGGTGCAAAATACATTATCTATTGTTCCAGCAAACAATGGTATGGCTATCAAAGTTGATGGGACCCTGTTTTCTTTTTCCATACAGATGCATGTATACATGATCTGCATATTTCCAGATATGGCTGGTGCCTTAATAAATATAGCAGAATCACAATTCATGAACTAATTACACAACAACGATCTGACACCTGGTTAAATATTCACAGATGATTGTCGGAGGAGTAAAATGGAGGATATATGGTGGAGAACTCATAAGCAAAAGCCGCCAGGGACCCAAAGGTAAATAAAAAAAACAGAATCAGACATAGCCTGTCATGCATTCTATATTGCCCAAAGCTAACAAATGCTTGGCTGGTAAAGGGGTTATAAAGGTTTGTTTTTTATTTTCTAAATAGGTTACTTTAAGCTAGTGCATTGTTGGTTCACTTACCTTTTCCCTTCTAAAAAAAAATGTTTCTTTGTTTTCTTTGTCTGAATTTCTCACTTCCTGTTCCTCCTCAGTAAGCTGTTCTAAATGACTTTCCACCGCTCAGATGATGGTGGAAAGCTTACTGAGGAGAAACACAGAGTGAGAAATTCAAACAAAGAAAACAAACATTTAGAAGGGGAATCAAAGGAAAGGGTAAGTGAACCAACAATGCACTAGCCTAAAGGAACCTATTTAGAAAATAAAAGACGAACCTTTACAACCCCTTTAATGTTTGTAGCGTCTTTGTACTACTTGCACCATATTATCCACCATATTTCTAAAGTCCACAATAATGGGCAAGAATAACCAATGAGACTTCAGATGCTGGGTTACAGTCCTTCCTGCTGGAATTAATACTGTAATACAATAGCTGATATGACATAGGTTGCCCAGCCCTGGTCTAGTACGTCAAAATACCAACCAGTTACAAAAAATGACCCCAGAATGATTAACCATGCTGCTATTATTTATGGAAACTATAGCATGTACATATTTATAGGCAGAAAGCATCATGTGACTTTGGCACTGGCTCATCATGGACCTTTTACAGCAAAAATATTAATGCATAAACCACATAAATACAGTTCAGATGGTAGAAAGATAAAAAGATTTGCAAGAAGCATTAAGCTAAATTTGAAAAGAAAGAAGCACAGCCCTAGACAATTGACAAACCAGCCATTTTGAACTGTCATGTTGCTAGTGCGGCATGAAAAATAAATATAACAAATACATTCCTCTTTCAGACACTTTTCATTCTTAAACCAAAGTCCAAATTAAATTTAACTTGCTGCACTCTGCATCTTTTTTTTAAACAAAAGTAGACAATACAACAATAACAGAAAGATATAACATAACCTAACATTAAATGTCAAGTTGGTCCTCCTAGCAATGACGTCTTGAGAATTTAGATTGCAGGCTTTTTGCGTGAAAGGGGTCTGAAAGAATTGTATATGTTGCTCATATTTGTTCCCATTTTTGCATCTGCACTAAAAAAGTAAAGCCTGGTTGGTTATCATACCCAATGTAGACACTTCCAAACATATTTATGTATGAAGCACAGCACAGCTCTATAAAATTATAGAATTTCCAGTTTTTACAGAGACGTGTTCGGTCTCTAGTAGGAAAAATGTTGTAAAATTATTTGTTTTTGCAGTCTTTAAGATAGCAAATGGGCCATATATTGGAAAGTGTTTAAAACAACATACCTTTCTGTTGCCCATGGCAACCAAATATTTACCAGTCATGTTTCTGGTACAACCCATGATGATGTGATAAGGAATCAAATAAATTGCTAAGAGCAACATAATAATTTTTCATATATGAGACCAATCATAGGTTTAGGTTTATGCCCGGTACACACGAGCGGAATTTCCGCCAGCAAAAGTCTGAGAGAACTTTTGTGTGACTGTGTGTATGCAAGCCACGCTTGAGCGGAATTCCGTCGGAAAAAACATCCAAGGGAAATTCCACTTGTGTGTACAGGGCATTAGAATACATAGAGTAGGTGTCAGGCCAAGATGCCTTTTAAGATGCATTTGTGATATGTTAGGGATAGTTTTGAAATGCTTTTACCATGGATTTTCAGTGCTTGTAGCCCAAGTAGACACTGGGCTGCAGGAATGAAGCCGTGCGAGTTCAGCTGAACATGCACAATTTCACTCTGATTGTCAGTCCTGATTTCACCCGCGATTACAGAGACATCTGTGCAGTTTCTGCACAGATGACATTGTAAATCGTGTGCCGAAATCGCAAAAAGTAGTACAGAAACTACTTTTTGACGGTGCAATTGCCGGAAAATTCTGCCGATTTGACATGTCAAAACGCACAGATTTGTGTAGAGGAACAAATGAAAAGCAACATGTTACCAGGTAAATGCAACTCTAAATGCAACAGAGGCTTCATATGTTGGGGATATTTCTGATTGGTGGCTCTGGTTTATGGGTTACAATATACTGCACATTATCATTTATTTTTTCCTTGTCATATTGATTATCTATTTGATAATTTTATAGAGTTGTACCAGACCTGCATATGATAATTCTGAGAAGATGGGTAAATCAGTTAGCGTTGGTGGATTTTATAGTGAGTTGGTTGTAGCCAGCACTAGAAATGTGCCTTTAAAAACATCATGATCATACCAGTATTATCCACCCAGCCTGAAGAGTTTGTACACAGTTTAAACACAAATCTTGTGAGTGCTCCACACATAAAACAAAACGATAATTTAGCAGACAAGATAGTTTACATGGCATAGTTGACATTGTTTTTTATGTATTTTTTCATCCTGGTAGGCCAATGTAGTAACAGTTCCTTAAGTCCAATCTGAATCATTGCATTAGGTGCACATTCTTACACACAGTACAAAGCAGGGCTGAATACTGCAAGCAATGGATATGACAAAACAATACAAATTATTTTAGCTGTACAGTTCATAAGAACTCATCAGTATTTTCATTTAGTGTTGCTGGATTGAGGCTACATTACTGTAGTAAGAGTTTATAAAAAGTTGCTGCTCTAAAGCTACCGAGGCTGAACTGGGGAAGAAGAGTTGATGTTTCTAGGACCCGCTCTTCTTATGGTTATATCAGCTTAAACTCAATATATGTTGGGAAAAGTGCACAATTGCATCTCCCATGACAATTTGTCATAATACAGGCATTAGCTATGACCAGGATAATGTATAGCAGGATCTGGTCACTGTTTTGCGAGCTTTTCCCAGTTGTCTGCCACCAGTTCAACCTCTCCAGTGCCACCTAAGTAATATCTATATTGTTAAATGTTACTATAGTATATGTGTAATTTCCACCTGCCATCTCCAAAATGAACAAGGCAACCCAAAAGACTTGCATTCATCTAGCCTGGAAGGTGAATCATTTGCTCCCTCTATAGCCTTGTACACACGGCCGGGAATCCCGTTAGGAAAAAAAAACGCTGGTTTTCCTGACGGGATTCCTGGCGAGCTTGCCTTGCAAAGCCGTGTATACAGACAGCCGCTCAAAAGAACCGCCATTCTTTTGAATGGATAGAACGCGGTGACGTCATCGAATGCATCTCGTTACATTTGATGCCGTTGCCGCCATCTTGCTACACCCAACACTAACCTTGTATGCTGCCGTGCATGCGTTGAGAAGTGTTATCGAGCATGTGGGGTTTTTCACCTCATACAGACAACCGTTTTTCTCGGCAGGGTTCTCTATTTTCCTGTCGGGATTCCTGTCTGTTTTCCTGATGGGAAAACTGCTAGGGAGCATACACACGCCCGGGATTCCCAGCCAAAAGCTTTCCTGGCAGTTTTCCTGCTGGGAAAACCGATCGTGTGTATGGGGCTTAACACCCTTGACTGGTAGTAACCGTAGAATGAGCCCATTGAAATAATTATGCAGTTTGCAGTGTGGAAGTGCATTAGACACATTTTGGGAAACTTCTGGAGACACTGACCTAAGTTATTATCTAACTGGGTTCTATGGGTTTTTGCAAATGTTAATTTATTAGTAACTCTACTATAATTATCATTCACTATTTTATATCAGCAATTGACTATTTATTAGATTTGATCAATATATGACTTAGATTGATCAATATAAACTAATACAGGAATGCCCACTGAGCAGTTATTTTAGTAAAAATAACTCTTGAAACAAGTAAAAGTCATCTTGTGTAAAAACACATTGCTATTGCAGGTCTTCTACAGCTGTTTCTTGATTGTCTATCCCCGCTGATAGGCAACGGCCTACAACGGCCTACAAAAAAACTTGGAGGTTTTCAAGAGACAACTCAGATAAGAAATCATCAGCCCAATGGATAGTTCCTTTATGTTATATTAATTTTTTTTTTTAGAATTATTAATTATTTCATATATAATATTAAATAGCAGCACTGACAGATAGAGTTTTAATAAAAATCTTTAGAAATGTCTTTACCCTTCATTTGCAAATAATTTATTTACACAATTTGGAGCATTTAAATGTTCATAAATATATATATATATTTCTGTCTTTTCTTTAAAATTTAATTAACAAAAGGATGTGCATTGATTTGTACTACAGATCCTAAACAGGTAAAAACATGCTACAGTGAATGTATCCAGAGGTGAGCCAGGTGGTTGGCATGTCTGTCAAGGAGGAGACTGTTAAAGCCACATTATCACCTATAAGAGCATTGGAGGATATCTTTAATACATTTTGATTTTTCTTATAAAAACAAAGGTATTACTGTTGAATTGGATATAATTAATTCCACTACTGCAATACTGCTTAGTTTTAGGGACATAATTAAGGCGAGCAAATATGGACTGGCAGTCTTGAAGTTCTGGCACTGGCCAGCAGGACTGTTGTGAATGATATTATTAGTATTTGTAGCCAGTTGTCAGTTGGTGAGCATTGCTTAGCCTCAAGTCAATAGGCACAGTCCACACCTGACCACCAAATACTGTATATTCATTTAGTGTTGTTGCTGATATTTAAGCTTTTTCACACATCTGTACTTTGCAAAGTTTGCTCATCAGCTCCTCTCTGTTATACCAAAGGTACTATTTATTTCTGAAACAAATGCCCAGAAAAGGGGGTAGAAACCAAACTGTTCTTTTTTTTTTTTCAAAATATGTTTTCCGAACACCCACTTAATTAAAGTGAGTCTACACCAATTGTATGAAAAGTGTTTGTATAGCTTACCTAGTTCTTTTCTTTTTTAGGTTTGTTTAACCAATACTTTTTTGTGTATTCATTCCTCGTGGCCAGTGTAACTGGGGGTGTCACATGGGAAGTCAGTATGTGTTCGACAATATTGCTCCCTAATAAAGCACTTTCACTATAAATTTTATAAATTTATACATTTTTATAAATTATATAAAGCAGTTTATGAAAATGATATAAATTATGTAATAAAATAGGCAGATTTGTTTAATGATTCCTTAACAATTTGTAGATAGATAAATGGAGTAATCTGTAAATATTTATAGCTCTGCTAGGATTTTAATGGCTTTTGAAGGACACATGTGATTTTAAAATGGCAAGGCTCCAGTTACCCTCTGGATGTAAGCACTGATAGCACAACCTCATGTGGCTTTTTATTTTAGCAATAAGATCCACTTTAGCTGCAACTAAGTGTTTTTCATGGGTTAAAAAAAAAAAAAATTCATCTGAGAAAATAAGTGCATTGTAGGATAGATAACCTCCTTAGAGGTGGTCTTCAAAAAGGTGGGCACTTAAGTGTAATGTGTTTTGGCTATAACTCTATCAAACGCTCTTCACATGGCTCCAAGGGTAATTTTGTTGCTCCTCCAAAAACATCGACATTGTTATCGGCCCATGGGATGATGTTGCCAGGCATGTTGTTTGAGCAGTTTGCTATGTTGACTATGTCTTCTGTTTTTAGAACACGGTCCCAGATATTAAACTGGCTTAACTCTCCAACAAAGGCTTGCGTGGCATCAAATCTTCCTCCAACTGTATCCTTCAGAGGAAAAATAAAATAATATTAGTATTTTCGTTGCTACCAATTTGTAACAATAATGTACTGTACTTTGAAGACTATATTATTTAAAAATAATATTAATAAATTAGAAATGGATTTTAATAATATTGATCATCAATAACTTTAACTATAAATACATTTTATTAAGACTATTATGTAAAATTGTATTATACTATATAATTTATAATATCTATTATTAAATTGAAACAGGGGAATGCAGGTATTTTTCACACCCGGAAGTAAGTATTACTAATCTTCAGAGCTTTTTTTATCAGAAAATAGGTGCAGGAACTCAACCACGACCCCGTTCAGATTTCACAAACAGTGGAAGGGTTTTAAAGGGGAATTAAATACCAGAATTGCATTACATACAGAGTGCAGAGTTCAGGGGGTTACACACAGAGTGCAGAGCTGTCACTTGTAAACACAGAAACCAGTCTTCTGTGTTTACAAGTGATTGTAGTGAGCAGGCTGAGACAGAGGTGGTGGAACTGAGTTCCCCCAAGTTCCCCCAGAAAAAAAGCCCTGCTAATCTTATTTTACAGAGCACTTAAAAGGGTCACTTTAAGACTACTTTCACACTGGGGCGTCGGTGGTAAAGCACTGCTAGTTTTAGCGTTGTTTTACTGTCAATGTAGCGCCACTGGCGAATCGCTTTATAGGCGCTTCGGTAGCGCAGCCCTTGCATTCCAATGGGCCCGGTGGAAGAGCGGTGTATACACTACTCCTAAACTGCCCCAAAGACGCTGCTTGCAGAACTTCTTTAATGTCCTGCAAATGCACTGCTTCAGTGTGAAAGCTTTTAGGCTTTCACACTTGAGTGACAAGAAAGGCGCATTTTTAGCACTAAAGCGCCTGTAATATGCCTCAGTGTGAAAGTGGTCTAAGGGATACTGCTTGCAAGAGAATGTATCAAGGTTTGCATATGTTTTCATGGTCATAACTAAATAAACACATTTTTTAAATAGTTTTTAGTTAGGTAAATGTGAAATATTACATAAAACCATTTAGTATTTTCATTTTCAAGCCACTAGTTGCTCAGAAGTAATAGTTTATAGTCTTCTATCCCTACCTTTGTATAGTCACATTATCTAAACCCCAGCACTAGTGACTCAACAATGCAATCACATTAGGAGTGGAATGCAATGCAGGCAGAGCTCTCCCCTTTAATACCCCCCAGTACAGAACTCCCTTCTGCGTAATCTGTCAGGTAAATATATGTGCCATTAAAGTGGTTCTACAGGTAGAAAGTTTTTGTACCTTAATGCCTTCTAACTTTTGCATGCAATTTCCCCCTCCAGCCCCCTGTTACACTTACCAGAGACCAATCTCAATCCATCAATGTGCAAGAGAGTAGAGGCTCTCTCCCTCCTCCTTGGCTCAGAGACAGCAGTGGGAATCATTGGCTTCTGCTGCTGTCAATCACAGCCAGTAAGGAGGGAGCAGGGGGTGTCTATGGACACATAGAGCCAGCCTGGGAGCAAGCCCACAAGTGCCCCCATAGCAAACGGCTTGCTATGGGGGCACTCAGCAGGATTAGGGCTGCTCTGTGTAAAACTATTGCACAATGCAGGTAAGTATAACATGTTTGCTATAAAAAAAAAAAAAAACATTTTTGAGTGGAGAGGGATTATAACACCAGTCAGTATTGCTGTCTATGCCTCTGTTAAGAAGATTTACACTCTATTTATCCTGTTTAAAATTATCACCAAAAGTAAAATTAAAAGAAAATCACAACTTTTGGGTTGACACCAGAACAGTAATAGAGGGAATCTTCCAATGGTGACACTAGTTCTGGTGACCCTAATGACAACCAAGAATTCCCTCACTTTGAAATCTCTCCAATGGGACACAGATGGCAAAAAAAAAAAAAACGAAACGAAAAAAAAAAAGAAAAAATTATGGAGTTAAAGCCCTCCATTGGGTCTTGTTCACACTGATGCAATTTCAGATGAAACTTGTGTCGCACTAAATCGCATGACTATGGAAACCACATATCTTCCAATGGTGCTTGTTTACATCAATGCAGTGCAGTTGCAAGGCAAATTGGGAAAGGGTCCTGTGCTACTTTGGTGCGATTTACAGTGCGATTTGGCCCAACAGACTATGCAAATCTCATCCAAACTGCACCCAAAGTTTCTGCAAATCGAATCTAAATTGCATTGCAGTAGTGTGAAATGAGCCTCACTCTATCCAAAATGAATTTGACTTCTACTTTAAACTTTTGGCTTTTACTTTTTGAGTTCTACTTTAAAAGGAATGAGCAGAATAGTATGAACTATATTCTTACCTCATCACCATATAAATAATGTTCTGAGATGCTTTATTAAATATTTAAATGGATGTTTATCAAATGCATTTTCTGTGGGCAATTTTGAGAGAGTAGACGAACACAAAATAAAAATGATAAAATGAATTTGTGCTGCTATCAGGAATGAAAGCCATAACAAAACACATTTCTCATTCGTTCATGGACGGACACAGCTCCATTATTCTTGACAGTAGGGTTATGTTCCATCTATCCGGAGAGGACTAGGCAGTCATGTTAAACAGTTAAAAAACATGTAACACAGCAAAGCTTAACAGTACCACCCTGCAGTACAAACTCAAAAAAGGAGGGGTGGGTGTTGTGTCTGTCCTTGAACTTCAGAGAAAGGGATTTTACGGTGAGTACAAAAATCCAATTTTTCCCAAACATCAAGCAAGTTATAGGCTGTTTAGCAGGACAAGCTGTCTGTGGGCTCTTGAGCCGTTTTAAGGCCCCTTTTAGGGAAAACGATATTAACATACTAAAATGAATATGCTCATGGTCCAGTATTATATGTACTCATGGTTCTGACTGCTGTTAACCTGTTTATACTGTACATTAGATACATATTAAATGCTCATAGTCTGGGGATTCTAAACAATGTCCCATGGTACTTTAGACCTCATAAGGACCACATTAGACACGGTTGCTATAGTTCTTTTACTTGATGCATGTAAGTTCACATTTTCTGTAAATCAAAGTGACGACTAATTTTATTGACACATCTAGTTTAAAATAGAAGCTTTTACAAAAGAATAAAAAGAAAAAAATATTAGAACGCCATATTAAAAGGGTTGTGATAGTGTTTTGACATTTGCTTATTTACAATATGCTCCATTAGGAGAGTTGTAATGTAGATGGTAATTAGACTGTGTACCCACCTGCTCCTGGCCCAGAATAAGAATTCCATTTGGTTTAATTGGGTGCCAAGGGGCTAAGTTTTCCCCTGAGCCAAGCTTGACTCCATCCAGATATGCTTCCCACATTCCATCTCTGGTAGTCCATGTGATGCAAATATGATGCCATTTTCCATCCCCAATAGAGAATGGTAGCTGGGCCACCTGCGCACAAAAAGAGAAAGAAAAATCATTGAGGTTTTTTTTACGTAGATTACTTTTTTCCATTCATAGCAACCAATTTCCTTTACTTACTCCTGGGAGGAGTAATTTCAAGTGAAAATTGGTGTAAAGGGAAAAGGAGATATTATAAAGAGCAACCAATCTGCTGTTTGTGTTCAGTTTCTAGCACAGGGATTCTTGGATGTAAATCGTTACTATGGACTATATTTCTAGTTTACTTTCACTCCTGTTATTATATTTGTGTTTTTCATATATTGTAGATGTCATGCCATAGCCTAATTTAAAATATATGATATTACTTGATAAGGCAGTGCAATCAGCAATTATACTGTGCAGAATGCAATAACTCATAGCATTACTGCATACTGAATATTAACATTGTTTTCTTCCATGCATCACTGAATAAGCTCAAAAGAGGTCCCACGGCCACATTCCATTTTAGGTATTCATATTATTTTCTCACTCTGGCTCCACTTATTCTGCATACATTTTTTTTGTTCAGGTAAATATAAAATATTTTAGGTTAATATGTTGTCTTTTATCCAGTCAGCAGGCAAAGCTCTAGTTTTCATTTCATATGTAAAACAGGTTCATCCTCAGCTCTGTTTTAGCTGAAAAGTGACCCACATTTATCAGATGGCTTAGTCGAGGCTTATAATCAGAAAAGAGGGCCTTAAATGGTCCCTAAAGGATTTTTTTTAGCTAAATAGCTTCCTTTACCTTATTGCAGTGCTGTTTTCATGTCCTCATTGTTTGTTTTTTGCTTTGATGTTGCTGTAATCCTGCTCTGTTCTGGACACTTCCTAGTTGTCTGTTTCCTTATAACCACAGTACTGGTAGCTTTCTCACTGTGGTCACTAATCAAGGAGGTGTGATTACTGTGTGTAAACTGAAACTGGGTTGGTGCTGAGGGGTTTTAGACAAACCATCACTGCCCTCTATTGGCTCTCTGGCTTTGTACATCATAGAGACAGGAAACAACAGCAAAAACCAAACTAGAACTGTAGGTTGATTATATGATTGATTTTTATCTATTTTTAATCATATTTAAAACGAATCAGTTAACTATTATGTCTCTATACCCTGTAAATAGTAATTTCAGCCCATTTTTTTTCCTTTAGTGACCCTTTAAGGTATCTTTTGTCTGTTATGCAAGTTAACCCATAGTGCTTTAGTAATTCTTTGTCATATATTAGCAAAGGCATGTTTATTCCTTGCACAAGGTGTAATCCTGAAATCCAAGAGTTGTTAGTTGTATTTATCTGACAACTACATGATGATTTGAAGTATGCTCTTCAACAATTCACAGAGATGGTAGATCTTGTCCTTCCCTCAATAAGCAAACTGTCGCCATAACCATTTGGCCAGTGGTGGCTGGGGCTCAAAAAAAAATTGGTGCGCAAACAAACAAAAAAAACAACATCAATTGCAGCCTCACTGTGCCCATCAATTGTCACCACTGTGCCATCAAACGCAGCTATTGTGCCCATCAATTGTCACCACTGTGCTATTAGTTGTCACCACTGTGCCATCAATTGTCGCTACTGTGCCATCAATTTTGCCACTGTGCCATCAAACGCAGCCACTGTGCCCATCAATTGTCGCCACTGTGCCATCAAACACAGCCACTGTGCTCATCAATTGTCGCCACTGTGCCATCAATTGCCACCAATGTGCCCATCAATTGTTGCCACTGTGCCATCAATTGTCGCCACTGTGCCATGAAACACAGCCAGTTTGCCCCCTCAAATACTGCCAGTTTGCCCCGTAAAATGCCACCAGATTGCCCCCTTAAATGCCACCAGATTTCTCCCTTAAATGCTGCCAGATTGCCCCCTCAAATGCCGCCAGTGTGCCCCCCTCCCCGGCCTGGCACTTACCTTTCTCAGGTCAGCCACCATCCTCTGCTCCCTCGATGTTTTCTCCCGCCCTCGATGTCGCTTCAGCCAATCAAATGACTGGCAACCAGACCCGGTGAACCTGATTGGCTGAGACGTGGGTCAGTGTTAACCAGTGGAAGCCGATTAGAGCTCACAGGCTGCAATCGGGAATGCCTATCACAGCCTCTGGCTACGATAGACACTTCCAAAACACACCCACCGCTGTTATTTAGATGGTCGGCACTCAACAGGGGGCCGGACATCTGAATAGTGGGCGGCAGCAGCGACAATACGTAGATTCATGGAATGCATGAATCTATGTATTGTTGATTGACAGGTGCAGGAGAGAGGGGGCGGCGCTCCTGCGCACACTATGGACACACCGCCACTGCAAAGCTAGGTAATGTCATTTATAAAGGAAATGGAGGCTTTAAAACTGCATTAATTTTCTTAATGCATCACTTCCAAGATAAGCAAACTTAACCACTTAAGACCCGGACCAATACGCTGGCAAATGACCCAAGGGGTTTTTGCGATTCGGCACTGCGTCGCTTTAACAGACAATTGCGCGGTCGTGCGACGTGGCTCCCAAACCTTTTTTTCCCACAAATAGAGCTTTCTTTTGGTGGTATTTGATCGCCTCTGCGATTTTTATTTTTTGCGCTATATACAAAAATAGAGCGACATTTTTGAAAAAAAATCAATATTTTTTACTTTTTGTTATAATAAAAAACCAATAAACTAAATTTTAGTCAAACATTTAGGCCAAAATTTATTTAGCCACATGTCTTTAGTAAAAAAAAAATTGCATTAAAAAAAAATTAGCTACCTAGCGGGAACAGCGACACTAATACAGCGATCAGAAAAATGATCGCTTAGTGATGCTGGCAATAGGGAGTGAAAGGGTTAACTAGGGCAGTGATCAAGGGGTTAAAACTTTTGGGGGGGGGTGGGGGGGCTACCCTGACACTAACACTGACTGACTGTCACACTGTCTGTCACACTGACACTAAATACAGTAATCATACATGTATGATTACTGCATTCAGTGACACTGTGACAGGGGGAGGGGGGCGATCGCGGGGGTTAAATGTGTTTGTGTCTGTGTGTAAGTGTGCTGTTGGTGCAGACTTACTTGTTGTGTTGTGATCTCTCCTCAGCGGCGCTTGAAACAAACGCCGAGGGAGAGATCACGTCGCTTCCTCCTTCCTGTGTTTACACAGGAGGAGGAAGTGACAGGGCGGGCGGGCGCGCGCATTGGCTGGGAGCGATCCGGAGGGGGCGGGTGAAAACGGATAGCCGCCCCCACTTGTCGGATCGCTCCTGCAGCCGCGCGGACCGCCGCATGTACGGGGGGGGGGTCCGATCGGACCCCTGATTCCCCCCAAGGCACCAACGTATATATACGTTGATGTGCCTGTCGGTGCCATTCTGCCGACGTAAATGTACATGCGGCGGTCCTTAAGTGGTTAATAAAAAATGTAAATGGTGGAGGTCCTGGCAGATAAAAAAAAGCCAGGCAATTCAAAACACTAGCAAATATACAAACTCAGTACATTTGTTTTAGTTAGATGGAATCCCCATGGTTTGCATGACGTAGTTGCACTTTTACACACACCTTCAAATGTATCATGATTATACGTTACATAATAAATTGAATTATCATTTACATGCTGCAAAGATTAATGGTAGGAACACCCCCCCCCCCCCCGTTCGGTTCGCACCAGAACATTCGAACGGACTGACCGTTCACACGAACATTTAGAACCCCATTGACGTCTATGTTCAAGTTCGAGTTCAAAAGTGCTCATTTTAAAGCCTAATATGCAAGTTATTGTCGTAAAACGTCTTTGAGAACCCGGGTCTTGTCCCAGGGAACATGTATCAATGTAAAAAAGAGTTTTAAAAACTGTCGTTTTTTTTCTGGGGCAGTGATTTTAATAATGCTTAAATAAAAAATAAAAACATGAAAAATTCCTTTAAATATTGTACCTGCTTGGTGTCTATAGTATGCCTGTGAAGTGGCACGTGTTTAGAACTGTCCCTGCAAAAAATGAGATTACTATAAGAAAAAGGTAATTTAAAACTGCTTGCGGTAAAGCTATACAGTGTATAAATATATATACAACACCTGGGATGCATATACATCCTCTACACACTGTAACTTTAACTGACTAGCCTGCCTGCCTGCCTGCTCTATCTACCTACTAAAAATGATACTCTCTCTCTGTCTTCTCTCTTTTAACCACTGCAACACACTACACAAGGCCGACCTGCAGGCGGCCTTTTATAGTGTGGGGCGTGTACTAAACCCCCTGAGCCATAATTGGCCAAAGCCAACCTGGCTTTGGCCAATTATGGCTCTCCGTTTATTGCAAGCTGTGATTGGCCAAGCATGCGGGTCATAGTGCATGCTTGGCCAATCATCAGCCAGCAATGCACTGCGATGCCGCAGTGAATTATGGGCTGTGAAATGTAACTCAAATTTGACGCGAACGGCCCAAAACGTTCGTAATTCCCTAATTAATGGTATAGCAGAAATTGTTGCTCTGAATGCATGAAAGGGCATCCTTGTATGTACAGAAATCTTTATAAAAATAATAAGACAGCCTACTAAAATCATGGAAAACCCACTTTAAATCAGTTCAGTATGCCGCTGAAAGACAAGCTCCCAGTGGCATGCTGCATTATAGAAACTACTAACAGGTTCAATTCAATAAGTTAAATGGACATTTTTTTGCCAAAGCTGACATTTTTTTCAGCAAAAAGTACTTGAAAAAAGTCATACAGCTATAAATACGAGCATTATAGCAAACAGCACCTTTGTTATAGCTTAGTCAATTACAATTGGTATATTCTGCTGTGTATAGAAATAAGGTACAGGTCTAAAAAGCAATTACACTGACTGAAGTGGAATTAGACATAGAAGCCAAACTTTCTATTGTCAGCATCAGTTAATAAGCTGGCACATTTTCTTTTACACTGCTGTTTCTGTGGTCTTTTTAAATTTTTCATCTTTCTTCCTCTAAGCATTGTGAGATGGAATTATTTAAAAAGCAATAATAGCATTGACCTCCATGCATAGTAATGGAATTACTGGCTTGCTGGTTCCTGTAGACCACATGACCATTGTTCTTGGTGCCAGTATTCTGATCCTCCAAAATAATGAATATTGTGGGAGCTACTGTCCTAAATACTGCTACCTCAGGTTAGGATTTAAAGGTAAGGGCGGATTACTACAGACCAGTGAGTTCTGGAGCCAGGATCTCTGTGCTGCATGCAGGGTAGGAATTTTATGGTTTTAGTTCAAGATGAGGTGAGTGTGCAGTAGAATAAAAGTTAATTTGGGTTAGAGATTAGTTGAGGACTCAGGTTAGGATAGCGTTAGGCTTAAGCCCCGTACACACGATCGGAATTTCCGATGGAAAAAGTCTGACTGTTTTGTTCCATCGGAAATTCCGACCGTGTGTATGCCCCATCGGAGGAATTCCATCGGAAATTCCGATGAATTCCACCTGAGTTTACATAGAGAACATGTTCTATTTTACTCCGATGGAATTCTGTCGGAATACATACGATCGTGTGTACGGGGCTTTAGACCTAAGGGGTGGTTAAAGTGGTTCTCAAGGTTTTTTACCGTAACACATTCTATGCATTAAGGTAAAAAAAAACTTCTGTGCTGCAGGATCCTCCCAGCCCCTCCTTCTTCTTACCGGAGCCCAGTACGATCCAGTGACGTGCACAAGAGCAGGGACTCTCGCCACTGTCTCTCTCCTCATTGGGCAGATTGGGTCGATCGAGTGCTCTGATGATGGAGTGGGAGGCGGGGTCGAGTCATCTGGTCTGTGTCATTAGACACAGACCGGGTGGCTCGGGAGCAAACCCGGACTAGTGCCCCCATGGAAAGCAGATTTCCATGGGTTAATTTGCCGAAGTGAAGGGGCCTGGAGCGCCTGCGTGGGAGCCCAGAAGAGATGATTTGCGCTGCTCTGTGCAAAACCATTGCACAGAGCAGGTAAATATAACATGCTTGTTATTTAAATAAGAAAAATTGAAGGTTTAATATAGGGCCGAAACAACTAATCGATTAATGCACAACTAATCGATTATGAAAATAGTTGTCAACTATTTTTATCATCGATTAATCGACCAATTGATTAGTTGGCATGATTATAGTATGCATTATTTGTTTACATATCAGGAAATACAGTGCAGCACACATACAGCTTAGTACACTATCCATACATGTGCCTGAGAATTTGTGAAAGTGTGAGGAGCAATGCCTCATGGGACATGTAGTCCTGGGCAGGAAGTGAATGGTTCTAAAGGCAGAAGTTTTTTTACCTTGCTATAGCGGGCGCTCTATACTATACTTTGCAGCTTGCTATTGAGGCACTATGAAGGCAGGAGGAGCCAGAAGCATCGGTGAGGGACCCCAGAAGTGGAGGATCTGGGCTGCTCTGTGCAAAACCATTACACAGAGCAGGTAAGTATAACAAGTTTGTTTAAAAAAAAATCAGACTCTGTGCAGGGAAGATCAGCATCTGAACCCAGAGAAAGTGGAGGTAATAGAAGGCATTACAATTACTGTAGTTGGTTATTTATATTTACCACTGCATATGGATATTTAAGAATAAATTGCCTTTTTTTTTTTGCCTTTTTTTTTTATTTACATATTAACTAAATTGTATACCACACTTTTTTTTAAGATTATCCGATTAGTCTATTAATTGAAACAATAATCGGCCAATTAATCGATTCTGAAAATAATCGTTAGTTGCAGCCCTAGTTTAACCACTTGTCCTCTGCCCACCGTCAAATGACGGCGGGCGGAGGACTCCATTATCCTGACATCACGTCATATGACGTGATGTCCTTTTAAAGCCGCGGGCGGGCAGGAAGGGGGTGTAAGTGCACAGTAGGCAAGTGGTTAATATTACTTTAAGTATTTTTATGGAGAGGTTTTTTTTTTGCTGTCCATGCCTCTGAGTGCTGAGTGTGAAAGTGAAAGAAAATCCCAAATTCGGTGTTATCACCACCAGACACTAGGGGACACTAGTGCTGGTGACCCTGGTGATAACCAGGTAATCACCTAACTTTGTGAGGATTTCTAATCAGTTCTAGTTTTGACCATCAGTTAAGAAGTGAAGGAAAATCTTACCAATGGAAAACACAGATGGAAAAAAAAAAAAGATTGACAGGTGTTATAACACTCCCTTAAGCCTCGTACACACGCTCGGTTTTGCCGAGTAAACCGAGCGTGTGTACGAGGCTTTCAGGTTTCTCGTCTGGAAATCTGGCAAGAATCTCGACAAGAAAAATAGAGATCCTGCTCTCTATTTTCTCGTTAAGATTCTTGTCGGCTAGTTTCCTGATGAAAAACCCGAGATTGTGTATACTTACCTGTCGCCATGGAAACCCGAGCATGCTCGAAATGACTTTGACGCATGCACGGTAGCTTCCACGGCATAGGTAGGGTGAAGAAAGATGGCGGCGACGGCATCGAATGTGACCAGCGCAAGCTCGTCGTACGTAATAACGTCACTTCATTCTTGTCTTTCAAGAGAAATGCGGTTCTTTTGAAAGATCTGTGTGTACACTCGGGCGGCAAAGGACTCTTGCCAAGAATCTCATCGGGAAAAACAACGTTTTTTTTTTAACGAGATTCTTGCCCGTGTGTACAAGGCCTGAGGCACCGACCCCTATTGTGATGCCCAAGTGAAGGTCAATTGTGTAGACCCTGTTCCATTGAATCACCTCCAGCCAACTTTTAGTTTTAGTATGGAACTTCACCACTATTCAGGGTGAAGTGACATAGGGGGAGATTTACTAAAACTGGTGCACCCAGAATCTAGTGCAGCTGTGTATAGTAACCATTCAGCTTCTAGGTTTTATTGTCAACGCTTAAGTAAACAAGCTGAAAGCGGAGTTCCATCAATAAAAAAGTCAGCAGCTACAAAAAGTGTAGCTGCTGACTTTTATTAATCAGACACTCACCTGTCCCAGGCTCCAGCGATGCGGTTGTACAAAGCCCCGCTTGCCTCCCCCTCCTCTCCCCCTCCTTTCTGTGGCGCCGTGACTATGGGCGCCCGGCTGAGGCTTGACATCTGGGCACGAGAGAGAGGGGGAAAAGGTGAACTTACTTCCGGCACCGCGGTGTCCCCAGGAGGAAGTGGGAGCTAGAACCCTCTAAAAAGAGGGTTTCTGCCCCCCCCTGAAAAATGACATGCTAAATGTGGCATGTCAGGGGGCCACCTTCCCTTAAAGCGGAAGTTCCATTTTTGGGTGAAAGTCCGCTTGAAGTTGGTTACTATGCATAGCTGCGCTAAATTCTGGGTGTACCGGTTTTAGTAAATCTCCCCCTATGTCACTTCACCCTGAATAGTGGTGAAGTCCCATGCTGAAACTAAAAGTTGTCTGGAGGTGATTCAGTGGAACAGGGTCTACACCATTGACCTTCACTTGGGCATTACAATAGTGGTCGGTGGATTACAAGTAGTTTACATGCCTTGACGGGTTCAATATACAAGTCAGGACTCCTAAACGTGAAGAACAGACCCATTACCTGAGTTGGAACATCTACAATCCCTATAGCCCAACTTCTGCCACAGGTCAAACCTATAATAATTTATTAGAAAGGAAAGATTTCAGTCTCCTGACTTCTATAGAGAATTCTAATACTCTACCTCTTTATTGAGCTGTGGATTTTTAAAGCTCAGAATGGTTTGCAAGTGATGCCAGCTGTGGGAATACATTAGAAAAGCCCGAATGTACAGCAGCTTGTGAGATCTGTATGCATTTCTGGCAAGCTGTGAAAACACAGACCATCTGAATGGTACAGCAGGTCTCCTAGCAACATTACTACTACACACCATGGGACTATATGTTTACAGGTTTAATAAGCTATCAGGAAAACACCACACAGCAAGTCAATTAAACAGATCATTGTTGGTGCTGTGCACATAAATTCTTCTAACATGATATTTCTTTACACAGTAGCACATGCAGTGTCAACCTATTTATCGCAGTAGTTTAAACTATTTTCTTCTACAGTAAAGAAAACTTTTTCTTAAAGCGGAAGTAAACCCATCGATTTAACAGTTTCAAAATGCAGTTAAATTTCCAGTATGCCGGGATTGCCAACTGTCACATTGGTTGTGCTCTCAACCAAACTGTCAAACCATCCAATGGTTGGTGTCATAACTGATCACATGTGCAGCACCATGGCAGTTGAAGATTAAACATAGGTCAAGATGGCAGCTTCCTTGGCTGAAAATGATAGAAGGGTTTACTTCCACTTTAAGCCTCATGCACAGGGTAGTATGGGTCCATACAAAGTGTAGAGCCTGAGTAATCACTTTCCGAGGACCTGCATCTGTTGTGTGCACCCACCCATCAAGATGAATTAGAAGATGCAGCTGTAGGCTATTATGTGCCGGGAGTTGCATAAAGCAACCACATGCACATGAACGTATGCTCCAAAGGCAAATGGTGTGTATTCAGTGCATATGTCTATGCATGGGTATCGGAAAAGTGATTGTGCAGGCTTTGCTTGCTCAATGATCCCTGTGCAGCCCTGTGCATGAGGCCTGACAGGTACACTTTAAAGAGCATCATACATTTTTTTGCCACAGATAAATCTTCTTGTCTCTGTATGCTAACTTAGAGCTGGTCTTAATTACCTCCAGTTTCCTGAAGGAGACAATCTAAGGCCTCGTACACACGATCGGACATATCCGATGAAAACGGTCCATGGACCATTTCCATCGGATATGTCCGATCGGGAGTTTGATCCGATGGCGTGTACACACCATCGGATCAAATTCCCCCGCCGCCGGACGGCACGGTGACGCGGCGGTGACGTTGACGCCGCCACGTCACCGCCACGTCACCGCACCAGGAAGTTAAACACTTCCGCGCATGCGCCGAATCCATTCGGCGGCGGCGCGGCGGCGGTGGGGCACGACATGTCTGCTGGTAAGTGTACTAACCAGCAGACATGTCGGGCGGACAGATTCCACCGGATGGATTTCAAAGCATGCTTTGAAATCTGTCGGGTGGAGAAATCTGTCCGCTAGCCCATACACACGAGCGGAGATGTCTGCTGAAACGGTCCATCGGACCGTTTTCAGCGGACATATCCCCTCGTGTGTACGAGGCCTTAGACTAGCCTATCTAGCCCTGTAAAAAGAAATCACTATACGTATGTTTTTTGGAGCTGCTCCAGTCCGGTCTCCAGCGGTAGAAGCTCTGTGCAGGAGACAGCCAACGACAGTTGTGAAATGCCTGGGAAATTACATCACCCATAGAATTACTATGGGGCTTCCATTGACGGCTGCCTCCGCTGCACCTGCCTCACGGAGAAGACTTTGACCAGACTGGAGAAGCTTCTGAAAAGCTAAAGGAGGGCAAAATAAAAATGGTGAATAAAAAACTATAATCAATTTAGCCTCTCTCATGACACAGATTTTGGGGTTCTTTATAGACTCTCTTAATTACATATATATCTGAATATTCGTATTCAGATACGTATTCAGCCCCTGAGTCAACACTTTGTAGAACCACCTTTTGCTGAAATTACAGCTGCAAATCTTTTTGGGGATGTCACTACCAGCTTTGCACATCTAGAGAAAAACATTTTTGACAATTCTTCTGTGCAAAATAGCTCAGGCTCTGTACGATTGGATGGAGAGCATCTGTGAACAACAATTTTCAAGTCTTGCCACAGATTCTCAATTAGATTTAGGTCTGAACTTTGACTGGACCATTCTAACACATACATATGCTTTGATTTAAACCATTCCATTGTAGATCTGGCTGTATGTTTAGGGTTATTTTCCTGCTGGAATGTGAAGCTCTGCCTCAGTCTCAAGTCTTTTGCAGACTCTAGCAGGTTTTCATCTGAGATTGCCTTGTATTTGGCTCTATCCATCTGCCCATCAACTCTGACCATTTTCCCAGTGCTGAAGAAAATAATCCCCACAACATGATGCTGCCACCACCATGTTTCACGGTGGAGACGGTGTGTTCAGGGTGATGTACAGTGTTGGTTTTCTGCCACACAGAGCATTGTGTTGTTAGGCCAAAAAGTTAAATTTTGGTCTCATCTGACCAGAGCACCTTCTTCCACATGATTGCTGTGTCCCCCCACGTGGCTTCTCGCAAACTGCAAACGGGGCTTCTTATGGCTTTCTTTCAACAATGGCTTTCTTCTTGCCACTCTTCCATAAAGGCCAGATTTGTGGAGTGTGCAATTAATAGTTTCCTGTGGACAGATTCTCCCACCTGAGCTGTGATATCTGCAGCTCCTCCAGAGTTACCATGGGCCTCTTAGTTGCTTCTCTGATTAATGCTCTCCTTGCCCAGACTGTCAGTTTAGTTGGACAGTCATGTCTTGGCAGGTTTGCAGTTGTGCCATAAACTTTTTATTTTCGGATGATGGATTGAACAGTGCTCCGTGAAATGTTTAAAGCTTGGGATAATTTTTTATTTACTAACCCTGCTTTATACTTCTTCACAACTTTATCCCTGACCTGTCTGGTGTGTTCCTTGGCCTTCATGGTGTTGTTTGCTATCTACCAAAACCATGAGGGCTTCACAGAACAGCTGTATTTATACTGAGATTAAATTAAACACAGGTAATCTCTATTTACTAATTAGGTGACTTCTGAAGGCAATTGGTTCCAATAGATTTTAGTTAAGTTTAGGATTATCACAGTAAAGGGGGATGAATACAAATTGCATGCCATACTTTTCAGATATTTATTTGTAAGGAAATTGAAAAAACATTTATCATTTTCCTTCCTCTTCACAATTATGTGCCACTTTATGTTGGGCTATCACATACATTCCCAATAAAATACATTTATGTTTTCAAGGGGTATGAATACATTTTTCAAGGCATTGTATGTATATATATATATATAGATATATATCTATATCTATAGATATAGATATATATCTATATATATATCTATATCTATAGATATAGATAGATATATATATATATATATCTATATGTATCTATCTATCTATCTATGTATATATATATATATATATATATAGATAGATAGATAGATAGATAGATAGATAGATAGATAGATAGATAGATAGATAGATCTCTATATCTATATAGATGGATATACACATAGATAGATATATAGATAGATATATAGATAGATAGATAGATAGATAGATAGATAGATAGATAGATAGATCTCTTTATCTATATAGATGGATATATAGTTATATATACAGTGCCTTGCGAAAGTATTCGGCCCGCTTAAACTTTGCCACCTTTTGCCACATTTCAGGCTTCAAACATAAATATTAGTAAGGGGGCTGAATAATTTTGCACGCCCAATTTTTCAGTTTTTTTATTTGTTAAAAAAGTTTGAAATATCCAATACATTTCGTTCCACTTCATGATTGTGTCCCACTTGTTGTTGATTCTTCACAAAAAATTACAGTTTTATATCTTTATGTTTGAAGCCTGAAATGTGGCAAAAGGTCGCAAAGTTCAAGGGGACCGAATACTTTCGCAAGACACTGTATCTATCTATATATAGATAGATAGATAGATAGATAGATAGATAGATAGATAGATAGATAGATAGATAGATAGATAGATAGATATATAGATAGATTTAGATCTATATATATAGATCTATATATATATATATATTGAGAGAGAGAGAGAGAGAGAGAGAGAGAGAGTTGTATGTTTCAATTAGTAGTAGAGTATTGTACTAACTGTGTTAACCATCGATTAATGCAGAAATCTGAAATAATTCTGAAAATGCTTCTGAAAGACACATATTTATCTACTGGACTGCAAGTGAGGAGGATCTTTCCTAATTTCACCTGAACTTTATCAACTTCTACACCACAATAAAACTTAAAGTGGTTGAAAACCCTCACATTTACCCAGTGAGGTGACTGGCCTCAGGTGATACAAAGAGAGGAAACAAATAATACATCAATTCATATGTCATCTATACTCAGGCCATAAGATACAATTGGATCTGTTCAGAGACCACCGACAGAAAGGCCCAACAAAAACACCTCAGGAGGAAAGTCAATCCACTGACAACCAGCACACAAATCAGGTGAGCAATGAACATCTCTAAACCAGTTTAACATTATTAAACAGATTATTATTATTATCATACAGGAGTCATAGAAAAGGACAAACGATGGTCACCTCCCCACGCATAGAAGCTCAAATAAAGATTACAAAAGAGCTCTAGTCTTGTACTCACAAAGACACCAGACTATTCCTGAAACCACCTTTCTAGTATATCAACAACCCCCAATCTAAGACAGCTTATTGTGAGAAGTTCCCTAAACAGCCCAGTACTAAATGAAATATATTCTTCCATGTAGAAGAGATGTGAAATCTGTAACTGTTTTCCCTAAATAGCTTCCTTTACCTTAGTGCAGTCCTCCTTCACTTACCTCATCCTTCCATTTTGCCTTTAAATGTCCTTATTTCTTCTGAGAAATCCTCACTTCCTGTTCTTCTGTCTGTAACTTCACACAGTACTGCAAGGCTTTCTCCCTGGTGTGGAGAAATCCTCTTGAGGGGGGCGAGCAGCAGGGTCAGGACACTCTCTACTTTGCAGATAGAGAAATAAGCTGTGTGTTAGTGGGCGTCCTGACACACCTGCTCGCCCCCTACCCCCTCAAGAGGCTTTCTCCACACCAGGCATAAAGCCTTGCATTATGGTGTTGAGTTACAGACAGAAGAACAGGAAGTGAGTATTTCTCAGAAGAAATAAGGACATTTAAAAGCAAAATGGAAGGATGAGGTAAGTGAAGGATGACTGCACTAAGGTAAAGGAAGCTATTTAGGGATTTTTTTTTTACCTTTTCAACCTCTTTAAACATGGAATACCTGAAACGGTGTGCAAAATACCCTATAGGACCCTCATAGATTCACATTTAACAACAAGACAGATATAGCGGCCCATCTCTAAATCAGAGGCCACATCATAATGATCTGAATATTATGGTACTGGTGGGGATCTTCAAATCACACAAAGAAAGGCTGGAATGGGAAAGCACATTTTAATAAAAATGTAAAACTTTAGATAGTGGTCTAAATAGGCAAAGGAATTTTTTTATGCAACACTCTAATTTCTGATCTTTGACAATAAAGCCTATTTCAAGGTGGCAGGAGGAAAAGGGAGCAGCAGGAGGAGAATTTCACCATTACAATGATTTACACTCCAGGCCTCTTGTACATTTTAATTAGATTACCTATAAGCTTTTTTTATTAATGTACTTGCCCACCTCTGAAACTGCTATGGTCTTTTGTTTTATCACTCAATAATGTTTGCAGTGAATAGTATGTCAATGTCTATTTATCTAACATATTTATACATATGATTTTAATTATGAATTGAGGAGGGTACTTCCACTTCAGTGCTATATCTGATTTAGGTCCAAAGAGGTTTGCGGTCATTTTTCAATATATAGAAAAGTTGCTTTTAGGTTTTCTTGTTTTCTTGTTTTCCCTAATGTGTGCATGAAATAACTTTCCTAATGGGATGAATTTTAGGGGGCAGCAAACAGTCTTTCAGTGTCTTCACTGTTATGTACTTAGAAGTGTTTCCACCGGTCATTTGTAGGCCAGCATCCCTAAGTAAATCCAAACACGTATTTTTTGGACTATAAGATGCACTTTTTTCCCCCAGAAATATGGGGGAAAATGTCCCTGCGTCTTATAGTGCGAATATATGACAGGCACCTCCCCCGCCGCCGCTGGCAACGCCCCCTGCCACCGCTCGCATCCCCTCCTGCCACCACCACCAGAAGAGAGGCAGGAGAGTGGGGGACAGACTTCCAAACCCCCCAGTGGCCCCGAGCGATCTTCTGGCAGGTTCCTCAGACAGAAAACAGAGCATTTAGCAGCTCGGGCTGCTCTGTCTTCTGTTAGGTGCAAGAGATAACATCAGGTAAGGCTGCATTTGTGGCAACGTTCACTCTGCATTTCAATGGCATGGTCACTCTGCATTTACTATGGCAATGGTCACTCTGCATTTACTATGGCATGGCCACTCTGCATTTACTATGGCAATGGTCACTCTGCATTTACTATGGCAATGGTCACTCTGCATTTACTATGGCAATGGTCACTCTGCATTTACTATGGCAATGGCCACTCTGCATTTACTATGGCAATGGCCACTCTGCATTTTCTATGGCAATGGTCACTCTGCATTTACTATGGCATGGCCACTCTGCATTTTCTATGGCAATGGCCACTCTGCATTTTCTATGGCAATGGCCACTCTGCATTTTCTATGGCATGGCCACTCTGCATTTTCTATGGCATGGCCACTCTGCATTTTCTATGGCATGGCCACTCTGCATTTTCTATGGCATGGCCACTCTGCATTTTCTATGGCAATGGTCACTCTGCATTTACTATGGCAATGGTCACTCTGCATTTACTATGGCATGGCCACTCTGCATTTACTATGGCATGGCCACTCTGCATTTACTATGGCAATGGTCACACTGCGTTTACTATGGCAATGGTCACTCTGCATTTACTATGGCATGGCCACTCTGCATTTACTATGGCAATGGTCACTCTGCATTTACTATGGCAATGGTCACTCTGCATTTACTATGGCATGGCCACTCTGCATTTACTATGGCAATGGTCACTCTGCATTTACTATGGCAATGGTCACTCTGCATTTACTATGGCATGGCCACTCTGCATTTACTATGGCCTGGCCACTCTGCATTTTCTATGGCAATGGCCACTCTGCATTTTCTATGGCAATGGCCACTCTGCATTTTCCATGGCAATGGCCACTCTGCATTTACTATGGCATGGCCACTCTGCATTTACTATGGCATGGTCACTCTGCATTTACTATGGCATGGCCACTCTGCATTTACTATGGCATGGCCACTCTGCATTTTCTATGGCATGGCCACTCTGCATTTACTATGGCAATGGCCACTCTGCATTTACTATGGCAATGGCCACTCTGCATTTACTATGGCAATGGCCACTCTGCATTTTCTATGGCAATGGCCACTCTGCATTTTCTATGGCAATGGTCACTCTGCATTTTCTATGGCAATGATCAGGCTGCATTTCATGGGCACTGGAAAATATTTTAGTACACCACTTGGTTCAGAATATATTTTTTTCTTGTTTTCTTCCTCTAAAACCTAGGTGAGTATTATGGTCAGGTGCGTCTTATGGTGCGAAAAATACAGTAGTTAGTCTGGATGGGCCTTTTTAGGCATTCTACAGATTCACATAAATATCTAAAAAAAACATATTTTATATTCATAACATACCATAAAAATACAATAAAACACATATGTTGAGCTGTAAAGAACTTATAAGCAGCTTAAACGTGCCACCCAGTCTACCTATGTGTGTTATTTACCAACAAAAATTATTTGAACTGCAACAGTGGTGAAGGGCTATTTGTTATGTATTTCCTCCATTATTATTTCTTCCACCATGTTCCTTATATAAACTATAATAGTCTGAGGTTATAGTATTTTATTTAATATTATTATTATTTATTTTATATGTTATATCTTTTTTGTATATACAATCTTTGTTTTTGAATAAGCATTTAATTTTGGTTGCACCCATGAGGGATTCACAAATATTGGTTTTCCAAGGGGAAGGCACAGTACAAGCCCCCTGACCTTATCTGAGAAGGCTGGATGGGGTGGAGTCACATCTCTTAGTCAATTGTGTATCTAAATTTAAAGGGGTTGCAAAGGTACAATTTTTTTCCCCCTAAATAGCTTCCTTTACCTTAGTGCAGTCCTCCTTCACTTACCTCATCCTTCGATAAATGTCCTTATTTCATCTGAGAAATCCTCACTTCCTGTTCTTCTGTCTGTAACTCCACACAGTAATGCAAGGCTTTCTCACTGGTGTGGAGTGTCATGCTTGCCTCCTCCCTTGGACTACAGGAGAGTCAGGATGCTCTCTAAGTTGCAGATAGAGAAAGGAGCTGTGTAAGTGGGTGTCCTGACTCTCCTGTAGTCCAAAGGAGGGGGCAAGCACAACACTCCACACCAGGGAGAAAGCCTTGCATTACTGTGTGGAGTTACTGACAAAAAAAAAACAGGAAGTGAGGACTTATCAAAAGAAATAAGGACATTTAAAAGCAAAATCTAAGGATGAGGTAATTGAAGGAGGACTGCACTAAGGTAAAGGAAGCTATTTAGGGAAAAAAAATTGTACCTTTACAACCCCTTTAAGTTTGAGCTATTGAGATAAACAGGTTTTATAGATTCAACTAATAGCTAGCTTTGAAAGAATAATAATCTTATTTTATATTTATTTTCTTAAAACATACAATATTATTTTGTGTTTTGATCAGTGTAATTAAAGTTGTAAAGGAAATTATATTTTTTTGCTGAAATTACTGTTTACAGGGTATAGAGATATAATAGTTAACTTATTCCTTTTAAAAATAGATAAAAATCAATCATATAATGTACCTGTAGTTTTTTAGTTTTGTTTTTGCATGTTATCCTGCATCTGTGCTATACAGAGCCATAGAGCAGTGATGGTTTGGAACATGAAACTACAAACTCCCAGTACTGTGGTCATCAGGAAACAGACAACCAGGAAGTGTCCAGGACAGAGAAGAATTACAGCAACATCAGAGCAAAAACAAACAATGAGGACATGAAACCAGGACTGCAGTAAGGTAAAGGAAGCTATTTAGCTCAAAAAAAAAATGTCCTTTAGTGACCCTTTAATGTAACAAAATGTGCTATACATTCCCTTTACAAAAGAGGAAATTGCGTTCGGTGCCCTTGGTTAAAACATAGCCTGTAGAAGGGAAATTGATGACATTTTCATATCAATGTATCCCTGCCAAATATTATGGATTCTTTCCATCTGTCTAAATGAATCACCCCATTTTAATTAGTAATTCTGTATTTGTTATCGTGGTTTATGGAACATAAGCCTGCAAAGAGATGTTTGATGCGAACATAGTTTTACAAATCTATCAAAAATAATCCTTTAGCAAAACTGTGGTTTGTAGTAGGTCTCTGCTGCAGCTGAGGCAGTTCTAAGGATGAGGCGAAAGAAAATGTACCCTGGGCTCAGGCAAAAATGCCAAGATGTAAACTTGTTAGTAGTGTTGCTCACGAATATTGCATATTCGAGTATTCGCGAATAAATCGAATATCGCGGTGAATATTCGCTATTGCTATTCGCAAATTTATTTTTAAAACAGATCACATCCTAGTGATCTCCATCGACGTCTAAAAGCATTGCTGGTATGATTAGAGACCCTGGGCCGAGTAGCTGAGGCGATCCTTTTATGTTGCCGAATATTCGCGAATACTTTCTCTGCCCTTCTGTGTTTTGTGTATAAAAAAAATAAAAAAATTTGCTTTAGTTTAGTCATATAAGTTTGTGTAAGTAGAGTTAGTGTTTAGTGCATATTAGTTTAGTAATCCAGGAAATGATCTCCGTTTTCGCGTGTTGACGATACTTTCGCAATCAATTTCGCATTAGCGAAATTTCGCAAAAAAATTTTTTTTGATAAAATATCGCGAATATTCGATATTAACGAATATTTCGCGAATATTCTTCTATATGTTCGTGAAATATCGCAAAATCGAATATGGCGTATTCCGCTCATCACTAATTGTTAGTATTATAGCCTGAATAGCTGATGTTCAGAAACAGCTTGTATCCAAGACCGCACAGCTCGAAAAAAGACAAGAGATGTCTGTTTTAAAGAAATATTTTTCTCTTTCATGTTTTTACCTTCTTAAAAATGATATGTAAGGATAGGAAAGGATATACTGAAACCCAAAATGTTACACAACATTCCAAAACATTCCTAATCCCTAACTAAGGGCCAGATTCAGTAAGAAGTTACGCAGCTTAGGCTGGGTTCACACTACGATTTTCCCGTCCGTCAGCCGCATACGATTTCAGTTTTGAAAACGTACGGGCCCGTACGGGAAAACGCATACATAGACAATGCATTGCAAATCGTATGCACTCAGATGCATCCGGGTGCGTACGATTTGCTGGCAAAACGTTTTTTAACAGTACACAAAACCATGTTTGACCACGGTTTTGAGTCAGTTTTTTAAACCGTATGGCAAACGCATACGTTTTTTTTTAACATTAAAGTCAATGGAAAACGCACATATGTGCGGTTCCATACGTATAAAGCGTATGCGTTTTTTGTCTGCGCATGCGCATTTTCAAAACAAGAAAATCTTTTTTTATTAAATGACACTAATTCCAAAAACGTATGCGTTTTTTTAATCAAAACCGGATGGAACCGTACGCACTTTTTGAATACGTTTTTTCATATAAATCGTATGCGGCTGACGGATGGGAAAATCGTAGTGTGAACCCAGCCTTATCTCTAGATAAGCCGCATAACTTCTTAGATGCGCCGGCGTATCTTTTTTCTGTATTCAGAAAACAAGATACGCCGGGATTGAGTTAAAATACGAGCGTCGTAATTGTATTATGCCGTCGTATCTTAACTGCATGTGTAAGATGGCCGCTAGGGGCGTTCCCGCTGATTTACGCCTAGAATATGTAGATCAGCGAGATACGCCCATTCACAAACGTACGCCCGGCCGACGCAGTGAATTTACACCGTTTACATAAGGCGTTTTCCGGCGTAAAGATAAACCACCAAAAAAATGGCGCATCCTATGTTAAGTATGGACGTCGGGACCGCTTCAAATTTTTCAGATTTCAGGTCGTTTGCGTAACTCGTCCGTGAATGGGGATTTACTTCAATTATGTTCACGTCAAAAACAATGCGTCGTAGCATCATAATTTGGAGCATGCGCACTGGGATACGTCCACGGTTGGCGCATGTGCGTAAAAAATGTGGGGTCACAACACATTACCATAAAACACGCCCACCTCATTCACATTTGAATTACACGGGCTTATGCCGGCCCATTTACACTACGCCGCCGTAACTTAGCTTGGTGAATACAGCATTTGCCTCGCTAATTTACGGCGGCGTAGCGTATCAGAGCTACTTTACGCCCGCGTAATTTTAAACCGGGCTACCTGAATCTGGCCCTAAGTATTTTTCCTGCATCAAATAAAAATAAATAAAAAATAAAACATTTTAACCATGAATGGTCAATAAAACACAACTGCAGGCAATACTTTTTTTTAATTTTTAGGCTGGGTTTACAACGCAGTACAAAGAGGCTCTCAGCAGGGGTCCGGTGCGTCCCCGTTCACTGTTTTAGGTCCGAATTCAGTCCAAATTCACCCATATGGATCAGAAGATACCCAGGACCCCTGTACAATTCACTCCGGAGCTGCTCTGGAGATGTGTGAACTGGTTCCATTGAGAACTGGTCACAATCTCCTGGTATGCAAATTCGCAATAGTGTGAACCCAGCCTGAATTTTGGATAGAGCAGAGGAGGGATAGAACTAGGTTTTTATTGGGGAAAGTTCCTTGTATTTCCTGTGTGGTCTTTAACCACTTAAGGACACATTCATGCCGATATGAGTCGGCAGAATGGCACGGCTGGTCACAATCACGTACCTGTATGTGTCTCTTTAAGCCCAGCCCTGGGCTCGCGAGCGCGCCTCGCGACCCGGTCCAAAGCTCCGTGAACATGCCCGTGGGACCTGCGGACCCGATCTCCGCCGGTGTCCCGCGAACGGTCACCGGAGCTGAAGAACAGGGAGAGGTGTGTTCAAACACACCTTCCCCGTTCTTCATTGTGGCAGTGTCAGTGATTGTCTGTTCCCTGATATATGGAAAGACGATCACTGACGTCACACGTCCAGCCCCGCACCCCTACAGTTAGAAACACATATGAGGTCACACTTAACCCCTACAGTGCCCCCTAGTGGTTAACTCCAAACTGCAATTGTCATTTTCACAGTAAACAGTGCATTTTTATAGCACTTTTTGCTGTGAAAATAACAATGGTCCCAAAAATGTGTCAAAATTGTCTGATGTGTCTGCCATAATTTTGCAGTCACAAAAAAAATCGCTGATCGTCGCCATTAGTAGTAAAAAAAAAAATATTAATAAAAATGCAATAAAACTATCCCCTATTTTGTAAACGCTATAAATTTTGCGCAAACCAATCGATAAGAGCTTACTGCGATTTTTTTTACCAAAAATAGGTAGAAGAATACGTATCGACCTAAACTGAGGAAAAAATATATTTTTGGGGGATATTTATTATAGCAAAAAGTAAAAAATATAGCTTTTTTTTCAAAATTGTCGCTCTATTTTTGTTTAAATAAAAACCACAGAGGTGATCAAATACCACCAAAATAAAGCTCTATTTGTGGTAAAAAAAGGATGACAATTTTGTTTGGGAGCCACGTTGTACGACCGCGCAACTGTCAGTTAAAGTGACGCAGTGCCGAATCGCAAAAAGGGGCAGTGTCCTTAACCTGCATAATGGTCCGGGTCTTAAGTGGTTAAGGGTAACATTATGTTAATGAAAATATGCCTGATTCCTGTATAATTCTTGCAGCATTGTCAATCTGGTGAGTGGGTAGTGTTAGATGCACTAGCAAATTTAAATAAGTCTTAACCAACAAATTAAACTGCAAACACTTCTTAGGCCTCGTACACACGATCAAATCTGTCCGCTGGAAACGGTCTGCTGGACCGTTTCAGCAGACAGATTCGATCGTGTGTATGGCCGAGCAGACAGATTTGTCCACCCGACAGATTTCAAAGCATGCTTTGAAATCTATCGGGTGGGAATCTGTCCGCCCGACATGTCTGCTGGTTAGTACACTTACCAGCAGACATGTCGTCCCGCACCGCCGCCGCACCGCCGCCGAATGGATTCGGCGCATGCGCGGAAGTGTTTTACTTCCTGGTGCGGTGACGTGGCGGCGTCAACGTCACCGCCACGTCACCGACACGTCAGCGCGCCGTCTGCTGGCGGGGATTTTGGTTTGCTCGTGTGTACACGCGAGCAAACCAAAATCCCAGCAGACAGATTTGTTCAAATCGGTCGGTCCGACCGATTTGAACAAATAGATTGCCTCGTGTGTACGAGGCCTTAAAGGGGTTGTAAAGGTAAATGTTTTTTCACCTTAATGCATATACAAATTACTTGCCTGAGCCCTCGAAAGTCCCGCGCTCGCCCCCGTCATCCTCCTCCTTTCTGAGCCTGGCCGTTGATTGGCTACACTGGATGGATTGAAAGCAGCACAGCCATAGGCTCGCGCTGCTGTCAATCACATCCAATGACGCGGCGTGCCGGTGGTTGGGGCCGAATGATATAATGACCGGCAATAGCCGCCGGCTGTATCACGGGAGCGCCCAGGCAGAAACTCAACACCATGCGAGCTTGCATGAAGGTGTTGAGTTCTTGCGTGGAGGAGCTGAAACAGCCTCCGAGGGACCCCAGAAGACTGGGTTCGGGGACAACACTCTGTGCAAAACAAGCTGCACAGTGGAGGTAAGTATAACATGTTTGTTGTTTAAAAAAAAATATAAACTTTACCAAAAAGTTGGTCGGTATGTGTATAGTACAACAGTAAAAGGTACCTGTATATACCACACAACACATATATACAATATGCTCAGGACTATGTGATGTACATTGTACGTTACATAATCGTGACTGCTGCAATCTTCTGTATGCTGTGTCGTAAATTGCATACTCCTGACCACTACCACTGTATACTGCACTATTCTTTACTATATAATGCTGACCCCCTGTTCTCTTTACACTAGGTTGTATATTACAAATTCTTAACTCTTGCAATCTGTATGCTTTGTCACACTTTACATACTTTTGACTACTACCCCTGTATACTGCACTATACATTATAATTCTGAACGCTGCTCCCTCTACACTAGTATGTGTCACATACTCCTGGCCAATGGACTCTGTCAGCTGTACTGTACATTACATACTTCTGACTGCTGCCATCTGTATTCGGTGTAGTACACTGCATAGTCCTGTCCATTACCACAGTATACTTTACATGAGGCTGTGAATTACATACTACTTACCAATGCACTCTGTCAGCTGTGCTGTACATTACATATTCCCGATTGCTGAACTCCGTATACTGTGGTGTACTTGGCAAACTCTTACCTGCTGCACTCCTTCCATATAGAGTGGTCAGGATTATGTAACATATCGCCCTGTGTAAAGAGTGCAGTGGTCAGAAGTATGTAATGTAGCGCTCTGCTCCTGTTGAACAGGCACTACTTTAAATTTAGTGGGGGTCTGAGCTGTTATTTGGCTCAGACCAGAGTGATTAAGGGCAATTTAGTCTCTGTTCCAGCCATGGCTGTGCTGAAAGTATCCACCATTGCTCGTCTGGGGGTGTCACTAGAGTGGCAGAAATCTTCTAACACCTAGAATGTGCTGCACATTCTGGGTGTAAGAAGATTTCAGATTGGTGGTGGCATTTTATTTTCATCTAAGCAAGACGCATCAAACTAAGAAGATTCAATCACTTTTTATTTCACTCTATGGGCCAGATTCAGGTAGATGGGAGCATCTTTAATCTGGAGTAACGTTTCTCATTTACGTTACTCTGGCGAAATTTTAGGAGCAAGTGCTGTTATTCATGAAGCACTTGCTCCTAAAGTTGCGGCAGCGTATCGAAAATGAGCCGGCGGAATTCAAATTGGGCGGGTACGGGGCGTGTATTTTTTAAACTAAGCGAGATCCCCCGGCGAACGTACTGCGCATGCGTCGACTGTCAATGAATCCCAGTGCGCATGCTCCAAATTCTGTCTGTGAACGTCAATGACGTCAAATCCCCATTCATGGACGTTTTACGCAAGCGACGCAAATGTATTCACGATTCACAATTCACGATCGTATTCGCCCCCAGCGCCATTTTTAAATTAAAGGTGCGATGCGATGGCGAAATTCAATTACGCCGCTCGTATCGGAACTCCAACCCGGCGTTTCTTGTTTTCTGGTTACAGAAAACAAAAACGCCGGCTTAAAGTGACAGTTAGGCTGGAGTATCACTGATACTCCAGCCTAACTCTACCTGAATCTGGCCCTATGTTGGGATAATTTGTCATGGACACTTATGATACTATTTGTGTTTAATATCAATTTAATCATTATATATGCTACCTATTTAGCATTTCTACTCACAGATCACGATTGTGCAATGGTATATTGATTCACTGTGTGGTATAGCGCCCTCTTTTTTTCTTCCTTAATGCATTGTTATAGCACTGATCACTATAAAAATGCCAATGGTCCCAAAAATGTGTAAAAAGTGTCCGAAGTGTCCGCCATAATGTCGCAGTACCGATAAAAATCTCTGATTGCCGCCATTACTAGTAAAAAAAAAATATTAAGAAAAATGCCATAAAACTATCCCCTATTTTGTAAATGCTATAACCTTTGCGCAAACCAATCAATAAACGCTTATTGTGATTTTTTTTTTTACGAAAAATATGTAGACGAATACGTATCGGCTTAAACTGAGGAAAAAAAAAGTTTTTTTTATATATTTTTGGGGGATATTTATTATAGCAAAAAGTAAAAAATATTCATTTTTTTCAAAATTGTCGCTCTATTTTTGTTTATAGCGCAAAAAATAAAAACCGCAGAAGTGATCAAATACCACCAAAAGAAAGCTCTATTTGTGGGAAAAAAAGGACGCCAATTTTGTTTCAAAGCCACGTCGCACGACCGCGCAATTGTCATTTAAAGCGACGCAGTGCCGAATCGCTAAAAGTGGCCGGGTCTTTGACCAGCAATATGGTCCGGGGGTTAAGTGGTTAATATCTGTTAATATAAGATATTGACCACAAAATGAATACATTGTTTTGGGCAAACTCATGGCAGGGAAGCACAACCACTGTGTAGAAATGGAAAGCAGGAAGAAAAACTAGGTACATATGGCTGCTTCTAAATGCACATACAGTAGGGTGACCAGACATCCCCGGTTTCCAGGGACAGTCCCCGGATTGAGGACACTGTTCTCGGACCAACTCTCTCCCTGGTTTTGCCCCCAGATTGGATTTAAACAGGGGCTGGAGAAATTTCAAAGACAGTCAGTGCAGAGTAAATAATAAAAAATCTGATTTATACACCACCGCTCCTACTAGTTTAAGGGGGGTGTATTTTTTTCCATTATCTGTGCCCCTTTCTGATGATCATGTGCTGGTCGGAGCAGAGGGAATATTTTTTTTAGTTTCGGGCGCATGTCAATTCAGCTCCGCTTGCATGTTCTTCTGCCTTGGCTCAAGTCCCGACCACCCGCCTGCCTTCCCTGGTGGAGTGATCTTCCTCCGCTCCCCACCCAGTAGTAGCCGGAGCCCGGAGGGCAAGACTTGACAGGCTGTGAGGCGGGCGGCGGCGGTGACGGACAGAGTCGCTGATTGACGCCATTACTAGTAAAAAAAAAATGTCCCCAGATTTCATTTTAAAAATCCGGTCACCTTAACATACAGTATAATCACAAACTATACATAAAAACATTATTTGTATGTTAAAACGTTTGTGACCGGAGGTCATTGAAGCTTTAATATACAAACTTAGCAGTAGGCGTTATTTGACTATATATAATGTGTCAGCTTAAAGTGGAGTTCCACCTATTTTTTATGTTTGTCTGTGCTGCATGCCCTAATCTCATAGTGTTCAGAATGGACAATTTTTATTTATTTTGTTGCTTGTAAATACCTTTATTTTGTAGTCCTTCATTACTTCCTCCTCCTTATTAGCCTAGGCTATTAAGTCACAAGGCAAATAGCAAATAGCAAGGGTTTCTGGGATAGGCATCATGTTTCCCAGTAGTCCTTGCAAACCTGACTGAAACCTATTACATTGCTTGTGCAGCACTGAGCATGTGCGAGCTATGCAAAGCTGAATTCCAGGAAGTCATACAGTCTGGCTTCATGATGCCCACACTTAAGATGGCCACGGTCTATTTCTAGATTATAAATCTAAATGCTGTAACAACCTAACAAAACGGACTTTAGTTTACAGACTAACTTTACTAGAATACATTAGGCTTGTGTATTACAGGGGTATTTATATTTAAAAAGTGAAATTGTGTGTGGAACTCCCCTTTAACAGTGGGGTCTGATAATTAGGAATTAGAAACACTTGCATGCCCCTAGTACTCTGCTGCAGTATAATTTAAAGCTGAACTTCAGCCAGATATAACAGACACTGATTCAGCTCTGTAATCATTAATACATCATTACATTTATTTTCATTTTTCTTTTTTCTGCAAGCAGTGTAAGTACCTAAATATGACTTTGTATCTGCCTCTGTACTGCAGAGCTGGAGTGTGAAGAAAATAGGAAGCAGCAAAAGTGGCCAATTCAAGTTTTGACCAGAAGCATGCTGATAGCAGGAGAGAGAAGAGTAACTGTGATATTTCTAGTCACAGGTTTCGGGTGGCTCCAGGACAGTCTGAGTTCAGAAAAACTGGGTTGAATTATGCTGGCTGACACACTGAGGACATCTTGTGGAAGGAAAGAGATACTACAGGGAGAGCGCTAGATTGAAAGTGAATATTAAAACAAAAGCTGCTTTTATATGTTATTTTTTTAGCCAGCTATACATTTTAATCTTCTTATTTTTATTTCAATTTTTTTCATGGCATTCAGCATTATGCGCGAGGAAGTCATAAAATTATATATATCTAAAAGTATTTGAAACTAACTATATTTTCCACTTAATAACAGTCTTTCAGGAAGTTTTCAAGCATTATCAACACCAAATTACATGAAATTATTTATGCTTCAGTGTTTTTTTTTGCTTCCTTCAATTTTCTTCACTTAATATGTTTACCAGGATACAAGTAATTATTTAAAGAATATGCCTACCTTGTCATTAACTAAAAGTTCAATCGGGTGATTCCCCCATTCGATCAGCACAATCTCATTAGCCTGTCCCTGCACAGCATAGGAGAACGGGGTTCCAATCCCAGGCGAGGCGCTGGACTTCAGCCACATACAGATTGTGAACGCAAACAGCTCAGGCAGAGTCTTTTTAATCCTGCCGTACAAATAATTGGTACGAAGTGGGAGGGAAACCTTGAAGTCATCTGGCGATTTGAATGCGCTGCTGCCTGTTGGAGCACGGAAAGAGAAAAACAAAATATGACATTGCAGGTCTTCCACTTCTACATTAATGATAAAAAAAATGAAATTATAGCATGTGTTATTTCGTTAAAAGAGATTACATAAACCTGCACTGCGAAGTTAAATCATTAAAACACTGAGGTCTTAAAAGGGCTAAATACAATCAAAGTGACACAGAAATAAATCCATGCAGATCTGCTACTTAATGGCCCTCTAATCTATTTTTCATGGAATTGTTTTGTGCGTTTTTCTGCCTCCTACTAACATCTAACTAACTGAGCTCCTGAACCTTTCCTTTTCAACCCCACTTCTGTTTGCTTGGTGCACATGAGTTGGGTTTATGTGCACTGCTCTATGCACACTACAAATTCCAAAGTTCATAGCCCCTAGTCCAGGAGTCAGCAACCTTTTTCCACTTAAAGACCAGATTACATTAATAAATAATTAATAAATGAAGATAATCCTAACACACTAATGATAACAGTATAGGTTTACCTCACTTCAAGGTACTTCACTAATACAAAGCCAGTTCACCCCGAGGGAGCATGTGGCTGGGGATTCGGATTTTACTGCCCCCACCCCATCCTGACACCCAAGGGTGGCTGATGCCAGCCCTGCCAGCCAGCATGGTTTGAAGATGGGGTTCCTGTCCCTAGGGAAAATAGGATCCCTGCCCTTAGTAGAGATTGGGTTCCTGTCCCTACGGGAGATGGGGTTCCTGTCCTTACGGGAGATGGGGAATCAAATAGGGTCCCCCCAATGCAGTGTCCTCTGTACCCCCATAGCAGTGTCCTCTTTCCCCTTCACATCACTCCTGTAGGGTCCTCTGCCCCCTCCCCCATAGCAGTTTCCTGTGCCCCCAAAGCAGTGTCCTCTGTCCCCTGTACCCTGCTCCACCAACATTCCATTTTACCCTTATACACTAACAGTGCTCTGCTTCCTGCTCCACCAACAATCATCCATCCCCTGCTCCACCAACAATCCACTGTCCCCTGCTCCACCAACACTCCTCTGTCCCCTGCTCCACCAACAATTCTCTGTACCCTGCTCCACCAACAATCCTTTGCCCCCTGCTCCACCAATAATCCACTGTCCCCTGCTCCACCAACACTCCTCTGTCCCCTGCTCCACCGATAATCCACTGTCCCCTGCTCCACCAACAATCCTCTGTCCCCTGCTCCACCAACAATCCTCTGACCCCTGCTCCACCAACAATTCTCTGTACCCTGCTCCACCAACAATCCTTTACCCCCTGCTCCACCAATAATCCACTGTCCCCTGCTCCACCAAGACTCCTCTGTCCCCTGCTCCACCGATAATCCACTGTCCCCTGCTCCACCAACAATCCTCTGTCCCCTGCTCCACCAACAATCCGCTGTCCCCTGCTCCACCAACAATCCAATGTCCCCTGCTCCACCAACAATCCTCTGTCCCCTGCTCCACCAACAATCAGCTGTCCCCTGCTCCACCAACAATCCACTGTCCCCTGCTCCACCAACAATCCTCCATCCCCTGCTTCACCAACAATCCTCGGTCCCCTGCTCCACCAACAATCCACTGTCCCCTGCTCCACCAACACTCCTCTGTCCCCTGCTCCACCAACAATCCACTGTCCCCTGCTCCACCAACACTCCTCTGTCCCCTGCTCCACCAACAATTCTCTGTACCCTGCTCCACCAACAATCCTCTGCCCCCTGCTCCACCAATAATCCACTGTCCCCTGCTCCACCAACACTCCTCTGTCCCCTGCTCCACCAACAATTCTCTGTACCCTGCTCCACCAACAATCCTCTGCCCCCTGCTCCACCAATAATCCACTGTCCCCTGCTCCACCAATACTCCTCTGTCCCCTGCTCCACCGATAATCCACTGTCCCCTGCTCCACCAACAATCCTCTGTCCCCTGCTTCACCAACAATCCTCTGACCCCTGCTCCACCAACAATCCTCTGACCCCTGCTCCACCAACAATTCTCTGTACCCTGCTCCACCAACAATCCGCTGTCCCCTGCTCCACCAACAATCCAATGTCCCCTGCACCACCAACAATCCTTTGTCCCCTGCTCCACCAACAAACCTCTGTCCCCTGCTCCACCAACAATCCTCTGTCCCCTGCTCCACCAACAATCCACTGTCTCCAACAGGACTGCAGCACAACTGTGAGCCAAGCATTAGGTTAGGTGTGGCCCCATTGGCCCTTAATGGGTAAGTTTGACAGGCAATGCTGCCTGTCAAACTCTGCACAAGTTAATATTGCTGCAGTCATGGCATGTGTACAGCCCATCAGGCTGCAATGTTAGAATGCCGGTGGGTGGCCAGGTAGTTCTAGCCTTCCTCTGCTCCACTAAAGATAATTATTTTTTATATTTTTCTGTGTTCTGCTGGATATTTTCCATTACATCCTGTCTGGTGAAACCAGTGCAGGACTATGTACAATGGCACCCAAGGTGGGAATGCCAAAGTGTGACCACCACCTCTACTTCTCTACTCCCCTGAGAGTGTTTTAATTTGGTAGAACTTAAGAAAACAAATTAAACGTTTTATAAAAAATTGAAAAAAAGAGAAGGGAAGGTGATGAAGAAATTTAAAGTGCTATTAAACCAAAAGGCATACAATTATTATATTGCAGCTCACCAATTCTTAGATGTGTTGGCCACATTCATTTTCATATTTAGGCTTTCTTTCCTTTATTGTTTCTGGTGATCTGGCCAGAAAGCCTGTTGCTTTTCAACAGAACAAGCTCTCCTACAAATGTATTAGTGACAGGGGTGCGTACAATGATACACTTTTATATTTCTATGAAAAACCTTTTCCCAAAAGAAAGAAAAACTGTAAGGCTCCATGCACACTGAAGCTGATAAAAGCTATAAAAAAAAACGCCAGTAGCTATGCAGGGAGCCTTGCAAAGTTTTTTAGCGTTTTTGCAATAGCTTTAATCAGCGTTTTTCAGTGTAGCTTTTATCAGGTTTTTTTTTTTTTTTACTTTTTTTTTTTTATGGATAAAAAAACGCTGGCGCCGGCGTTTGTAAGCATTTTTTGACGTTTTTCAGCGTTTTGTGGTTTTTAGCATTTTTTCCCACCAAAAAACAGCACTTTGAACGCATTCAGAAAAAAGCCAATAAACTCCAAAGCTCATTAAAACTAAAAAACGCCCAGTTGTGCATGGGCACATAGGCTAACATAGAGTTCAGTTTATGGGCTTTAAAAAAAAAGCCAAAACGCCAATAAAGTGCAGTTTATCAGCTTCAGTGTGCATGGAGGCTTACTGTAACTGCAGTGTAAGCTGGCGTTTGGCTTCAATTTGTTAGTGTATCTAAATCTGCTAGTTCATCTAATGCTCCTTTGCCCCCAGAGTGACAATTATATAGTCCAAAGGTGCCCAGAAGCTTATTCATTAAGAGTGTAGGCACTCTAATACAGGAGGCGTGTTACTGGCCAGATCACCAGGTGAAAACAGGGAACAAAGCCCAAAAAAAAAGAAAACAAATACAGCCACCGTGTGTCGCTGCAATCATAGGCTCCCCAGACTAGAACCAGTCGAAGACAGGCAGTTTATTATTGACATGCCAATGCTTGGTGCCAGAACCTTCTACCAGCCTGTACAGTACATGGGGGTGTGCACTATCCCGTGGCTTTATCAACTCCAAGCAGAAGTGGCCCCTCAGTTGGAGGGGGGTAAATGATAACGAGGGGAGGGTGACAGAAGTGGGGTGGGTGCAGGATGACAAGAGGGCGATAAAGGTGAAAGTATGATAGGGATACAGGGTGATAGAAGAGAAGCGGTGCAAGGTGTGTGCGTGTGTGTGTGTGTGTGTGTGTTGGGTGTGGGGGTTGGGAGGGTGGAATGGGAGAAGGGGAGGCAAAGTGATAGGGAGGGGGGGGCTATTGGAAGGGATTGATGGAGATGACAGAATGAGGGGTTCAGAGGTGGAGATACTCTGGAAATGGAGAGGGGTTAGAGGGCAAAAGAAGAGGCGGTAGCAAGGGCAGCATGTGTGAGCGATGTTCTGCGGGAAAGGCTTGTTAACACAGGGTTTACTGGCACACAAGCCTTCCCTATTGAAGTGTGCATTTCACAGAGCTTTCCTAAGTCTTCCACACATGGCTCTCAGTGACAGCTCTGTTCCTCAGGAGCCCAAACAGCAAACCTGCCAGCAGGACAAGGTCAGAGCCGCAGCACCTCAATCGTTGAGGGTGGTTGACGTATCTACTGATGCTGAGCAGAAAGGAGTTAGTATGAGAGTGCAAAAGGGTCAGGAGATATGAATCAGAGTGGGGGCAAACTGATAACAGAACAATGTTGAGGAGCGAGGGTGAGGTGATGGAATCATGGCATAGCAGAAGAGTTAGGGCTTGGTCCTGCTCCCTCAAGCCAGTTGCTGCAGCGGCAGCAGGGCTGGGACAAGGGGTGGGTAGGAGGGGAAGCTGTCCTGGGCGCAATGGTTTATCCCAGGAATGGGGGCGCGCTGACCCTAACCCTAAGGGTAGAGGGTGGCAAAGGACGCAAATTTTGTTTGGGAGCCACGACGCACAACCGCGCAAATTGTCTGTTAAAGCGACGCAGTGCCGAATTGTAAAAACGCCTCTGGGCATTTAGCAGCATATTGGTCTGGGGCTTAAGTGGTTAAGGTATCATTAAAACTTTTTTTTTTTGTGTGGGGGGGGGGGGTTTAGAATAAGGACCATACATATACGCAGAGTTCAATATTTGCTTGTTGGCCTGCTGGACCCATAGAACCTTAGATGGAAAGAGTTACTGGTTATGTGAATACGGCTTTTCATGCTGTATGGCCATTTAATCACTACCTAGTGAAGTTATTACTTACTGAATATTTTAAAGACTTTACTAAAAAAAAATCAAATATCGAATATAGCCAGCCATCCCTATGTTTCCGCTAGCCATTTATTTTTAATTCCAGCAATTAAAATCCTCATCTCGCACAGTGAAAGTCACTTTAAAAAGGAAAACACAATCTGTTCTACTTTCCACTAACATAATAGACTGTAATGGCTGATCAAAAGCTCTTTGCACCTGGTAACACAGTAATGCTTTTTATCTCTGCGTGAATGATGGAGATCTGTCAGTGACAACGCCTATCTACAACATGCAAAAGTATACTCCACCATAATTTAATGTGGAGGATGGGTTGCCTATTATGCTGTACCTTTTTTGTGCATAACACATTTTTTAATATGATTTCTCAGGAGATTTAATAGTTCCTGTAGCAGCACCTACATGCACACCACAAATATCATCTTGATCCTTGCCCTACTGTGGCTTCTTTACTTGGCAGCAAGGTCCCCAAAGGAGACCGCTGCATTTTATTGTAGCATTGTAATACCGCATTTCACCAGCAGGTAATGCTAAACGTGAAATCTTACAGATCAGTGTCCATAGAAAAAACTTCCAATGCAGGAATTCTTTAGCAATCATTATTTGTCAGCCTTTTATAAAGAAATAAATGGCAATATTAAGAAGATACTCCAGACAAACTAAAAAGCCTACATAATAATTTTCTGTTTTTATCACTTCTTTTGTGTCGAAAGTTCCAGGTCAACATTCTCTGTAAAAATGTTGCATTTACCAGTAATCTTGTTTTCTGAAAATTCCTGTTCCTAAGGGTCCTTTCACACGGAGCAGACCGCTTTTCGGTCCGCTCCGTGTGTGTCCGTCAGCTCAGCAGGGGGTCCCGCTCAGCTGTCGGCGGACAGGGCGGTCCCCGCACACTGTGCAGGGACTGCCCTGTCTCTCCTCCGATCTCCCCTATGGGGAATCGGATGAAAACGGACCGTTTGTCCGTCTTCATCCGATCCGTTCCGCCGGACGGAAGAAAAATAGGGTTTTCTTCCATCCAAATAACTGGATCCAGACGGACGCGGATCTTTGCGGACGTTAGCGGATGCATCATCCGCTAACGGACGCAATCCCATAGGGAACCATTACAAGTCCGTTTACGGACTTGTAAAAACGGACGAGCGGAGGCGGACGTGTGAAAGGGCCCTAACATTGCAATTCTGCAAGCTAAAGAGTATTACACACACAGTGGGGGTTATTTACTAAAGGCAAATCCACTTTGCACTACAAGTGCAAACTACGAGTGCAAAGTGCACTTGAAATTGCACTGAAAGAGCATTTGGAAGTGCAGTCGCTGTAGATCCGAGGGGGTCATACAAGGAAAAAAAAAAGCATTTTAGATTGACCATGATTGGATGATAAAATCAGCAGAGCTTCCCTTCATTTCAGATCTACCCTTCAGACTTACAATGTCAACTGCACTTTGCACTCGTAGTTTGCACTTGTAGAGCAACGTGGATTTGCCTTTTCGTAATAAAACCCCCTCACTCTTCTAAATTCCTTTGTAAACACAGGCATTGAAGGACTCTCCAAATAAACATGTGCTTTGGCTATGTATACCCCACAATTACCCCATTTTAATTATTTACAGCACTTATCACTCTGAATTAAAATTGTACTTGCCCCTGCAGTCTTCTGAAACATTTTATGCATTGAGTTTAACCACTTAAGGACCACTTCACGCCGATATACGTCGGCAGAATGCCACGCTGGGCACAAGCACATAGCTGTACGTCCTCTTTAAGAGCCCAGCCGTGGAGTCGCAAAAGCGACGCCGGCGGCGTGCTCGCGACCCAGTCCGAAGCTCCGTAACCGTGCCCGCGGGACCCGCGGACCCGATCACCGCCGGTGTCCCGCGAACGCTCACAAGAGCTGAAGAACAGGGAGAGGTGTGTGTAAACAGGGGAGTTTTAGATAATGCTAAAAATAGCGTCTGCAAAGCGACCTGAAACAACCACTGCTGTCTCTCCAGTGTGACATTCCCGAGGGCTTTCACACCAGAGCAGTGCGCTAGCAGGACTTTACCGTCGACGTCACCCACCCCAGTGTGAAAGGGGCCTAACAAACAGAAGCCAAACTCCAGCTCACACTTTATAGGCAGTTACAGCAATAATTTGGCTTTCTTTTGGGATAAAGGTTTTTATATATTAATTATACATGGTTTGTCTCATCTCTTTAACTGCTACATCAGCAAATGAGCTTGTTCTTTTGGAAAACAACAGACTTACTGGCCTAAAAAAGAAAACTTTACGCACGCATTACATCTAATAATTGGTAAGCTGCAATATAATAAATGTTTGTCTTTGGGTTTAATACTGCCTTAATATTAAAGTTTGTTGCTAGCAGCTTTTTTTTTTTTTTTTTTGGAGGTGAGATTGCTACAAAATAATATATTTAAGGCTTTAGTATGCAGGACTTTTTTTAAAATGTCTATGCCATTACCTTAAAGTGGATGTAAACCCCAAAAAAAAATGTTTTTTTTATTTTTATGTCACAATGTAGAGTATAAGATTTCCTATCATCTGTGCCCAGTCTTGCAACACAGAGTTAATCCAGCGCTGAGTAATCCTCTTTTAAAGTTCAGTGCAAATTAACAGAATTCCAGATAAAAACTTGCCAAATTATAAAGTCTGTTTCTCTGTTATTGCTTTCAGTAACAGGTCATTTACATATCTAGCTTGGACATGTTTATCATAACAAGAGGTGATCCAAAGTTCATTGTATATTACTAGGATGTGTTATGATGTTATATCACCTCATGTTATTGTAAACAAAACATAACATATGATAAACATGTCCTAGCTAGATATGTAAATAATCTCTCACTCAAAGCAAGAAGAGAGAAAACTGACTTTTTATCTAGGCAGGGTTTTATCTGGAAGGCTGTTCATTTTCACTGAACATAAAATAGGATTTCTCAGATCTGGATTAACTCCATGTGGCAAGACTGGGCACAGATAATAGGAAATAGTATACTCTACATTGTGACATCAAAAAAAAATTACATCCACTTTAATACACAGTATATGCATACATATTTCTATATCCTATTATAATTGAGTTGTAGGAACAATAAATACATGCTCATATTCAATAAAAGCACCATTTTCATGCACAGCTTCTTCTTTACCCATACAGCCATGGACAATCTTTGATGTACTCACAGTTGAGAATTAGGTATGCCAAACAGACATTTCAATTCAAGACCCGGGGCTCTATTCCTACAATGCTACAGGCTATGTGGCCTACCTTTGTTCAATGATCCCCTGTGCTGCTTAGTAAAACATCCCACTATCTTAGAACAGACTGAAATGCAGATGACAAATAATACTTGAAGGGCAGAGTATAAACTATAAAAGCATATGGTTTGTTGGTACTAAAGTACTGAATATGTAACAGTGCCTAAGGCCTAGTACACACGTCAGAGAATCTCGTCAGGAAAAACCCGTTGTTTTCCCTAATGAGATTCTTGGCAAGAAACTCTTGCCGCCGGAGTGTACTGACTGTCCTCTCAAAAGAACCGCGGTTCTCTTGAAAGGAAAGAACGCGGTGACGTCATCGCGTATGACGAGCATGCGCTCGTCACATTCGATGCCATCGCCGCCATCTTGCTTCACCCTACCTATGCCGTGGAAGCTTCCGCGCATGCTTCAAAGTCATTTCGAGCATGCGCGGCTTTCCACGGCAACACACGTTCGGGTTTCTCGTCGGGAAACAGGCCGTCAAGAATCTCGACGAGAAAAAAGAGAGCAGGTTCTTTTTTTTTCTCGTCAAGATTCTGGCCAGATTTCCTGACGAGAAACCCGAATGCCTCGTACACACGAATGGGAATCTCGGCAAAAATCTGTTTTCTTGCTGTTTTTTGCCGATAAACCCAGTCGTGTGTACGAGGCCTCAGAGTATTGTGCTGGGTTGCAAAGACAAGCTTGTACTTTACTGCCATTCTGCATTTGAACTTAGTGTTTTGTGCACATTTATAAAATGTGCAAAAAAGGCGCATTGACCTGACGTTGCTATTTATTATTAATGACACCCCATCCATGTCGCGCATGGGGCTGCTCAATGCACGTGGTGCAAAAATGCACAAACAACACACATATGCATGACATGATTTTGTGCATTTCCATAGAACGATAATGTGAATGAGGGCTTACTGAAGGATACTGGTTATTGCCCTGTACACACGACCGTTTTTTCTGACGTGCCAAAACCCAACGTTTTTCCCGACGTGATTCCTCTCAAGCCTGCCTTGCATACACACGTTCAGTCAAAAACAGGCTCGACCAAAGCGCAGTGACGTCCAACACGTCATTTAAATGGCTGTTTGCTTGGTCAAAGTCTATGACCCAGAAAGTACAAAATACAGCCAGGCAACTAGCACTTTCATTAGGAGGTCAGCAATGGCAGCGTCTATATTTTAATATATTTGTACGTTTTTCTATAAGGCTCTCTTCAGATCTCTGGGTGTTTCCAAGCATGTTCCTGCATCACACAAATCCAATTCAAGATATCAGCAGGATACAAAGTTCAAAGACAGACAGACAAAGATATATAATATCACCAACACAAAACAGCAACATCTCAGGGCCATTAGGCTGATACCTGATGAAGTGGACCCTAGTGTCCTCAAAACCCTGCTGCTTTCCGTTGGTGACACTTGCATGTCCTGTCTGTTTTTCTTATCATGGTGTGAGGGTTAATGGGACACCAAGGCGGCCCAAAAAGCCCTTAAAAGAAAGTGGGTGGGCAAGGGGACTATAGCGGCACTATGTAAAGGATTGTAAGGAACAAGGTTATAGTAGTATAAAAGATATAAATCAATTTATTATACAAGGTATCAAAAAATAAAGACACACATATTTATAAACAATATCAAAAAACAGCAATACAAGATGAACACAGTGTACGACCAACCATCCCAATCACCGAGATGTTAAGAGCCCTAAACGAAGGGTGGCAGTGAGACGAAGGGGGTCATACACGTCGAGCCTCTACTAGTTTTGCAACGATAGTTGCTTCGTCAGGAGAATTTTTCTGCACAGGAAGTATCACTCGCTTAGGGGGAAGAAGACAAAGCACGGAGAGAACATCTCTCACGGCGGTCAAGATGGTGGAAAAGCCCACAATGCAGAGCAACCTGTGTTGGCTGTAAAGAGGTATTGGGTATATATGGGCCCTGGGACCTGGGTAATTGTGAGTCAAGTAATAATCTAGGACTGCACATTGGGTTGTGGGTTGCAGTTGTGTCAACACCACACAAGATTTTTAAATAGAAATACAGCTGATGTTCGGTAGAGCATCTGGTATATCCACAGGGCCAGGTATGTGTCATGATATACCAGATGCTCTACCAACTAAAATTGATCTCCAGGATGATGGTACTATAATTTTATATTTACTCCTATTTACTAAGAGGCTTCTATATAAATCCTTATCATGGTGTGCCAATATCTTGTGTTGGACTAATTCTTTGGTGGTTCCATACCCTCTTTCATCACATCACGCTCCTATGACTGGGTTTCATTGCTGTATAGAGTAGATATTTGCCAGCACACCATGGATCAACACAAAGCATCTGAACGGATAGTGTATTGCATGATTACAACACAAGAAGAGTGCAACGTTTCTGAGTCACGCAGGACCCCTTCGTCAGGCATGTGATCACATGCCTGATGAAGGGGTCCTGTGTGACTCTGAAACGTTGCACTCTTCTTGTGTTGTGATCATGCAATAAACTATCCATTTGGATGCTACTTTTTGTTGGTTTGTTTTGGTATTGGCAAATATCTACTTTGTGACTTGAACCAGTATCCAACTGGTTGTTGCTGCAGCACCCACATTTTTAGAGCTTATTCAGGAACATGTGTGATGGGAATATAAAGTATTCATTGCTGTATGGAGTGCAGTGGACTTTTTTTTATTTATGGTCTGCATTGCCCAAGAACTTGTGTTACACTGTAATATGCAATGCCATTATTTCCTAAAAGAAAACAAGGGAAGTGGTTAGAGCAGTGGACCCCCAATGCAGGCTTGTAATGGAATCCACTGATGGGTGTTCAAGCTCAGATCTCCTTCCAAACAACAAAAGACAAATACTGGAATGGAAAGTACAGCCGGCAACTCCAGATAATCCTTATGAAGACTTTATTATAACATGACAGGGAATAAAATACACAAAGGCTCACACATTTTGGCTAGATGCCTTTACGAAGGGCAAATCCACTTTGCACTACAAGTGCAAACTACACATGCAAAGTGCACTTGAAATTGCACTGAAAGTGCACTTGGAAGTGCAGTCACTGTAGATCCAAGGGGGACATCTAAGGAAAATAAAATACAGCATTTTAGCTTGCTCATGATTGGATGATAAAATCAGCAGAGCTTTCCCTCAGTTCAGATCTACCCCTCAGATTTACAGCGACTGCACTTCTATGTGCACTTTCAGTGCAATTTTAAGTGCACTTTGCACTTGTAGTTTGCACTTGTAGTGCAAAGTGGATTTGCCTTCCGTAAATAACCCCCAGTGTGTCTTTGTAAAGATTATCTGGAGTTGGCCGCCATTATTTCTTAGGGCTTGTTCACACTTCTGTGTTGTGGGAATGTATGCAGTACCATGTTTTGTTGTGTTTTAAAATTGGGTAGGGTGCTTCTGTTGCATGTTTCCCACGTGTAGAGCAGCCCATTAACCTCCCTGGCAGTATGATGCAGTGCATGTAGGACACTGGGCAGACCACTAGGAACAAAGGGGGTGTGTATTTATTTCATACTCTATGTATTGTGTGTATTTACTTTTTTGAATTTGGCGCTGATCTCCGCCCCCGTGCGTTGTAACGCCGCAGGGAACGGAGCTCGGCGGCACACGGGCACTGTGAATCGAGCGAGGAGGACACAGCTTGATCAAACAGCAGGGAGGCATCGTAGGATCCAGGGACAAAGTAAGTAAACTCTGCCTGTGGACACTGCGAGACGATCCCCGAGTCTGGCTCGGGGTTACTGATTTTGGTGCTGAAATTCCACCCCGAGCCCGACTCGGGAATACTGCTGAGAGGGTTAAAAATGAATGTGTTGCCCTTGAAGTGACATGAAGACATGAATGGAAATGTGCGAAAAAGAGTGCATGCTATGTTGCACCTGCAAGGTATGAGTACCCCCAATGTACCTAGCCATCATACATGTTGCATTGCATCACAATACATGGTAATAATGTATTTCTATGCTTTGTGGTACTGCTTGATTTGAGGAGTAATAAAGGTCATGCACTTTTATGGTGAACTTAGATGTGGAGGGCAGCCATGCAGCAACGCACATGTGCTGGCGTATCACATACAGTAAAACCTTGGTTTGAGAGTAACTTGGTTTGAGAGCGTTTTGCAAGACAAGCAAAATGTTTTAAATAAATGTTTTTCTTGATATACAAGCAATGTCTTGATATAAGAGTAGCATCTTGTCACAACTGAGTATAAAAAAGAAGAGAGTAGCAATGTGGTTACATTTAATGAAGGTACAACATTTGGCAACTTATTGCTACACTAAGGCCGCGTACACACGATCAGACCTGTCCGATGAAAATAGTCTGCAGACCAGTTTCACCGGACCAATTCGATGGTGTGTACGGCCCATCGAATTGTCCGTCGGACGAAAGTTTTAAAACTTGCTTTAAAATCTATCCGACGGACACGATTCGATGGTTAGTACGCCAAAGCATCGAACCAAAAACCTGTGCATGCGCAGAATCAAGTCGACGCATGCTTGGAAGCATTGAACTTCCTTTTTTCAGCACGTTGGTGTGTTCTACGTCACCATGTTCTGGTCTGATCGGATTTTTGGTCCGATGGTGTGTACACACATCAGACCACTTCAGCCTGGTCCGATGAAAACGGTCCGTCGGACCAGTTTCATCGGGCATGTCTGATCGTGTGTACGTGGCCTAGAGGTGCCTCTCTTCTCTTTTATACCCTGTAAAAAAAATGCTTTGATATACAAGTGCTTTGGATTACAAGCATGTTTCTGGAACAAATTCTGCTCACAAACCAAGGTTTTACTGTAGCTGTGAACTCAGCCTAAAGAACGACAATTAAACCACAATAAAATGAAGCTATGGGCAACCAGCCTTGGCAGCCAATCAGAAGCCAAATTTCATCCCGACCATAGTGCCAGTTTATATCTTGCTAGTTGCATTAGATTAAAGCTCAGTGTTGCTCTTTTATGTATATTCATTAAGACAGTTCAAAGAACATTGACCATGAGCAAAGGGGAATAAATCGCAATAAATTGCAACTGAACAGACTTCAGCTTACTTTGGTCAGATCAAGTGAATGATGAAAAGTGTTGTTCTCCGTGGGTTACCACCCTTCGTACATCATTTGTGCTCTTTGTATTACTAATGAAGTCTGTATGATGTTAAATACAGCTGAATTGATCATTTTTCTACCAAATTACCTTTCTCAAGCTCATTAACTCTTTCTAGGAGCGCAGTGAGGGCAGACTCGGTTTTGTGCCTATGTGCCGCACTCTCGTTATGAAGAATGGATTTCTCATCTTCTAGTTCAGCCACTTTGTTTAAAAGCTGGTGCTCCAGGTCCCCCAGCCTCCTCTGGAGCATCTCTCGGAGATCATTAGGCAGAGCTGAATAGGACACATTGGATCTCAGTTGATGCTTCAACAAAAAAGAAAAGACAAATCTATTAGGCATCTGATAGGGAGGTAAGATATCCAAATTCGCAATGCATTCTTGGCATACCCCTCATCAAATGAATTAACCGCTTCGGGCACCAAGGAACAAGTCGTGTGC